>OY992770.1:27744241-27851978 GCA_963921325.1 Logfia minima
GATACCTTATATCAATGTGCTTAGTCCTTGAGTGCATGGCAGGGTTATTGGTGATGGCAATGGCACTTGTATTATCACAGTAGATAGGTATCTTTGTGAATTCCATTCCATAATCTTTGAGCTGATTTCGCATCCACAAATTTGAGCACAGCAACTGCCAACAGAGATATATTCTGCTTCTGCAGTTGATGTTGATACAGAATTTTGTTTCTTGGATGTCCAGCTTACCAATTTACTACCCAGTAGTTGACAACCACCAGTAGTGCTTTTCTTGTCAATCTTACATCCTGCAAACTCTGCATCTGAATAACCAATTAGATCAAAACCACAGTCTTTGGGATACCAAAGACCAAGGTTTGGAATACCTTTGAGGTACTTAAAAATTCGTTTGACAGATAGCAAATGAGACTCTTTTGGACAAGCTTGATATCTTGCACACAGACATGTGCAAACATGATATCTGGTCTGCTGGCTGTTAAGTACAATAGGGAACCAATAATGCCTCTATATAATGTGACATCAACAGATTTACCATTGGTATCAGCATCAATTTTGATAGAAGGCTGCATAGGTGTTCCAATAGCCTTACAATCAGCAAAGGCAAATTTTTTTAGTAAATCATTTATATATTTGCCTTGACAAATAAAAATGTCATCATCAAGTTGTTTAATTTGTAAACCAAGAAAGAAGGTTAATTCTCCCATTAAACTCATTTCATACTTATCAGACATAAGTTTAGAAAAGTCTTGACAATGTTTTTCATTTGTTGACCCAAAAATGATATCATCCACATAAATTTGTACCAGAATGATATCACCATCTATTTCTTTTATAAACAGAGTGGTATCAATCTTACCAACTTTAAATTTACATTCAGTTAGAAAATTGTGAAGTGTTTCATACCAAGCTCTAGGTGTCTGTTTTAGGCCATATAGAGCTTTGTCTAATTTGTAGACATGATTAGGAAATTTACTACATTCAAAACTTGGAGGTTGTTTGACATATACCTCTTCTTGCAATTTTCCATTTAAGAATGCAGACTTCACATCCATCTGAAATACTTTAAAAGTTCCTGTAGGCAGCAAATGCAAGGAATATCCTGATGGCCTCCAGTCTTGCTACAGGAGCAAATGTTTCACCATAATCCAATCCTTCCTCTTGTATGAAACCTTGAGCAACCAATCTTGCTTTCCATCTTCTTAACAAAGTTGATGATTTCTTCTGCTGCTTCACCCTTCTGCTTTAGAAAGAATACCCATGTATATCTTGAATACTCATCAACTATAACTAGAGTTATTTCCTTCCACCCAAACTTGGAGTGCTTACAGGACCAAATAGATCCATGTGAAGCATGTGAAGTGGTTGCATGATGGATGAAACTTGCTTTGACTTAAATGAAGCTCTGTGCTGCTTGCCTTTTTCACAACCTGGACACAATTTGTCCTTGACATAGGTCATGCTGGGTAATCCTGACACCAATCCTCTGTTGGCTAGCTTATGGATGTCCTTGAAATTGAGGTGTGAGAGCCTCTTGTGCCATAACCATTTCTGATTCTTCAATGGAGTTCCTCATAGGTTCAATGTTGAGTACAACTTCCAACATTGGAGTACTGGGAGATGTAGTTGACCTATCTTTAGATGAATTAGGGGATTCCATATGCTGATTAGTGTAATCATCATCTGGAGTGTTTGAAGTGGGAGCAGAGTTTTGCTAATTCTTCAAAGTCCAATGGTGAATCCTCATTATCTGTGGAAAGAGATGATGCAGATAATGTATTCTCATCAAATGTGACATGAATAGATTCTTCCATACATCCTCCTTTCTTGTTGAACACTCTATAAGCTTTTGACAGTGTGGAGTAACCAAGGAATATACCATCATCAACTTTTGCATCAAACTTTCCAAGTTGATCTCTTATGTTGAGAACAAAACATGGACTTTCAAAAACATGGAAAAAGCTAATATTAGGTTTTCTTCCTTTCAACACTTCATAAGCTGTCTTCTGATGTCTTTTTACAATCAGATACCTATTCTGGGTAAAGCATGTTGTGTTTACTGCTTTAACCCAAAATTGGCTTTTTAATCCTGATTCAGCAATCATGGATCTTGCAGCTTCAATCAGCGTTCTATTTCTTCTTTCTACAACACCATTTTGTTGTGGTGTTCTCACAGCAGAGAAGTTTTGTGAAATTCCTTTGTCAGCACAGAAAGATTCCAACACATGGTTTCTGAATTTTGTACCATGATCACTTCTAATTTGCTTCACTTGTTGTCCATTTAGAACTTCCATCTTCTTAACAAAGTTGATGATTTCTTCTGCTGCTTCACCCTTCTGCTTTAGAAAGAATACCCATGTATATCTTGAATACTCATCAACTATAACTAGAGTTATTTCCTTCCACCCAAACTTGGAGTGCTTACAGGACCAAATAGATCCATGTGAAGCATGTGAAGTGGTTGCATGATGGATGAAACTTGCTTTGACTTAAATGAAGCTCTGTGCTGCTTGCCTTTTTCACAACCTGGACACAATTTGTCCTTGACATAGGTCATGCTGGGTAATCCTGACACCAATCCTCTGTTGGCTAGCTTATAGATGTCCTTGAAATTGAGGTGTGAGAGCCTCTTGAGCCATAACCATTTAAGGTTGTCTGCTGACTTAGAGTAGAAACATGTGTCACTGGTGGTAACAGCAGTGTTTATATCAATTTGATACATGCCTTCATGTCTCTTTGCAGTCAGTAGTGGTTTACCCATTAGATCAAATATAGTTCCAAACTTCTTTATGAATTGAACTACTTTCCTTCTGCTGGTAAGTTGACTTATAGTGATCAGATTATGTTTTAATCCAACCACATAAGCAACATTCTTGAAGGTTACATTCCCATTACTCAGAGTACCAGGACCTCTCGTGTAACCCTTTGAATTATCTCCAAATGTAACAGCTGGACCATCTTTCTCCTTATAGTCCAGTAGCAGGGACTTACATCCAGTCATATGCCTTGAACATCCACTGTCCAAGTACCAGATTTATTTGTTTTGAATGCCCTGCACAAACACAAAAGATTAATTCATTTTGGGAACCCATCCAGGGATGGGTTCAGGAGGACTGATATCAAGATTTGATATCCTCCTAGTATTTCTTTTGTTAATCTTAACATTTGTTTCACCAGAACTGTTTTGTGTTGATTGTGTTGTTAAGTGACTTAACAAAGTTCTGGGGATCATACAATAATCTGCCTTACATTGGTGAGACATATGTGATCTCTCACCACAGTTGTAGCATTTCCTATTATTCTGCTTTTTAAGTGTAGGATGAGTAACCTTTGACTGTTGGGTATTACTCTGGTTTAACTACTGATTGTTGATAGCAAATAGTTGTTGAACCTAAGTTGTGAGCTGGTCAAGCTTACTAGCCAAAACTTGAGTTTCAGTTAAGCCAGCTCTGAATTGTTTACCCTTGCCATGTGTTGGCTAACCCTTGGAAGTATTGGTTTCATTTAATTCAACTTTCTTTCTTTGGGTCACAGTCTTGTTTCTTTTAGCCTTACCAGTATTGATAGTTTGACATTCAATGACTGGTGTTAACCCAGCATTGGGTTTTACAATGTTACAAGCTTTCAGACTTGTAGCTTTGTCAGCTTTGAGAACTTTAGATGATGTTTCTTTAACATTTTCATAAAGAGGGTTACTAGTTACACAAGCAGATATTGAGGGATTAGTAAAATCATTTGTTGAATTTCTTGATCCTTCAGCTTTGGTTTCTTCTATAATTTTAATCATGGATTCAGTTTTAGCAGCAGGTTTTACAAACTTGTTTGTTAAAACCTTTTTGCCAGCAACAACTTTGGCAAAAGTTTCAGGTAATATCTCTGCTGGTTCAAGTATTAGATCCATCATAGTTACCTCAACTATGGCAGCAACAGACTTAAAATCACCATTTAAAATAGCTTTGACTTGGTGTGGTACTTGCTCTTGAACACATTTAGTTGTTCTTTGAGCAGAGTGACACCAAGATTCAACAACCTTTTTGAGATTAATTAATTGATTTTTGGTGTCTGCTGACTCTTGCAAATAGACTTGGGAAGCATAAACTTTTGATTCAAGTTCAAGTTTATCATTTTTATGACACTTGTTTTCAAGTTCCAAAACAGTTAATTGAGATTTTAGATTCTCAATTGTTACTTTAAAATTATTTTCCCTTTTGCATGCCATATTAAGATCAATTCTAAGATAGTCAAACATTTCTGCTTTTTCATCATCAGTATATGATCTGAAGTTTTCTACCTTATACAACATGGATGCTTTCCATTCTTCTGATTGCATCTTTACATCAGCTTCTCTCATGTCATTCAGAAATGTACTATCTTTCTTGTCCTCTACAAAATCATCCTTGGCCATCAAACACTTTCCATGCCTGTTACCTTTGATACAATCATCATCACTTTCACTGGAGGAAGATGATGATGATGAATTGTAGTCATCCCAATCATGGGACTCAACAATCAAACTCTTAACTTCAGGTTTCTTCTTTTCTTTTGAATCAGCTTTTATCTCAGCCTTCTTGCTTTGTACTTATTGTATTTAGCAGCCTTTGAATAGGTGTCTGCTTGAGTGAATGGTTTCTTGAACTCACAGTTAGCTGCAAAGTGTCCAATCTTTCCACAATTGTAGCATTCTGCTTTAGCAAACATTCTAGTCTTGCTAGAGTTCCCTGAGCTGGCTTTCTTATTAAATCTGAAGCTGGACTTGCCTTTTCTTCTATTAAATTTTCTGAACTTTTGAGCCAGCATAGCCATTCCATTTGCAAAGCTTTCTACATCATCATCATCACAGCTGTCATCTGAACAGTCTTCATCTTCACTTTGTTCATCAGTGCTGACTTCTGCTTCTTCTTTGTTAGCTTTTGGTTTGTAAACAACCATAGTTTTTGAACTCTTCCTTTTTGGTTCAGCAGCAACAAGAGCAGCATTGGAATGCTCAGGATGCTTCGAATTTTCCTTGACATTCTTATCATGCAAGGCCTTGGTTTTCTCATGATTCATAAGAGCACCATAGAGTGAAGCTAGATCAAAGTTTTTGAGACTATAAGTGACTTTAAGTGATGTGGAAAAAGATTACCAAGAAGATGGTAAAGAGTCAACAAACTTGTTTGTGACTTCAAAGACATTGATATGAACTTCCATAGCTGCTAGGTCATTCAGTAAAGTAGTACATCCGGTATACATGTCAACCAGAGATTCTCCTTTGTGGCAGAAGAATAATTCATATTGCATTTTTAATGCAATGATGTTGTTCTGCTTGACTTCTTCCTTTCCTTCATATGCTATATCCAAAGCATCCCACATTTTCTGGGCAGAAGAAAGTCTGCATACTGAGTTGTACACAGAATTAGGAAAGGAAATAGCTATCTGAGTTCTTGCTTTAGCATCTAAGCCAGTTCTTCTTTTATCTTCATCAGACCATTGATTTGTTGCTTTAACTACCTCTCTAGATGTTGCAGGGGTAGTTCCAGAAGCAGGAACTTCAATGGTGGTAGTTGGAACAAATGGTCCTTCTAGGACAATGCTTGGCATTAGTGGATCAATTGATTCAAAATGCAGCACCATCCTTGATTTCCATGTTTGGAATTCCTTTGCATCAAACTTGGGAGGTCTGGATGCAGAACCATTTTCCACGTAAACAGAGTTTGAACTGTAAGTGGCCATTTAAACAGATCTAAGATTAGACAAATCTTAACTACTCTGATACCAGTTGTTGGTCCCAAAGGTTAACAACAATGTTGTAGAGGGGGGGGGGGGTGAATACAACTTTTTCTTTTGTTAAAATAGAATTGTGAATCTAACCCAGTTAAATAATAAGAAGATAGTGGTTTTTCAAATAATTCTTTTATTTTGATAAATCAAAGAATTACAAGTTAGATGCGAAATATCTAACTTAATTGGATACAGAATTCTATCACTAAGATCAGCTGAGAACAAACTCAAAGCTGATTACAAGTAATACTAATTCTGCTAACACAAATGCTCTTTTGACTATCAATTGATTCACTAAGAATTTACACACACTTGGCTTCATAACCTAAGTCTGATATTTATAGTCGAGCTTGTGCAGTGCTTGAAACTTGATCAGCCAATAGATGTCTTCCAGATGTCTTCATCTTCATTGGTTGACTTCCGACATGATTGCTTGTCTCTTCTGATGAACTCTGCACGACCAAGTCTGCAGTCTCTCAGAAAGTACACTGCATATCTTGTCTTGTAGGCTGACCATGATAAGGATACATTATGTACACAAGCAGCCATAATGGACAGATATGTACGTTGAGTACAACCTCTGAAGATGCCATTTTGTCATGCACATACGTTCCTAAATGTTGTAAGCATGTTTACTTGAGTTTGTAACAAGTAAAGTGTTCTTTAGTTTCTGTGCTGAGTGAACTAGAACATCAGACTCTATGCTGAGTCTTTATTCTAATGTTCAGACTTGATCTTGACTAACAAAACAAATCTTTATCACTTGGCTGAATGATTATCAAGATGTAAGTATCAAAAGACTCTAATCTTCTCTGTGCTGAGTGAACTGTTATTTCTGTCAGCTGGGTGAACTAACAATTCTGTCTGCTGGGTAAACTAATAAACTGTAATTCCTTTGCAATCAGCATACAGATGACTTAGCCAAGTCTTGAAGAATTTCTTTGCATAATGAATAACTCCATAATCATAGCATTATCAAAGAGTTGTTGTCATCATAAAATCATCATATAAGGAATCATGACTTAACACTTATATCAGAACTTAATTGAGAATTGAGTCAAACCGGTTGAATTTGGAACCGGTTTGACCGCTTTAGATTTCTAGATGTTAAAATCGGTTTGAAATTGATTTGAGCCGGTTTGAATTGTTTCAAAATCGGTTGAAATCTGTTTCAAACCGGTTTGGATCAATTTGGACTTTTTATGGACCGAACCGATTTGGGTCCGGTTTGATTTGGAGAAAAAAGCGGTTTGTGCACCTCTACGTACGTCTACGGTCATATATCAGTAATCAAGTTAAATAGTCTTAAATTACTAAATTATCCTTTCAAATTTAAACAACTATGTACATACGAGAGTTAATTTATGGAAGTTTATGAACGGGTTGATTGTTTGATGCTCAACAGCATAATATGTGCGTATTAAGGTATGATATACTATATACATTGATTATGTGATTTTGTATTCTATGCATTAAAAAATTATTGTATAAATACATATCACAGCCCAGTTTTTATAAATTTTCATTGTGCTTTCGAAACTTAGGTTCGTTAAAAGTTACAATGTCAAACGATATATACATTACGTGCTTGTTTACAAATCTGATTAAGTAGAATCATCTTATTACATAAACGGGATTAACATATAAAACAATGCTTGATTAAATCCTAAAAGCTAAGTTAATTAATTATATGATTAAAAACGACATATATTATATATTTGTAATTGTGTATTCTGTATAAAACTATTAATTAAATTCTTTGACTAAAAGAAACATGTGGTTCGTTTTGGTTTACAGATTTTGTATGACTATATCTTTTATTAGGATATGATTTAATTTCTTAAATAGGAAGTAAAAATTGAGTCATCTTGATTAACAAGATACTTGAATAACAATTTAGATGCCTATATAAATAAGCACTTTGAGTTACAGTTTTGATGAGGAGGTTGAGAGAAAAATAAAAAGTATATGAAATTCGTTTAACTCCATCTCCAACTTGTGTTGAGTCTTCAGTGATTAAATAATGACGGGAGCAGGTTCTCTTATTGTAATCTACCGTTGAGAAATGCGTGAGGATATTCAAGAGTGTCGAGAACTCAACGTTTCCAACTTGTAATATCTTTCATATAATGGATGTTAAGTGGCTTACAGGTCCCTTGATTTTTACTCTCCATTGAGGGCTTTCCACGCAAAACCTTCATTAGTTTATGTTTTTTCTGTTTCTTGTTTAATTACTAGTTTATAGATTGTTGAGCGATTTGTTGTGGCGGTGATCAATCCTAACAAGTGATATTAGAGCAGGGTCGATCCAAACAACTGGTATCAGAGCGAGGTTCATGGGGAAGAATCACATAACCGGAAAGAAGCCAATATGAGAGAAAACGGAGTGTAGTTCATTATATTCTGCGAACCGATGGGAGAATTGAGAGTATGTGTTCGTTGATCGTTGGATCATCATGAAACTTGAACTGTAGGTTTATAAGCTATGAAGAAGAGAGCATTTTGGGTTTGATAACCATTAAATCGTTGTGATTTTTTGATAGGGGTTCAAGACATACAGATCCAAATTGTGAAATTTTTTTGTAATGATCAGACATGAAATTAGGAGATTCAAGTGTTCGAAGTTTCTGATTTGATATAGTGACGTCGATGTTGTGTGGTTCAACAATGTTGATGCTCAGTAGAGTAAGTTGATCAAGGGAGCTCGTTTTGTAGAAAGTGTTCTTGACATTGAGTATCGTTAAACGACATGTCTCGGTAGATAGAGCGGCGGTACAAGATGATTAGATTAATGCATTGTTGTTGAAGAAAAGATCAATATCAAAGATGATGAGACTCGGCAGAGTATGTTAATCGTGAGAGTTCCTTGTGTCAAAAGTCTTCCTAACAATGATCATGATAGTTAGGCGGTGTATCCCGTTAGAGAGAAAGTGGCATATTAAGATGATACATCATGCTCATTATTTTGAAGAGGAGATCCACATCATAGCGGATATTTTAAGGAATTTAAATCAATGGAAGATTTGTTGGGATATGATCTAACTACCAAAATAGAGAGATTTGGAAATCGAGTTATCTTGGGTAACAAGATACTTAGAGAACAAGTTGGATGCATGTATAAATAGGAGTTTTGAGTTACGCTTTCAATGAGGCGGTTGAGAAAAAAATACAGTGTATATTAAAGTCGTCTCACACCGTCTCGTATGCTGAGTCTCCGGTGATTCAATAATGAGGGGAGCATGTTCCGTTATTGTAATCTACCAGTGAGAAAGGTGTGAGGAATTCAAGAGTGTCGAGAGCTCAGCGTCTCCAACTTGTAATATCTTTCATATAAAAGATATTAAGTGGCCTATAAGTCCCGTGGTTTTTACTATTCCTCGAGAGGTTTTCCACGCAAAAGATTCGTGTGTCTATATTTTTTTTGTTTCGTGTTTAATTATTAGTTTATATAATAGCATGATTTATTGTGATAGTGATCGATTTCAACAAGTGTTATGAGGGTAGGTCAATCCCGACGACATGTCTTTATGCTATGTCTTCGATTTATGTCTTGTCTCACTATATATGATGACATTGATTGACCAAATATAACTGTACCAACTTCAAAGCTGCATCTTGAGTGGTTGGTTGTTCCTTTTAAATAGATTTACGCTTTCTTACTTTAACTTTAAGAATGTGAACTCTAATTATCAATGTATATATATTTCTTTGGAAACGTTAAAACATTTCATTAAGAATCCTCACGCAGGGAAAAACAAACAAATATACAACTTAATTACAACAACCAGTAAAAAAAATCTAAAAAGGCGACAACAAAACAAGTCAAGAAGACCTCCACCTACAAACGACACCAAAACTACATCCAAACATTAGAAAATTAAACAAATTAATGGGCTAGAAATTCAACGAGACCAATCGCAAGCAATTTTAGATCGATTAGACATTCATAGAAGAGCAACTCTTTGAAGCTTGGAGAACAAATCTTCTTCGAACACTTTCTTTCTTGGATTAGCATATGCATGAAGTGAATGATTTCTTCACTTCCAAATCATCCAAACGAGAGTTAGACACTCCATGGAACACCTTTGACACTCCCTTAATTATTTAACACCTGAACCAAAAGAATTAAAAGCGATTGATTCGATGTCCAGACTCGTGGGAAGAGAGATGCTCCACTAACTCGATCGACAGTTTAAATCAAAGCGACTTTAAATTAGTGTAGCTAAATGTTACATGAGCTATGTCTTCCCGCGCCTGATTCCAGAACGGACATAATGGTGAATCTATGCACACTAAACATGTGGCATATTAAAATTTTAAAATCTCAATCCTTCAAATATATTCAAACATAAATAGGAGTGTACCTAAATAATGAGGTTTATCATGTTGAATTTTTATTTTTCCCCAAAGTATATGCGACATAGGAACCTTTTATCAACCTTAGTTATTGCTCTATCACATGTCATCAATTTGACATTCGAATACAATACAATAGAAGATCACGGGATGTTTAAACGAGACATGTTCTTAGCAAATTCCTATTCTTAGTATTACAAACGTATTAGTTGCACACATGCATTTTTTATACGTCCACATACTTTAAGCACGTAAAAGTCTTGGACGTTGACAATGTAAATAATAAATTGCTAAAACATTTATATTCTCACGTGTGGAGAATCGCTATTTTTCTCCACTTGTAACTTGTCTAAATCTTTACTGTTAAAGATCTGGATCCGTCACCTTAGCTGAGTGTGAAATGTTGTAGAAAAAACCTATCCATTTCGCTCTGATTCAACATAATTTAGAAGATGCACGGACCTATCGAAGAGTGACAAATAAGTATATTTTGCTATGTTACAACAGTTAAAGTGAAATTTTTTATAAATATCACCATTCGATCCGATTAAAAAATAGCTAAATTTAATATAATTCTAAAAATGGTCTCTAATTTACTCTAATTCTTAAAAATAGAGTAAATCCGCTCTTTTTTGCTACAATTCAAAAAAGGGGCCTATAATTCACTCGGATTTAAAAAATAGTCTTAATTCGCTCCAATTCAAAAAGCAGAGCAAAATGTACATATTAGATCCAATCAGATAATTAAGTTGAAGAAGTCTTACAATGAAAGTCTTGATTTATATCTTACCATTATGGTAATTTTCTCTTAGATATATGTAGCATTACGTATCTTATCTGTTATATATTTTCTCTTATTATACACGTACGATGGTAGTTGTTTATAATAAGCTAATGCAACATATAATTTATGTAGTCGTAAAAACAATAGTCAAATGAAATGGGACCAAGTGGTAACTGGATCCAATGAGATTTAAATGGGGATTGACCAATCACATTTAATTGGTGAACCACCAACCACTCTGTCCCATACTAAATGGGTGTTTGTTTTTCAACAAAGAAGCATTACATAAAGTACCAACTCCGTGCACTCACCGGCCTCGTCTTAATAACGCTAACAGATACGGAGTAAAAGATATATGGGTTCAATAGTATAAACCTGAAACTCGATATGAACCGCATTGAAACTGATCTTAAAAACTTATATGTTGATCGATAAAGGAATAATGGCAGGTTAAGGACTAACTGAAATCGATCACTTAAAAGTTAAAAGTACTGATCCGTATTGAAAGCATTAAAAGGACTACAATCAATCTAATCTCGATTCAAAACGATAAAAAAAGACTATGCTTTATGTCCCTTCTCTTAAATGCTTTTGTAATTCGACGACCAAGAATATTGAACAAGGGAAATTGAAATTTAAATGTGAATCTCGATCTTTAGTTTAGCTACGTCATATTAAATGTAAAAAATAATGGCTTTTAAAATAAAAATATTGTGTTTATATAGTACCTAATTTATAATTATCTATACTAATAGGGTTAATTATTTTATTATTTATCTAACTTTATATTTTTTACTATTATACAAAATCACTTTCTGAAAGTCTTATTGTATGAATCATCCTTTACAAACATGTCTATTGTATGTATCGAAACCGGTGTTTTCCAGTCATCCGGTTACCCGTGACATACAATATACGTGTTTGTAAAGGATGATACATACAATAGAACTTTTAAAAGATGATCGCATACGATAGTAAAAATGTAAATTTAGATAGATAATGAAACAATTAACGATACTAATATATAAAGTATATTGGTGTTTTATATATAAAAACTCTTAAAATTAAAACTCAACATTTTTAAATATAACTTATGTAATTTTTATTTATATTAATTGTATCATACTCATAAGATTCACTACCGTATTTTGAATCGTTAGCTCCATATACAATACAAGTAAACTATTGTTATTGAGTCATCTATTATAGATAAAAAAAAATAAAAAAGAACAAACATAAAATACGACTATCGTCGAATCACATTTTATAATAAAATATTATATTTTTCTCCGTATCACGATTATTACGCTAGTACCGGTTATTATGCTAGCACCGTATAATAAATGCACAAATGCTTTAAGTCTTGAAGCTTTAAATAAATCAAAATGTAAATGCACATAGTATAAGCAGCTCTTGTGTATCTGTGTAGTGAACAACACAGGGGACGTGCTATTAATGTGTGTAATGTGTGTGTTGTCGGAAAATATATTTGTTTATGTTTACTACTTTTTGCCCGTACAAGTCACCTACTCTGGTTAACATGACTTTTTCGGTTGTTAGGTCTCTCCCTATTATTACAGTATTTACCGGCTCAACTTTATTTCAATAGCTTTTTATAAAGATTGAATAAAAATTGAATACGCCTATAATCACATGAAAGTTTAAATTTTTGAACCCCACATTTATAAATAATACCTTAATTATATATCCAAAATAAAAAACAAAAGAAAAAAAAAAACTGAGCCACATCACTGTTCTCACTTCGTCTCGTCAAGAACGAATCAAAGAAAGATGGCTTGGAGGAAAATTCCGTGCCTATGGCTTCCTTGGGAGGAAGCTCTTCTTTCTGCCAAAGACGTGGCTACATCACTCATAGGTACCCGGCTTATGATACAACGTGATTATTAGGAGGTGTTCTAAAGTATTCGAATTTGAATATTTAAAAATTTGATTTGAAACTATACGAAAATTGGAATACTTGAAATTCCGATATTCAAATTTTGAATTTGGGTTCGGATAGCTATTTTTAAAAGTTTCGGATATTTCGGATATTCAAAACCCAAAATTTTTGTTCTTTTAGATTTTTTTTCTTCTTTTGAATTAGGCCTTCGTATACAACAAATAATTTACAAACACATTAATAAAATAGTCATATATTTCTTTACTTGAATTAGTGTGTATTGTTTTGATTGTTTGTTTTGTAATTATCAATCAGTTTTAATGTTTATTACTACGAAGCGCGATTTTAACATGCATCATTTTTAATTTAAGAAACACGATTTTAAACTGTTGAACTTTTGAAGTCGAAAATTGACTAAGCTTTCTTATAAAGAACAATTTGGGATGATCACTCTCGAATAATAGAAACAAAAGGAAGACGAGACTTGGCAACAATTTTCTTCTCTGACGTTTTCTTCAACTAATGCATTACAATATTTAAAGAGAAATAAATTTATCACTTTATGCTAGTTTTTAGGACCCTAAGACCGGTACAACCCTTCTTTATTCCGTTTTTCCTTTTTCTCGGTTGACACCAAATCTTCTCTGGCCATCTTTCTCCCGTTGTTCTTCTTTTTCTTTTTCACCAAGTAGCTTTAAGATGAAGCAACCACAGTACTCAACTTTCTTTTTTTAGTAAATGTATTATTGATAAATAGTCTTTTTAGTGGTAGATAATATCAATCGCAAAGTCCAATCTTTTTAGAGAAGCATCATGTGTTGACAATGGTCAATCTTTGTTCAGTCCTTTGAGGAAGTGCTGACGTCTCGCTGAATTGGCACAAAAGACAAAAGAAAGGTCGGTCATCTATTGAGAATGGTCTGAGAGCATGTGGAGTCACCTCTTTCTTTTGAAGTTAAAGGCCTTTAAGTCGGGAGTCTAATGTTAACCCCCTCTCCACCGGCGTTAAAGTTGGCGTTAAAAACTACTGTTGAGCCACAAACGTTAAGTTAAAGGATCTGTTATTGTTTTTGTCTTCATTTTTTTCTTTTCCTCATTTCATTAGACAAAAAATATTTTATGGACCTTTTTCAACATCAAATTAAACACCAAAATGCTACCTCAAACATTTTACTCAAAGTTGAACTTTAACACAGGAAAAAAATATCGTAACACTTCTCATACTCTAACACGAACATGCATTGACATTATCTACTACTAGCTAATTATTAGGAAGAAAATGAATCATGCATGGATGATATGCCTTAGTGGCTACTTGCATTACATGAAGTAATTATAAATCGGCATTCATGCACCAATTCTTGGGTGACCTTGGTGGGTTATTCTCACACCTATAAGTTTCTCTTACAAATAGCTTTACCAACAAGCATTCATTAAACATAGTTAATACCCTATATAGGTTTTAATTTATTAACTCAAGTCACACAATATCGGGTCGTATTTAGATCTTACGGGTAAGGATTCAGATCAAGATCATATATTACCAAATATCCATTCAAGATCGAGATCAAGATTTAAGATTTTAACGACTATAGTCAGAAGGTGTAGAAAATAAAAGCCTTAAAGTCATCAAAGCCTAACGTATATTTTAATTATATTTCATTTGTATTGTTATTCTGCTTATTTTACTTTTAATACATGTTACTTAGGTCATTCGATAATCGGACCGTATTAATTGACTCATATAAACTGTTTCAAAAATACATCAAGCTAAATGAACGTATTTGTGTAATACATTTCATTTCGACCGTTAACAATTTTTCCTTTTGTAAATTAAATTGGTTAAAAGGTTAGGTGGTGGCTAGTGATGTAGTAGATGATTGGGTGATGACGATGGTAATGAAAAGGGCATGATAAACTTACGGAGAATATATAATAAACATTTGGTGATCGAATACTCGAATTGAATAACAATTGAACTTATTTGGTATTAAAATAAATAAAATCTAGTGTTAATCACTATGCCCCATTATGTTAGTCGATATTATTATGAGCCCACTTATATATTTGTAGGCCTAGCTCATTGCTTTGAGTTCTAGATTAATCATTTATAACGATAAATATTAATTATGATGTTTAATGTGATCAAGGGAAAATAACCTTCAAATATGGTCACTCGACCCAACCTATTTATTCGGACTCACCCTATAGTCACTCGATCTCAGTCTAGTATTGTTGAACCCACTGATCGTCTTTCCCTACATACCTCTTCTCTTTCTCCTCTTCCCAAGTCTCATTCTTGCTTTAAAAGATCCTCATTGGCGGGATGCTATGTATGATGAATATAATGTGTTAATTAAAAATGGTACTTGGGTTCTTGTCCCGAGGCCTTTTGGTGTTAATTTGGTTCGGTCTATGTGGTTATTTAAACATAAGTATCATGCCGATGGGTCTTTGAGCCATTACAAGGCTCGCTTAGTTGCTAACGGTAGTAGTCAGCAACTTGGCATTGATTGTGATGAGACTTTTAGTCCAGTTGTTAAACCAGCTAAGATTCGCACAATTCTTAGTCTTGTTGTCTCTCGTCAGTGGCCCATTCATCAACTTGATGTTAATAATGCTTTTCTTAACGGTGATCTCTCTGAGACTGTATACATGCATCAACCACCTGGGTTTGTTGATTCTTGTTATCCTCATCATGTTAGTCTTTTGCAGAGATCCTTATATGGACTAAAGCAAGCACCTCGTGCTTGGTTTCAACGTTTTGCAAGTTATGCTTCCCGAGTTGGGTTTTATCACAGTCGATGTGATTCTTCTGTGTTTATTTATCGCTAGGGCTCTGAGGTTGCTTATTTGCTTATTTATGTGGATGACATTGTTCTGACAGCTTCTTCCACTTCTTTATTACAACGTATTATTACCTCATTGCATAGAGAGTTTGATATGACAGATCTGGGGGCACTTAATTATTTTTTGGGTATATCTACTCTTCGTACTTCTACAGGTTTATTTCTATCTCAGCGGAAGTACGCTCTTCAACTTCTTGAAAGAGCACATATGGTTAACTGCAATTCGTTTCAGACACCAGTTGATACAGAATCCAAACTTGGTCCTGAGGGTGTTCCAATTTCTGATCCGACATTATACCGTAGCCTTACAGGTGGGTTGCAGTATCTTACATTCACACGTCCCGATTTGTCTTATGTAGTTCGAAAAATTTGTCTTTATATGCATGATCCACGAGAGCCACACTTAGCTGCTCTCAAGCGGATTCTCCTATATGTTTAGGGGACTTTGGATTTTGGTTTGCAGTTAAATGCCTCCTCCACTGCATCTCTTGTTGTGTACTCATATGTTGATTGGGCAGGTTGCCCTTCTACACGCCGTTCTACTTCCGGTTATTGTGTTTTCATGGGTGATAATTTATTATCCTAGTCCTCAAAGCGTCAGCATACTCTCTCTCGTTCCAGTGCTGAAGCTGAATACAGGGGTGTTGCTAATGTTTTTGCTGAGACTGCTTGGCTTCGTAATTTGCTTCGTCAGTTGCACTCTCCCTTATTGTCTGCGACTCTTGTCTACTGTGACAATGTGAGTGCTATTTATTTTTCTGTTAATCCAGTTCAACATCAACGGACAAAGCACATCGAGATTGATATTCACTTTGTTTGTGACATGGTTACTGTCGGGAAAGTACGAGTTCTTCATGTCCCTTCTCGTTATAAGTATGCAGACATCTTTACAAAGGGGTTGCCTTCATCCTTGTTTGAGGAGTTTCGATCCAGTCTGCGCGTTCGGTCTTCTCCCGCTCCAACTGCGGGGGAGTGTTAGTCGATATTATTATGAGCCCACTTATGTATTTGTAGGCCTAGCTTATTGCTATGAGTTCTAGATTAATCATCTGTAACTATAAATATTGATTATGATGTTTAATGTGATCAAGGGAAAATAACCTTCAAATACATTACATAGAATTTACTATTTTTCTATTATATGCATCGAACTTAAAAGAGGTTTTATTATTTACAAGAATCACATATTGTGACAGCAGGGAAGAATCTTTGATTCCTTGTCGGGATCACCAATCCCCATTAGGTACAGTAATGGGAGTGTAACTATATCCTTAATGGCGTTGGAAAAAAAGGATCGGGAATCGGGGACTGTGATGGGGAATTGGGTCATTTGCACCTCCTGCCTCATTTTCATCTCTATTGCTATAACCAATTTATTTTATAGTGTAATTTTATGGGAATTTATGTGTTATGCTAAATACGGATCATATGAATTGAGGTGAAAGCAACGGTTGTAGACTAAATGTGAATGACGTATGTAGAGCAACATTGTTGTAACCCCAGTTTGACCTGAGCGAATGAGTAGTGATGCTCATTTAGCCAAGATTTGCACCATTCAGTTAAAGCAGGGGATGTAGCTAGTAGGCGAGAGTAAGGCAAGTAAGCCCAATAGCTCAATCTATGTTGTACGCCTCATGATGAACTAACCACATATGTTTAGGCTTTGAAATTCTTATATTACGAGGGATCAATACCTATAATTAGAAGTGTAAAAGAACACTCAATCCAAATATTAAATTGAATAATAAATCACAAAACTAAACAATAATCGAGTGATTACACAAAAACAAACATAAGTGTCCAAAATACAGAAAAACAAAAGTATTAAGAGAATCAACACTCCTGATCTCAGAATATTAGAGAATCATGTAATTGATCAAAGTGATGAATTATTTGATATACAGAAAACAAGATCGCATAGGAACAGGATGAGATACGCTCCATAATGATTGAATAAGTTATTTCGTGAATGAAGGATATATGTGGTTTATATATCTTTCTCATATGTGCAATAATAGTCTCGTTAGTCTTCAACTTTACACTTGAGAAAGCAACTATGATTAGCATCCTATCTAGTTCTTCAACTCTCCGAGAAACACATGTAAACCCTCCATCATTCATTTATAACCTCAAACACAAGGACTAGAATACACTACAAATTAGACCTAAACAATCATATACATTGACTTATTTATAAGCTTGAACACAAACCTATTTTAACCCTCTCCTCACACTTATTGCTATATAAGTCATACAATCCCAAATTATACAAAAGTACTTGTGTTGTGACACACTAAGTCCTTTAGTAAGGATATCTGCAAACTAATTTACATATTCAATTTTAGTATTTTTAATAACTCCTTCAGAATTCCTTACATACTTTGAGCATTCTCCACCCCTATCTTATTTTTAGTATTCCTTAGATTATTGGAAACAAAACAACCAACCTCCAAATATTATTAAAACTCCAGCTAAATTACAAAAGATAATTAACCTTCCTAAATTCACATGCCTGTTGTAGTTTGAAGAACGACAGATGAGTCATATCTACCGCTTACTACCCTAATAATAACCTTATTAGTTAATAAGTAGTAGTACCTTAGGATACCCAGCAAACATATATATAAAACTTAACTACTCGTGCCATCGTTCGGTCATCGTCCGACGTTCGCTCCGATGACGCCCGCCGCTACCGACTGTTTGACGCGCATCAAGTTCATCCATAATTACAAGAGTATACTTCTTTCATCCCAAACTTCTTGTGCTCATAGGACCAAATAAATCCATATGAAGCATGTGTAGAGGTTGATCAATTGCTTTTAACAGTTTAGTGGGAAATTTAGTCTTAGTCTGTTTACCAAGAACACATGTTAGACACACTTTATCTTTCTTGTAAGTTAACATTGGTAGGCCTCTTACTAGTTTATTCTTTGACAATAGATTGATATTCTTGAAGTTCAAGTCTGATAACCTTTTGTGTCATAGCGAGCTTAGTTCATGGACAGATTGAGTATATAGGCAGGTCTCTATATGCTCATCTATTGAACTTAAATCCAAGAGATACACATCTCTTTCTCTTCTTACAAGTAGTATTGGATTTGCCTTGGGATCATAGATGGCACATGCCCTCTTTCTGAATCTAGCTTCATTTTCATCATTACACATCTGGCTAATGCTTAGCAGATTGTGCTTCAATCTACTTGACAGAGGGTCCATCTTCTTCTACAAAATTTGACAACTATTACTTACATCATGTCATCTGTCTTGAGTAACCACTATTTAGATACCATATTCTCTCATCCTGCATAAAACAAACAAAGCATATAAGTTACTTTTAGGAACCACTTATAAGTAGGTCCTTTGGGATCACTAATAGTCTTCCATTTTGATGTTTTGTTGTTTTTTGATTTTACATATTCAATCACAATCTTTGTTCTTAATATCTTAGTATTGTGATATTCTTTACAATTTACACCTTCATAACCTTTGATACTATAATTGTAACAACATCTGTTCAATTTTGTAGTTCTTTTGGGTATATGTTGTAATTATTTGAATATCCATGCTTAGGTTGTTGTGTGAACTGAATAAAACTTTTCAAGTTTGTGGTTAGTTGTAGCAATTGAGTCTGTTGAGGTACATCGAACCAATTCTATTTATTATCTCATTTGTCTATATACATGAGTCTGTTGAGGTACAGATTGAGATTTAAAGTTCACAGGCTTATAGGTAGATCTTAAAGACCGAGAATTAAATTTCACAGACTGAGATCTATTGAACTTCTTTATGATTTGTTTAGTGCCTTTAGATTTAACATTACGTACATACTTAATTGTATTATATTGTTTACCAAAAGATTTGCTTGAAAACAGGTGTTTGAGGTAGAAGGTTCACTAATGCATTATTTGTTATCTTTAGATTTAGTGTTCAAAACAGGTGTTTGAGTACTAATATCCTTAACTTTTAAAATTTCTTTTGCTTTATCTGAGTCTCGCTTGTTAAAGTCTAGGATGTTATCTTTAGATTTAACATTTCCTCTTTACCTTATTTGAATTATTTGCATGGTTTACAGAGGTAGAAGGTTCACTAATGCATTATTTGTTATCTTTAGATTTAGTGTTCAAAACAGGTGTTTGAGTACTAATATCCTTAACCTTTAAAATTTCTTTTGCTTTATCTGAGTCTCGCTTGTTAAAGTCTAGGATGTTAGAGTCTGTGTCCCCAAACTCTGACTCATTCTCATAAACAATTTCAGTTTCTAAAACTTTAGAACTTTTTGGTCTAACAAAAGCATTAGTTAACAATCTTTTTATCACCAACTGTATAACTAAAAGTATTAGGTGAAATCTCAGGTACAAATTGTTTTGGTTTTGAGTATGTCTCTTGTTCCAGATGGGACTTAAGATCAAATTCTTCACCTAGCACAACTTGTACTAGACTATGAATTTGTTTTGATAAAGCTAACATTCTATAAGCTTCAATTTAAGCATTTAAATCATCTTTGTAATTTATATCATCTTTCCCTTCAATTTGAGCATTTAAGTCATATTTTTCTAAGGCTAACATTGTGTAAGGCTTCAATTTGAGCATTTAAATCATCTTTGTTATTTTTGTTGGCAAGAATGTAGCTATTCCCTTCATGTAATTCTTTTTTAATATCATTTAGTCTTATTTTAAATCAAAAAGTTTCTTCCAGACTTGTTTGAAATTCTATGAAAAAGTACTCATACATCTTTTGGTTCTTAAAATCCGAATACAACTTAAAGTTATGTACCTTGTAAGCATTGGTTTTATTCCAACTTGAGCTGCAACCAGCTCTTTCCGTGTCTTTAACATCATAATAAAATTGGCTTTCAGTAATAGCTATTCAACACATATTCCTACTCATCTTCATTATCAGATGAAAGCTCTTCATCTAACCACCTTTATGCATATAGAGCCTTTTCCTGCTTCTTAGGTTGAAACTTGTTTCCACCCTTCTTCAGGTTTACCAAACTTGACTTAACAATCTGCAGTTATATGACCTATGTTGCCAAATCTATAACAAGTAGCATTCTTTGGATCAAAAGTACGTTTTAGATGCACAATTTGCAGCTATATGACCTAGTTGATGGTTTTCCATTGAGTACAACTCCATATTCTCTCTACTAGTAGCAATTAGAGCAACTTTTGGATCATTAGCAATCCTCTTGGCATTAATTCTTTTCCTCTCCTTGGATTCCTCAAAGTTCATGAGTAATCTATATAAACCAGGAATATCATAGTCATCTATTTTATTACTTACCACCGAAGATGTGATGATCTTAGAGAATTAATCTAAAGAATATCCAGAAACTTCTGACAAATCTCTGCTTTGGGTTTTGATTACCTTTACTATTTTCAAGTTTTTAATAAGGATTTAAGATCTGGTGTGTGTGTCTGACAGAATTAGTTTGCATTTGATAACTAAAATAAGAGGATAATAGGATTTATTGATTCATTTGATTTTTTCAATTATTTAAAAAGAATAAGCATTAAAAATATTTAACAAAAAATGACGATAGTGGTATTTTAATCATTTTTAGTAGATGAGAAGTCGTTTATAAGATAAAAGTAAAGTTATTAGACTGAAAAAAGTTAAAATAAAATAGGAATAATTTTTGTGAATCTGTAAAAACTATAAAAACATATAGAATTTACTTTATAATTTAACATAAAAGGGTAAAACAGTAAAAATTGTCATTTACGAATGAATTGTTAATAAGAAATTTAAATTAGTGCATTAACAGAATATATATTTCCTATTCAAATTATTTAAAGCCGATGAATATTTAGACTCTGATGTTCGCGACCTAGTTAGAAGTATTCCGTGATCGTGTTTGACCTTTTTCCACTACCCAAGTATGTGCATCGATTGCAATATTTTAACAACTAATTCATTGGTTGCCCTTCCTTGTTCGAACAATTTCCCATTCTGAATCATCAAACGTCCAAAATCAGTAACTACAAAGACACTACCTTTGTTCAGAAAAATCATTTTTAAAATTGTTATCTTTTTCAATAAAAAATTAGGGATGACCAGTGTTATATTATTAAGGTGAAGTCAGAAGCGGCTCAAGGTTTTACGGGGCCTAAAGCGAATTCAAAATATGAGGCCTTACTGATTTGATATAATTACAATTTTTCGATCATATTTTGTTGCAAATTTAATAAAATTTGTTCGATAATACGAAATCTATTTTTCAAAAAGTCAGTCCATCCATTTCTTTGTGATATAATACGTAGACTTTATAAATTTGTTACTAATTTAGTATGTATATATAACCAAAAGGGAAAAGAAATTCTACAAAAACTGAGTGTTATTTAAAAAAAATTGTATCTAATCTTTTACTTATATAAATATAAAGTTTTGGAGTTTTGAAAGGAATCAAGTTATCAACTAATTATTGATTTAGGGATTTACATTTTTTAACTCTTAATTTATATAAAGGTTTGATCGAAGTTTTTAGCTTGTAATAGAAATTGTAACAATATTTTCATGTGTAACCTATGAATAGTTTACTAAATTTAGTTGTATTGATATCATATATGTCTTGCTTTCATCTTTAAAAATATTGCTTGATATACTTAATACTGTTTTATGTAACACTTAACAACTATATACTAAGTAAAATATTAGATTAAACTCACTATGCAATTCAAAATAAGTCATCCACTAAATTAAGTCATGTTTGAAATCATTAAGTTGATTATCTGAGCAATACGATGAATGATCATGTGTGAAATATGATTGGAGAATTTGATCACGAAACACAAAGATTATGAGAAAATCACTTTGCTGATAGCTAATTTAAAACATATATTGAAATTAAAGACACACAAAATAGAACATCAAAAACTTTTAGACGAAATCAATTAGAACTAAGTGATAAAAAGTAAGACTAGTCACCTTTTTCACATAAAATTGGTTTAATATAATAGACTTCAACTCTTTTGAAGCCTTCAAATGTCATTTTTTTCACATATAGTAGATCTAATCTCTTTGAGCTTAAATTATTTTTGACCTTAAAAGGCTAAAATATCTTGAAGATCGTTGTTATTTTTCTATATCTAATAATTATATCAAAAATTTAGTACTTTATGAAATCAGGCCTAAAGCACTCGCGTGTACCCTTGAGCCACCCCTGGGTGACGTTTAATTGTAACAGTTTACTCGTGTCTGATTTGGTGCCCTAGTTATGAGTTGAGGATTCAATTGGAAATCAAAAATCAAAATCAGAAAAATTAAAGCAATAGATAGATAGATAGATGGATTGGTGTGTTTCCATGCCAAAGGTGGAATTGCACGCCCATCTCAATGGCTCCATAAGAAATTCAACACTACTGTATGTCTTGCTTCTTTATTTTTTACTATTATTTTCATTTTTCATTTCTATTTTAGTAATTTGTGTTTATACCAGAAGTTGTAATATGGGTTTAATTGACGTAGTACATATAGCATTATATGTTTTTAGACAACATGTGAGTTGGCTTGAATGTTAACCTGGATTAATTTGCTAGTCCAAAATTATTACGAAATTAATTTTTTTTTTTCGGATCAAAATTTGGTCACAACTTATGTCACTGGTAATGTGAATGATTTATTGTTGGTGGCCTATTTACAACAGTTGTCCAAAAAAAAAAAAAGGCTGCAAAATTTGTATATTTTCTCATGATTACAGTTACTACTTGGACATATTCTGTCATTATTGTGTTTTATGATTAATATGTTAATGCTTCTATATTTGAGGCTGAAATTGAACTGTGAATAGAGAACTTGCTAAAGAATTGGGTGAAAAGGGTACCATTGTCTTTTCTGATTTCGAGCATGTCATTCGGAAAGGTATGCTTTCTTTTGCCATGTTTATATATATCTTCACACATTTATAATTTGTATACAGATGTTGTTGTTCTCATCATGCTTTCTTGTCATGAAAAACTGGATTGAATTAGATGATCGATCACTACGTGAAGTGTTCAAGTTGTTTGATCTGATTCATATGGTTACCACTGACCATAAAACAATTACAAGAATTACAAAAGAAGTATGGTACTTGCTAACCCTTGATATACTTTTGGTTTGTGAGCATGCACGTTAATGTTGTCTTTTTCTTCCTCTTGTTTAAAGGTCGTAGAAGATTTCGCAAATGAGAATGTGGTTTACTTGGAGTTAAGAACAACTCCAAAGGTACTTGAGCATTTTAATTTCTCCTAAATAGGTAACTGGTAATACATTTTAATAAAATAAAAAAAGGGCTTTAAACTTGAATTTTTGGTTTCAGAAATAGATAGCTATCATTTTCCTGCTGTTGTCAAATCTTTGAACAATTAAAACCATTACATTTAGTCATGATTGCCTTGTTAATATAGATAGATGCGGTCTTGAACTAATCAAAATTTACAGAGAAATGATTCCATAGGTATGAGCAAGCGGTCGTACATCGAAGCGGTAGTGGAGGGTTTAAGATCTGTGGGTAGTAGTCTTGACATCAACTTTTCTACTGATGATCTTGAGAAATGTTCAGCTAGAACCGAAAAGAAGATATATGTTAGACTTCTACTCAGCATTGATCGTCGTGAATCTACTGCATCTGCAATGGAAACTGTACGCTTTTAAGACTTCATGTTCGTTAGTTCCAACTTTTTCTTACAGGTGGCAGTACCCATTTGCTTATAAATGGGTGATATGAGTTATGTTTTATCTCCAACAGGTCAAATGGGTCACAAGGTGCCCAAAATATATTTTAAAAGCATAAAACTTCTTAACTTTGTTTATTCAATAATTCATAATAGCATTCAAATACTACAATTTTCATAATCTTCTTTCACACTCTTAACTATTTGCAAAAAATAAAAATATTTACGAGGTTCTGAACAAAAAGTGTGTTTCGGGCCAACTCGACCCTGCCTGTTTTGACCTGTACCAGAAACATACCTGTTTGGACCCAAACTGGTTTCTACCCTGTACCATATCCACCCGGCCCTCCTATTTTGCCACCTACAGTTTTTACATTTTCATAATACCATAAGGTTGATGTTCTCATGTCTTGAAACTGTAATGTTGTAGGTTAATCTTGCTTTGGAAATGAAGAATATGGGTGTTATTGGCATTGACCTTTCTGGCAATCCGACTGTTGGTGAATGGTAGACATTACATTCTAAATAATTTCATTTTGTAATACTGAAATATGTTTTAATCTTTAAAGTTTATTTTGAAACTTTCAGGAAAACGTTTTCTCCAGCTTTGACGTTTGCTAGAGAACAAGGTCTTTCAGTTACGCTTCACTGTGGCGAGGTCATTTTCCTTCTTAAGATTCTTTTTAATCTTCCATGGAAACATTAATTTTACATTACTGGGTAAAACAGTGAACTTTGGTATTACATTGAAGTATTAGATTATCGTAACTAGTTTCCTTTCACGACATAGTGCGTTTAGGTACCTAATCCAGTTGAAATTCAAGAGATGCTCGACTTTCTTCCTGGCAGAATCGGGCATGCATGTTGCTTTCAAGATGAAGAATGGAGGAAACTGAAATCATCCAAAATTCCGGTAGACTTGTTTTCACATAAATATTGGCTTGTCTTTTTAGTAGGTCTTTAAAATATATTTCTATATGTATGCAGGTTGAAATCTGTTTAACATCCAACATCCGAACAGAGACTATTTCTTCATTAGATGTTCATCATTTTGGTTGGTTGTTCTTTCTCATGCCTTTACATTAGTTGGAAATAAGGACCATTAGTTCATTTGCTAGGGAGTAATTATAATAGTTGAACAGAAAGAGCAGTTCATCTAGTCATTTAACATTTTCATTGTGGGTCTCATTTATATTGTCTGAGAATGTAGACCAGAGATACAAAGTTTGGACCCACAGCAGAAAGAATGAAGATGTTGTAGTGGATCCCTTATGTTTGATGGGACCACCATGGGACATAAGCGACATTGGGACATATGAAATACAAAATGATAGATGTGGCAAATGGTCTTGTTGGACAACTTATTAAAATGGCTTGGGTTCCTAATGAGGAATTTGTGTGCGAGTTGGGAATTGGGATGACCTGTAAATACTTTTAGTCCAAATTTGTAAATAATTTATACATTAAATTTGATCACTACAACTAGTACAATAATAATTTGAATGGAGTGGTTCGGAGATAGTTGGGGCTATCGACCTTTTTCTTTTTTAACTTAATTTCTTTTTGCATTTGAACTGTTTTAAATATAGCATAATCCAAATCAAGTCATCTATATAAGTGAATGAGTTAAAATTGACACATCTACAAAAAAGTTATGAATAAAAACAATCGTAACACACTGATGTTTGTTTACAGCCGAGCTTTACAAAGCAAACCATCCCATAGTACTTTGCACAGACGACTCAGGGGTATTCTCCACAAATCTTTCGAATGAATATGCCCTTGCATCTTCTACTTTCGGTAGGTATTTATTTCATTTAAAATCTTCACATTAACACAACCCTTGGGATTCATTCACCTTATATGCTGGTGCAATGACAAGTAGTACAGTACATCTAGGGTGCATAATTTGCAGGAAAGATGATTTCATGAATGATAATTGATATTTGGTCTTCTTTTGTCCATTGCAGGTATTGGAAAGACAGAATTGTTTAAGCTAGCAAGAAAAGCTGTTGATTTCATATATGCTGGAGATAAAGTAAAGATGGAACTAAACAAAGTTTTTGAATCAGCTGCTAGGATGCTAGAGACCAACTAATACTGCTCGTGTTACAAGACGATGGGTATTGTGATGTTGCTATATACTCTTACCGGAACACATCGGTAAATTGGTATGCTTTTTTACGTCTCCATGATCACTGTACATGCTGACTACTATACCTTATTCTGACCTCGCAAATTACAATGATTCAAAAGGGTATGAACAAATATCGAGTCTCTTAATATGTTGTATAATATATGATTTTCTTTGTATTGATGTGCATATACTTTGTCTGAGTGTGGAAATAGCCTTGTTTTCTTCAAATTATTGTAGTCACTTGATTTGAAATCCCTGTCTAATGTAATTTCCAAATATTTTAAATTAAAACTTTAGTTTTGTTTGAAGATTGTTTCCATTTTATGCTAAAAAAAAGGTAGGTGCAAATTGTAATCATGCCCACTTAATTGCAAATTGTTTCCATTTTAAGGGCCATTAAGTAGAAATTAAAAGGGTCAAAAAATAGTAAAAAGCGCATCCTCATGTGAAGGTAGATAGGACAAATGGACAATTACTTTAAAATTCCAAATATGTTAACAGTCATTTTTTTAATACAATAGTTGTTAAATAGTTTGATACGTATAGAGATTGCAAGAAACAATTATATCAATGGTAGTTGGTTTACAACAATGATGGTTAACCAATTTGATACGTATATGCTTCTATTCTTACGAAAACATTACCTTTCAACTCTTTCTATACTATGCAAGTATGTTTAGGCACATACAAAGAGACGATTCAACATAAACCATAATGAATGTTTAATAGAACAATACCTACTTAAATTTAGAACACTTGTTGAGGTGACCTATTAACCAAATTGTTCGGTTCAAGTATCACTCGATACCAAAAGGTGCATTAAAGGTAAAGTGCACAGAGTTTAAATGGTAATATTGAATCATTTAGACTTTCAATTCAAAACACTTCCTCATATAATTAATTTATGAGCTAATGGCATGAATGGTCCATGCAGTTTACAGACATTGAGTTTATCTATTTTATTTTTTGCATTAGCAGTTTGAAAACTCAAAACTTATTGTGCACTAACTCCCTACTTCGTTAAATATTAAAAACAATAAAATAACATTTTTAGCCTTTAATTTTTTCATTTTATTCATTAAAGTTGTACTTTTATTTTTAATTTTAATCGCTTCATAAATTTTAAGATGGAGGTTAATGAAAAATGAGGTATTAAGAAAAAAAATGATGAATTATAAATTATAAATTATAAATTTGAAAAATAAGCGTATTTTAATTATTTCATTGTAATTAATAATTGAAATCTTAAATTTAACGAATAAGGGACTAAGCATGTAATAACTTTTGAGTTTTAGATTGCTAATGCAAAACACAAAATATAGGGACTAGATATGTCATTGTGTGTAAACTATAGATACCATTTCATGTGATTAACTCTTAATTTATTCAACACCAAAGTTGTATAGAAAGTTAAATGACAATTTTGTGTCATATTTATTCAAAGGGCTTGTCAAACACTATGAGAGCTTGTAAACCATTCACCGATATCAAAGACCCCTTACCATTGTTGATCATGGTATCAGTTATATTAAAACATTCACTCCCTCAAAAGGCATTTTTATGTAAGACCAGATCCTTTAGTAAAGTCAAAGAAGTCTACATTGCACCATTGCAAATTAAGGAACAACTTCTAATGTATAATGCACAAGTTATCAAAGTATTATTGCTTTTTGAGATTATTGTCATGATATGGGATTTAGTGATTTACCAACAGAAAGCATATTTCCCACTTTGGATAAAGACTTAAAAACAGCAATCACCATCACTTCTTTTATTTAAAAGATATCAAGACAAATGCTCATGCGGCAGATAGCTGCAAGTGCCACCACTATGTTACCAGAAAAGAAAGGTGGTAGCGGTGGTGATTCAGCTCCAATGAAGATAGGCACACATGGCACAGTGGGTTACCTGGTGATGAAAGAAATTGAGTATTTCAAAAGGCTAGAGTTGGACAATGGCTGTGATCATCTTCATGGTGAAATATGCTCTTTAGATCCTGATAAGAAACATAGTGGCCTCAACTTTTGGCCAGGATTTGGATTCTTAAAATTTGCATGGCGTAGAAAGAAGGGAAGGCGTGGGGGCAGTGATAAGTTTTTGCCAAGGGTCTGTACGATGGTGGACGTTGCGGAAAGCTGCCGCAGCCACCACCACCATGCAAACAAGATTCCTGGTTTCAATTACCAGAATCTTCGAAGTGATAGCTAAGCATTTCAAGATCTAGTCTAAAACATAGAAAGGGCACAACATACATTGGATATCATATCATCACTGAAAAGGTGAAGTTCACTGTAAATTCAACAATAAAATCTATCAATGATCACAGTAATCTATGCACCAGCATTTTTTTAGTTTCAAGAAACTTCTGTCAGCAACTAGTCAATTTGTTGAAGGAAGAAAAAGCATACTGCTTGTTAATTTATTTCTCAATGAAGGTGGTGAAATGGGATGGTTGGATAACAAACTAACACATCAAAACATGTTTGGTTCAAATTGGTCATCTTTAAGCATGGTTAACACTGTCCATGCCGGGTTGGGTTGACCCCTTGACAACGCGTTAAGTATGAATACAAACACAAACACAATTACAATATCTAAATCTATTAATAAAACAATTTAGGAGGTTCGTTGCATTAAAAATACTTATATGACTCTCATCCCGTTAGACAAGATGGGCCCATATGAACCATTCCCCACTAGCCATGCTAGTTACCCGTTTAAATTAAATGCAACTCAAATCAGTTCATATATAACTGAATCCAAAATTATCACCTCTAATTTCCAGAATTCAACATTCTGTCAATATGTGGGTTTGGTATTTATTTCTTATCAGAACGAGATGATACAACTGTAATCAAATATTGATATATCATTATCTCAAATAAAGAAGTCCAATAAAAGAACATATTAAATGACCTGAAGCAACAGGAATTCACATACATGTTAAAGTTGGCCTTTGGAAAGGGTTATAAAAATTCGGACTTGCCTCTTTCTTTTTTTCCCCTGAAACATGTTTAACATAGAAAGAAAACGCTTCTAAGTCCAGCCAAATATTAATACAGAATTCTCATTTTCAAGAACCTAAAACCCAGCCAGATTATGCATTCAAAATAAAGGAATCACCAGATCCAGAGACTTTACTTTTGACATCAAAACATGAACATATAATGTTATCATCCACGTACCTAATCAAATGTACTCTAACTGGGTAATTTTTCTTCTACTTCATTCCACGCATCAGCATTTTTTGGAAACCTTTCTTTAATCTGTCCAATAAGCTCTTTTGCCTCATCAATCTTCGAACCATTTGCAAGCCCTTCAACAAGTAACTTCATAGACGAAAAATTAGGAACCCAATTCTTCTCCAAACTCTTCTTGCAAACATCCAATGCTGCTTCAAAATCACCACCTTTACACAAATAATGAACCAACGTAAAGTAGCAATCACTTTCGGGTTTAAATCCACCACCAATCATCTTCTTAAACAACTCCTTTGCGTCACACAATTTCCCTTCCCTACAATACCCGTGAATTAGATGAGTGTAGGTAACTGAATTAGGCTTCATCCCCCTCGAAATAAGCCCATCAAGTAAAGCCTTAGCTTCCATCGTCTTCTTAAGCTTACATAAACTGTGAATTCTAATATTATATGTTCCAAGCCCTATGGGAACTTCATGTTTCTTCATCATTTCCAACACCCTCCCAACATCCTCAAACCTTTCCTCTTTATAAAACCCAGCAATCATAAGACCAAACGTCGTAGCATTCGGCTTAATCTTCTTCCTGACCATTTCAGCAGTAACCGAATAACATGAACTTGATGAACCCGACTCACAAAACGCCTTGATCACAGTATTATAACTATCAAGATTCAACTTCACCCCATACTTCCCAGGAAAATCAAGATAAACACGTTTCACCTCGTCGTATTTTTTTGCTACCATACACGAAAACAACAAAGCATTCAAACATTTCACATTCTGCCCGACACCTAGTTGAGGCATTTTATCAAACAGTTGGAATGCATTGTCTAACAATCCAGCTTGACCATAACCAATAATCGCATTTGAAATAAACTTTTCATTATTCAAATCAGGTCTAGTTTTTAACAATTCATCAATGAAGTTACGAATACCTTCGAAGTAATTTAACTCAGTGAGCTTCGAAATTGCGGTCGAAAATGCAACACGATCGAGATGTGATTCCGGTGTGAGCGACGCTGCTCGGCAGATTTCAATAATTCTTTCTGGGTTTTTCTCGGATTTGAGTAACGAAAGTGCTGCTCGTGATTTCTCTTTACTGGAAAGTGGTGTGCTGGAATCAGGGTTTAGTATTGATGATAAATGACGAGATTGAATTTGATATACTGAATATAGTTTTTTGTGATTGTATGATTTTAGTGATCTAAGTTTGATTATGGAAGCCATTGACGTTACAGAAATGGAGCTGTAATGAGAGTGGGATTTGAGTAAGAAACAGAGGTTTTGATTTTGGTAAATAGGGTTTTGAGTGTTATTAATTTTACAAAAAAAGACTTGGGCTATAAGTATGTGACAAAATAACCCCTTGTATTTCTTCAGCAAAATGTTATTTTCTTGTACACCATCAAACGTTTTTACACTATCATAGTTTGTTAGTTAGTGTATGAATATAATATAATATCTACGAATCATCACCTATTTCTATAAGCTATGAGATCTGGTACCAACCTTGGTCACTAAGATGTCTTAATCAATTTTAAGAAGGACGCTATTTATGGCTATATACCTCTATATATATAATATTAATAATTAATAATAATAATAATAATAATAATATAATATATATATATAAATATAGAGTGAGAATCAAGAGGGAATCAATAAAATTAGATAATGAGGAAAGCAAATCTCAACCCTTGATTTCATCACAAATAATTTCAAAATTAAAATTCATCACAAATGAATGTTAAAAACATTTATTTATAAAAAAATCAAGGGCTAAGATTTTTTTCCCCCATTATCTAAGATTTGTAGCTTCTCTATGGATCATTTCCCTATAAATATATAATATGATATGCCAAATAATACATTAATCAATATTTGTTGTCTATTTATTCTATCTCCTTACCTATATCGATGACTTTAATACGTTCATTAAAAATTGACTTAAAATGAGAATCAAATTTTTAAAAAATAAAAAACGAAAGAATCAATCTTAACTCTCAATTTTCATCAAGATAATAAGGCTCTTACATTCTTAAAAGTTGAATATCTCAAAAGTAGCTAGTCAAAAAATTATAAAAATTGCACAATAAAAATCAATATTTTTGTCTCTTTAGTTAGATATCTCACGTGACATACTTTCAATGAACCATTTTTTTTTATTTTCTGGTAGGTTTTGAAAACTGGTAACACATGTGATAGTCGTTAGTAAAAGATGTGATAGTTTGTGGTAACAGATGTGTTTGTCGCTGATAACACATGTAGTAGTCGTTGGTATCATATGTGATAATCGTTTTCAAAACCTACTAAAAAATGAAAAAGAAAAATTCATCGAAGTATACCTTATGAAATGTTTAATCGAAGAGAAAAAAACACTGATTTTTATGGTGTAATTTTTATAATTTTTTGACTAGTCGTTTTTGAAATATTTTATTTATAAAGTAGAGGAAAAATGGGGTTTTGTCAAATGAAACTCTTCTATTGGTTTACGCATTCTCACAAAAACTCTCATTCTCATTTGAATTTTATTTTGTACACTGATTCTATTTTTATGCACCAATATAAATATCTTCATTTAGACCACTCCCTATGGTGACTAACCTAAAACTGAAGACTGACCTCCACGTCAGCGCTAAGACTGAGGACTAACCCAAGACTGAACGCTCCCTATGGTGCTGCAAGACTGAACTTTTCAATGTCACGTCAGCGCCACGTCATTTCTTAAATATCAATACAAATACATTTTTTTATTAATAATAAAAATTACAATAATTAAAAAACTAATTTATATTAATAATAAAAATTACAATAATTAAAAAACTACTTTACATTAATAATTAAAAAACTACGTTAAACTAATAATTAAAATTACAATAATTAAAAACCTACGTTACACTAATAATAAAAATTACAATAATTAAAAACCTACGTTATACTAATAATAATTAAAAAGCGATACAATTAATCCTCGTCGGTGTCTTCGTTCGTTTCTTGGGTAGGCGCTACACAATCGCGTTTAACTTCTTCCCGAAGATTCTGGAGAAATGCTTGTTCCTCGGGCGGCAAGTTTAGATTAATCGGATTGTTGAGAACCTTGAACGCCCCTGAACATTGCTTTCTTTCTAGAAGTCTCGGCAAATGTTTCCATTGTTTTTTGTTGAGCTAGTGCGGTTTTCAAAAGTTGGGCGCGAACCTCGTCGGCTGAAACCCGTGAGGAAGTAGCATCCGAAGAACCTGAACTTTTTTGGCTTTTTCGACTTTGTGCCCGACCAGGTGGACAACGAATCGTGTCGTCGGTGAATAAATTTTTGAAGTTCGGTGTATTCGCTTGGTTCGGATCATTGTCTTCCTCGTCAAGATTGACCAGCTCGTAATCGTTGTCTTCCATAGGTCGTTTGTTGTTCATAACGTCTTCCGAAAAAAAGAACTTGGGACATCTTTTAAAACACGCCATGCCGAATCGAAAAGAAAGTTCCGGTTTGTTCGATCTTTGAATCCTTCACGGGCCGCCAACATATTGTCTACGTCGGTCATACCACTTTGCCACTCATTTTGGTATTTTTGGTAGATGCTTTGAAAAACTTTGACGTCTCGTTGCAGTTTTGTCTATTTGCCCGTTATTTAGTCAAGATTACGTTTCCTATCCACACAATGATTGTAATTCTCTTGTACAACTTTTCAAAAAGAGTCACCCGTTAGTGAATTCTCGATCACTCCATTTTGAGAAACGTCAATCTACCGTTCCGCCAATATCTTGTTTTCTTCGGCGGACCACGGAACTCTTTGGCCTTTTGGCCGTTGGCTTGATTCGGAAACTTGTTTACCTTTTTCTAAATATCAATACAAATATATTTATATTATTAATAAAAAAGCTATATAATTAAAAAGCTACATTACACCATTAATAATAACTTGTTTACCTTTTCCTAAATATTAATACAAATATACTTATAGGAAGGGGATCTAAAAAGAAGAGTGACAGTTAATCTAAAAAGAAAATTATATGGGAGAAATTGGAGAAAGGGGTAGTTTAGTAAATTATAAGTTAATAAATAAATTGAATATTTTTTTATTTAATTAAATAAGAGTGACAGTTAATCTAAATTGAAAAAGTTTACGTGCGCCTCCATCACCCAAAATATGCACCAGTCTGATTGTGTTTGATTTTAGCCTCCATTAAAACTGGGTTCTTTTATTTCAGCATTATAAATCTAATTTTAATCTATGTTCTATCAATTAAAACTGGGTTTTAATTTATCAAACTGGGTTCTTCTCCATACGTGAGTTTTATTTTTTATAATAGCAATTCACTTTTCCATTCGTGTATATTCGTACGCGTATATATTCAAAGGTTTTTGTTGGTTTCATTTTCATTCGTGTAAACACAAGTTTATATGTTTATTATGTATCAGTTACTTAACATGTTGATTCGGATAATTATCTACTTGATTCATAAAAATGTATTATTTGATTCAGAAAATTAATACTATGATTCAGAAAAATAATACTATGATTCAGAAAACTAAAACTATGATTCAGTTTTAATGATAACTTTGATTCATAAAAATTGAATCTTTGATTCATAGTGGTCAATATATAACTCAGAAAATTGACAAGTTGATTCAGATATAAACATAAATAGAATAAAAAAATGTTGATTCTAAAATACATTGTACAAGAGTTTAATTACCAAACACCTTTAACCTTTCTACTCTTATCATATCTGCCCTGACATTTATCTGATTCTTCTCTTCCTTGCTCAGTTTATGATGCTTTTTTTATTCAAATTGCACTTGGAAAGATAAACTATTCAGATGAGAAAGCAATATCTTTGTAGCGTACTTTCTATGTCAATCATCTAACTGCGCCTGTTCTTTGTTTTTCTTTGTTCTAATTTCTGCATCAAAGTCATCCATTCCTTTAAACACTTCCATATGTCGCATTAAAAACACACCACAGTCGATCCCATTGCTTCTCTGTTCTAATTTCTGCATCAAAGTCATCCATTCCTTTAACAGCTTTTTAAAACTGTGATTCAGTTTTTATAACTATGATTCAGAAATTTAAAACTGTGATTCAGTTTTTAAAACTATGATTCAGAGATTTCAAATTGTGATTTAATTTGTTAAAATTGTGATTCAGCTTTTTATAACTATGATTCAATTTTTAAAACTATGAATCAGTTGTACAATAGATTTTATTCAGTTTGTAAAATTGTGATTCAGAATGTATTTAAACTACAATTACAATGGATCATAGAAGATGGTATGAGGTGCATTGTACTTACGTATCAATCAACTAAAATTTATAAAGTTCAATAGAAATTAAAACTTACAATAAGAAAGCCAACGGGCCCTATTGGTCTCATCGCTCTCATTCTGATAAATCTAACCATTGGTGTGATTTGCATCATTACCTGCAACTAAGTTTACTATGCAATCAGAATAGAGGTGTCCAAGTGGGTGGGTCAGATGAGATGGGTAACGGTCAAAACAGGCTGGGTTGGACCGACTCAAAACAATTTTTGTCATTTCTGAATCAGTAACAAATTTTGAATGCACATTTTCTGAATACATAACACATACATAGCAAATTTACGAATAAAAATAACACATAACTTATTAAACACAAACAAACCAAGAATCTAATTTACTGAATCACAACATTGCATTTCTGAATCACATACAACCCATAATTTACTTAATCACAACATTGCATTTCTGAATCACATACAAACAATAATTTATGAATCACAGTACAAATTTACTGAATCACAACAAAAACCATCAAACCATGGCACATACTTTTGTTAATCATAGCATTGCATTTAGGAATCTCATACAACCCATAATGTATGAATCACAGTTTTATCAATCCAAACAATACATATTTAAGAGCGAATCATAATCCTTGGAATCCAAATAAACCATAACAGTCACATTGTATCAATCCAAACAATACTTATTTAAAACTGAATCATAATCCTTTCAATCCAAAATAAAGCATAACAGTCACCTTGTATCAATCCAAAATCACATAACAGAAGTTGATTCAGCACAAACAAAAGTGAATCATAATCCTTTCAAATTGGTAACGCATCAAAACATAATATAAAATCATAAACTATCAAAATTCAAGGGAGAAACACGCGAATTTAACTATGGAATTTGTACAGAAATTAAAACGAATAAACTTTGAAACTGAACCTTTTTCGCATGTTTGATTCATTCTTCTTGATTTAACCATCTTCGATTAAACAATAAGGGTTTATGCTAACTTACAAATGTTGATTCAGAAAGTCGCTTTGGAACAATGAAACACGGAGGTTGGATGGGCCGATTGTAGGGTTTGATTTGTCTTGCGTGATTTTGGTTACTGCATGCCGTTTTCACAATCGATTTCGAAGTATATATCAATCGCGATTTTATGAACCAGGTTTTGCAGGTTATTGGTTTGATGAGCAGCGATTTATGGTTTTGGTTTTTTTGGGCCGATTTTGGGTTTAGGTTTTTTGTTATGATGAATCGCGATTTTTGGGGTTTAGGATATAGAAGATTGATTTGATTCAACTTGATGAACTGGATTGGGATCCTCCTTTTGAATGGAAACGTATTCTGTTTCTATTATGCTTGGGGGGTTTTTATTTTTCTAAAATTGAAATGTACACTTTTGCCCTTCAAATGTTAAAAATAATCTAAACCATTGATGATAAGATCTAATGGACACAAAGCTTTCTCCCCTTTCTCCACCATAATTTCTTTCTCCCTTGAACGCACTCCTATGCTTATATTATTAATAAAAAAACTATATAATTAAAAAACTACGTTACATTATTAATAAAAATTACCTTTTCCTTTTCTATTCCTTTTGACCGATTCGGCTTCAAGTACGTATTCAATTTCCTCTTCGGGTGGTGTGTGGACGTTTTCGAATTGATTTTGTGATAGTGGTTGTTGTGTATATTGTTGTTGTTGTGAGTATTGTTGTGATTGATGGTACATATTTAAATAAAGTTGGGATCGTAGGTCGTCAGTTGGTATTGAAAACGGATTGACGAGAGGTAGATATTGAGCAAAACCCATTTGACTTGAGCTCGAATGTTGTGCGGAAGACGGGCCCGTAGGTGAATAATTCGTACCCGAAATTTGATTGTTAATTAAGTTATTGAAAAAATCATTGAATGGTTATTGAGATTGAGAATTTTTTTTTTGTTTTTTAGACATTTTGTAGATGGATGTGTTTGATATAATTTGTGAATAAAAGGAATATAGATATTGTGTTAAGTGTGTGTGAAAAAGAAAGGTAATCGTTTGATATAAATTGTGTGTGAAATAGGTAGAGAATGATAAGAATTGTGTGTGAAAAAATAGGTGATTGTATGTATTATTTATAGAGATGTTTGATATAGTTTAAATTTTTTTTTTTTTTTTCTTATAATGCCCGTTGCACACTAGCCGTTGGCCTAACTAATCCTGCTACTCTGCCTGTTTCTTCCCGTTCTCCCCTCGTTCTCCACAAGATGATAGACCATAGGATGGTCCCTAAGACGAGACCGTACCTATGGTGGCGTGCACAAGACGGGGCTAGGTCACCCAAGACGGAGCCACATCGGACCATAGGGAGTGGTATTATATTTAAAAACATATATCATTTTTGAATGTTTAAATATCTCGAGTTGTGGATGTTGACGAACTTGACGTTCCCGAAACAAAAACGACTGAAATTTCATTGTTCTGTGTGAGTTGGTTAAAACTTGAGAGTTACGAGAACAACTTTTTTAAGGTGTAAGTTATAGGTTATTCCATATCAAATCATAAGATAAATTATAGACTTTTAACTCCAGTGCTTCATAAGTTTATATTGTTAGGCCATTTTCGAATTGAACTAATAATTCTCGAATTGTCATAACGTTCCCATAGAGTCGGAAATATACATGCTACGTAACTACGTGAGTCCCTGCGAAATGTGAAAGTCAAAATTTATGTAAAAGGGGTTCAACAAGAAAACTCCCACGAGGAAGTCAACATGTCCGATAACTTTGACTAGTATTTCAGTTTGCGAGGAAATGACGATCTTCCAAACTTTTAATAGTAGTTTTTTTTTAATGAATTAATATTGTAGTTTAATTTAATTTCGAATTAATTTTCTAGTTTAATATTATTTTTATTTGTCATGTATATTTTATATCATATATATTAATTTTTCTTCTTACATGAATAATGTAGACATTATAAATTATGTAAGACAAGTAAAATATACTGAAAAATATTAATATATTATTAGACTTTGCTGTTGACGTGGGGTGTGCATAGGGTCAATTAATATCAATGCTATAACTAAAATTTAGGATAACAATCTTTAAGTTTATAAACATGATTAAACAATATAGTAAACTGCAAAACATATTGTAGGCAACACATTGTAGGCAAGAGGATCTACCGAAACAAATTATAATATAATAAGTTAATCAAGATTATTTACAGAATTAATGATTGGTAGTTAACTGACATGAAATCCAATTTAGCTACAAACATAAATAAATAAACATTGAATAAGCACAACAACCAAATAAAAATGATCAAAATCAGGTATTTATATAGAATCTATTACTTTTAGTAAAACAATATATCATGAATAGAATTGTTACGAAATCACAACCATGCTATATTTTAACGTATAATGTTGCTAATATACATTTTGAATAAATAATTTAGTGCTACGCTTGACATGCGCAAGACAATCACTCGCGTGCAATTTATAAAAATCGCTTTCTATTTCTTTTACTTCAAACAATTAATCATCCATATTACGAATCTACCTCTATCGTTATAGGATTCGTTGAATAGTTTGTTCATTAAAACATTATAGAATATGTGTCATCTTATTTCCATAAAAATTCAAAAATAATAAGATTGAACTCATAACAAAAACAAAAACCTAATATAAAATATATTCCACTATTCTACATACGGAAGTAACTTCATATATATAAAATATATAATTAATTCATAAATAAGTTGATAGCACAAATAACAATTAATTAAAAAAACATAATTATAAATAAAAATTTAATTTTTATTAGTATAATAATAATGATATGACAATAAGACAATGAGATAATTAATTATTATCGTTTGATTACATTCAATATGGACTAGAATTGTCGGAAAGTGTTAGGTCTTAAATGTAATATTCGAAAGTACGACGGCTTAATGTGGCATCTTGGTCAATGATATTAGGGTTAATATTAAGCTAGTCTGCTCATAACCCCTAGAGGCACCCACAAAAATGAGGAGGGGGAGAAGAGAGAATAGGTCTAGGGTTTTAAGGCGATAGTGAATCGGCTTTCGGTTTCTAACGTGCAAGTTATTTGAATCATCAAATTAATTAATATACAAGAATATGAGGCAAGGAGAATGAGGGTATATTTGGGAAAACTAGCTGGTAGCTGTAGTTGCTAGATGTAGTTGTTAGCTGTTAGCTGTAAGCTGTAGCTGGTAGCTGGAGCTTTATTTGTAAACTGTGTTTGACAAAGTAGTTGTAGCTGTAATATTAAAGTGTAAAATGATCAGAAAGGACATCCATACAAAATATAATGGAAAACTTGGTTAAACAAATAAAATAACGTAGTTTATCTTTTGGATGACAAAATTGTTGTTTCATAATTAAGTAAAAATACAAAAGATCAAAACGCAAATAAAAATATAATATGTTCGTGATAAATCATCGACCACGTGCATTCCATATGGATGTAGCAATATCATTACGAATCTGTTTCATCTCATTAAATGTTCCTTCACTTAAATTCTCATTGTTTGTTTGATAAGCACGAACATCAGGAAGTTCATCACGTGGTATGTAATCTGGACGTTGCTCAAACGCTGTAAACATCATATATTCTTCTGAACTATTTTGAATGTAGTTATGCAAAGCAAATGCAGCGATGATAACATCTATTTGAGTTTGCACACTAAATTGGGGCATTTTACCAAGGATTTTCCACCGTTTCTTTAAAATTCCAAATGACCTCTCAATATAACTTCGTAGAGATGAATGAGAACGGTTAAAAGCTTCTTGCATGTTATTTGGCGGTTCATTTTGAAATTGAGATTTATGATATCTTGTCTTTGAATAAGGAACAAGATATCCTTTTCTATCCGGGTATCCTTTATCAACCAAATAATATTTACCTGTTAAAAAGGATAAGAAAGAAAATAAGTAAATTATAATTTGCGTAACTAACTAGAAAAATCATCACATCTATGTATAGTCACCTTCTGGGGGTTTTGGGAAGTTCATAGATGGCGTGTTGATCGCATGCAAGAACACACGTGTGTCGTGTGCTGATCCCTCCCAACCAACAGATATAAATGTAAAACACATATTAAAATCACAAGTTGCCATTACATTAAAAGTAGGAATCTCTTTTCGACCGATGTAACGCAATTGTTGTTTCTCTGGGATGCATGCTTGTATATGTGTACCATCAATGCATCCAATACAATCCTAAAGTGCAAGTAAAAAAAATATTTAATGATAAAGATATGGTGTGACATATAAAAAATTACAAACAATATAAGAAGTTTAGTACCTTGAAATAAGGCATGTATCTTGTATCGTTCGTGATTTAAGGCTCTGTAGGAAAAGTTGGATCTTTTGGCCTTATAATGTCACGTGTTAGACCTTGAAAACCTGTACCCCTAGCAGTTACCGCCTCTAGAACGTCGTGAAATGCTCTACTAATAGTCTCTCCGGAGCGTTGACACCGCTCCCCAACATCCCTATTAGACAACCCCACCGCAAATGTATATACAAATATCGCTAACTTCTCAAGACTAGACATTTTATCACTCGACTTTAATCCATATTTTGATTCAAGTTCTCTACATAATTTCTTAAACACGTCTGGATGCATTCTAAATGCATTTACACTACGAATTGGATTACCATTCAAAACCTCATTCATCCAAACCTCTCCTGTTTGAGGTGATGTCATGCATGGTTCCTTGTAAATATACTTGTAATAGTACTCGGCAGCTAGACCTCTTGCGGTGATTAATTCCAATAAAGTTGCCGCAGATATTATTTTTCTTATCTTCTTTCTTCTTTCAATATCCATGATAGTCCTATATATGATATATACATAAACACATGATTAAAATAAGAAGGTATCAGATAAATCACTCAAAATTATTAAAATAAATGACATCACATAACATCCATGAAGTACTGATAGTACGGATACATTAAATAGAAAAAGATCCGAAAATGGTAAATATCCAAACAAAAAAGACAAATAAATGAAGTACAATGTTCTTAGATGAATGATCGACTACACTTAAAAGGAAACTTTAGTTGGTGCGTTTTTTTTTTTATTAAAATCCAACCATTTCATCCTAGTGTCATCATCCGTAATAGTCATAAACATTTCTCTTTTCACGGGATCCTCAAATAAATCCATTGCAAACAACCACATATCATCACCACTGACCATCATTCCTTTTTCTATCAAGTGGTTAAGCACATTTGCAACCGCATCACTACTAAACTTGCTACTTTGATTGATTGTAGATGCTTCCGACTCTAAAATATGCAAAAGAAGTTTTTGAGTAGCCTTGCTATCACTTATATGCTCCTTGAACATCACAGACCATGCTGATTGTCTGCCTTTTCGGTTCATTTTAATAGACTTAGGTTTCACAGCAGCCTCGTGATTTTGATTTGAAGTCCCAATTTCATTTTGTGGTGTTGCATCTTCTTCCTCAAACGTATCCAAGAACTTCCCAAAGAAACCTTCCGTTTGATTTTCTAAGTTTTCCAAACGAGATGAAAAGTTCTTATTAACTTGAGTCACTTCAACATCATCATCAAACTCATCATCTTCATCCTCAATATTCTGAAATTGTGCATGATTCAAAGTAGTTGGATCCATTGATGCCGCTACACAATCTATACCGCTAGCAACTGCATCTCCAAATAACTGATCCCATGCATCTTGTAGTTATATCGATGGTTGTTTTTTTCGAAGTTTTCGTACATTGGAGTTTTCCTACAAAATATAGTGGACTGACGTTAGATTTAGTAGTAATAGTAACGATAATAATAATAATAATAATAATAATAATAATAATAATAATAATAATAACTTTTGAATGAGTTTCAGCATTACCTTGATCTTATTTTCCCACCATTCGTTATCGCAATCAAGTGTCTTTGTAGACTCCTTCCAACCTAAACCCGTTGCCCCAATTTTCAAAGACTTCCATAAATTATAGTCTTTTCTCAGTGTATCATATTTGTTCTTCAAAGCTCTTTCACTGAGGAACTTGTGGTTGATAAGTTTTTCAAATTCGGGTTGAAGATCACTCCATTTAAATGGGGAATTTCGCCCATTCTTCATTATATACTTATTTAAGAAATCACATAATGCCATAACATATTCATCTGACCAACTTTCTTTCTTGGCTTTTCCATTGTTCTGAGCCATCTATTCTAACAATGTACGTAATACATATACACACAACACACAAATTAGTTCTAAATGGGTATAGAACCTTAATTACAACTTTGCATAGAGTTTGAATAGAAGTATTTAAACCAACTTCATATAATAGAGTATTTACTATTGTTACAGGAAATTAAATGATTTTGGAACATTAATAAAAAGTTCTACTAGTACAGCTCAATTTGTTGTTAAAAATACATGGCTCAACATGTTTAATTTAAAGATGGTGATTCCAATGTTTAACAAAGACTTTTACCTTTTGAGGCTGCTTTTGCTAAACTACTTTTCTACATATACTTGGTTACTGTAAGTGGTCCTAAAGCTCTAAAAGAACAACTCATAGCCACATTAAAATTTAAGAAACCATTATCCTAATATATTATTATTTCATCCCCACATTAATCATGCATACCCACTCACATATAACTTCCATGCACACCTGGGTTTCTTACTCTTTTATAAAAAAGCGTATGCCACAAGATCCAATATGAACATCAGTTAGATACAAAAAAAAAAAATAGAATAATACATACATATAAATATATATGATTGTCGTCATATATACGCAAATATGTCAAAACCCTCCACAAAGGGGCATCAATTAATGCTAAAACAAAAAACATAAATAATATATAATAAAGTATATCATGTCTACTTACCGAAGGTTAGAGATCGAGATGATGAAAGGAATGATGAGAGAAGCAATCAATGAATCAGGTTAATTTCCTTTTGCTAGAAAGTGATTGACTGAGAGGCATAAGAAAACAAGTTAATTAGGGTTACAGGAAACATATTTTGTACGTTTCCTTTTGCTCCTTAAAGGGTACTTTGGTAATTACCCTTTCTAACAGCTCCAAGAAAATCTCAAACGCTTGAATGAGTAGCGTTTAGAATGAGAGCTTTATCTTCACAATAAAAGCTTTAATCTTGTACACCAAACAAAGCTTAATTTTTTTAAGGAGCTTATTTTTCAAAACAAAAAGCTTTAAACTTTAAAAAGCTTCAAAAAGCTCCTTGCCAAACAGCCCCTGAGTCTAAGATCATCAATTGCGGGGTAAGACACTTTGAAAATTCGTATTTAGTGTTTCATAATTTTTATGATGTTAAAAAATTATAGGTTACGGGTTAAATGATATGAAAAATGTTTTTTTTTTCTTGAAATTAGGAAATAATTCTTGTATAATCGAAATCAGATCTGTTTGAGTTGATTGTTGGTTCCTAAGTAAAACCTACATTTCATACAACTTCGTAGTTTCAAGAATTTGATAATTCGAACTTGAAATGCATCAAACAAGCCATTTAATAAACTGGACGGATTGTAAGAAAACATAATTTAGAAAAATTATATTTTAATTGGATATAATGATAATTTCTTTGGAATTATGGTTTAAAATATGTTGATGTTTTATATAATCATCTGAAAAATGATTTTACATTTGGATAATTCCAAAAGGGTCAAACGAGTTGTTTAATAAAATTATGGACAATCACCACAATGAGTATATTGTAGAATTCATATGAAGCCACCATTAAATCCTGTTGACTTGAAGTTTCTTTAGGAGGTAAAACCCTACATTTTCTACAATTTTTTAGTTTTAAGTTTTGGCTAATTCTAATTAGAAATGGTCAAACAAGTGGTTTTCTGAAAAATAATTGATAAATTGTCACAAATTGAGAAACACAGTTTTGCATAAATCATATAGAATCAAGTTTAAGTTCAAAATGGAATGAAAATCTAGAAACTTGTTGATAAAGGAACTATATATGGTCATGTAAAATTTTCTTAAATATGTTTTAAATCTATATAATATGATGTATAGGTTACTGGAACATTATATAAGCTGATTAATTTTGGATTTGGATTGCTTGTCCCGGTAAGAAAACGTTTGCAAAAATTGGGTAAAATTGTACTTGTTTGCTTATAGTAAATTACTGTTATATTTACCATGATATGCATATTATACTTGGCTTTTTACTATATGCTGGATGGAATATTCTCGGGTATTTAACTTACTACTCCATGTTTACGTGTGCTTACAATTATTTGTGCTCGATTGATATGATAGTACACTTGATCTATTTGCATGACATTTAGGTTCACGACACGATTAGAGGCTATTCTGAATTCAAAGGATTAACGAACAAGTAAGCGAACTTGTAAAGGATTTACTAAAGTCATACTCCATGAAAGCACCGACAATAGAGTGAAGATACGTACACATACTAATTATGCCTTCATTTTTTTGTATGAATGATTTATATATATAGATTTCAAAGTCTTAAACTTTTTAATGTTTGAAATTTATATGAATGTCTGAAATGCATTCCTATAATTTATTGAAATGTTTATATACACTTTGAGTATGATTATTTGTTTATATACACTTTGAATATAGTTATAAGGTCACAAATTTATGAAACTGATCCAGTCGGTCCGACTTGTTTAATTAATGAACCATTACGTCGTCTGGTTTGATCACAGTCAAATTTTCAAAATATTGGAATTACTAACCACGCACATAACCTAGTGGTAATTTAAAGATACCACCAAAAATTATAGAATGTGTGACAACCGTCAAAAATCTCGGGTCTTTGTCGCACTTAAATTCTAGAATCTCAATTACGTCTACAACATTCTTAAAACCATATCAGAAATGTTAGGTTTCGACTCCTTAGGTTTACTGAAATCGTGTAACGTCTTAGAGATTGCTTAGCAAACCCTAAGTCTATGAGGACTATTTAATTAAGTTATGAATAGTCAAGGAAATAGAAGAATCTAATTTTCATAACTTGTTGCAAAATTCTACATAAAGTTACAACATTCTGAATCGACTAAAATTTCGTGACGTCTTTTATAAAACAATCAAGTATCTAGCAAATTAGTACTTGATAATTATTATGAAAAATTAAATCACAATTAGAGGTATAATTTATAATTAAAAGACTTTGATTTATATCTCAAATATTAACCACAAAACATCTCAAAAGTAAGTGTATACAATGTACAAAATAAAGTACAAAATTTATACAAGTTTAATACAAGTTTTAAGCATTATATTTTTTACAAAAAATGGAATTTAATTCCCTTTTTGTTGACCAAAAATCTATCATAAACCCTTACCCCACCCACATGCATTCCCCATTCAACCACTTCACTCACTTCACACTCCACCTCCATTTTTCTCTCAACTCTCTAAAAAACACACACAAACACATACTCAAAACCATCCCCAAATCAGCCCACTTTTAAATAAAATTATCTAAGAACTCAAAGGTGTTATTGAAGGAAATCAAAGATTCAAAGGTAAAACAACTATCCATGCTTTCATATCCTTCGTTTTCATGTTTTTCTTTCATATTTTCGGATTCTATGCCCAACCCATGGTTAGAATCCTTATATTAATCTTGATTTTTGTAGATTATCTTTCCTGCATTTTATGTGTTAAAAAGAAAGAAGAATCCATGATCAAACCGAAATCAAGTCCAAAAAAATTTGTGTTCTTTGTATTTGGAAGATTATGTTCTTCTTTACATGCATGCAACTAACTCTTAGTTTGTTTTTTGGTTTTTGTATTTTTAGTTCATGAAAACACTCTTAAAAACTTATTCAACTGAGTTAATAGTAGTTTTTACAAATATTTTGGGTCATAGGAAAAATGATTCCATTTTTGGGGGAGTATGAGATCTTATAGCTTTCTGTCAGAAAATCAAGGCTGACTTTGGAAGGCTATATCTCCATGAATACTCCACCAAAAATGATGATTTTTCTTCTGGGAATTAGATCTTTAAGTTATAATTCAAACACAAGTGGTCTCATGTAAAAATATTGAGATTTGGGTCTTCAAACAATGGTTAAATGACAAAGGGGTGAATAGGTCAAACCTGGACAAAATTAATTACTTAACTTTAGACGACCATGTCTCTTTGTATTTATTATGAAAAATTATGATTTTTCTTCCGAGATTAGATTCTTAAGTTATCTTTCAAACCCAACTCGTCTCATGCAAAAAAATTGAGATTTGGACCTTCAAAGAATTGTTAGATGACAAAGGGGTAAATCTGTCATTTATGGACAAATTTCTTTACCCAACTTTGAATGGTCATATCTTGCTCAAAACTTTATAAAAAGATTTCGGTTCTTTTTCTGGAGGTTAGTTTAGTGTCTTATCTTTAAAAGTAGTATGATATCTCTTCCTAACCCAAAGGATTCGATGCCCAAATGGTTGATGATCACAGAAAAGTCCACCAACTGTTTGAATATGGTGAGACTGAGTTTGAGAGACCAATTACATGGGCTAAACAAACACCTTCAAAAATTACAAGATTAGAGCCAAAATACTCCTAAGACATAATATTTTTAGGTGTAAAAAGGGCTTGGTCAGATTCATTTTGAATCTAGGTCAAAAGGTTCCTCCAAGTGACCTTAAAACCTGGATAGATTCTTGCTTTTCATTAAACTTTGTTTTGTTAATGAACTAGTATAAAAACACATACATTTTTCATACGGTTAACATAATTTGACAAGTCTTGTGGGAGACCTAACTTTCAAAGATCATTCTTTTAACTTATTAATTAAGCATATCATACTGTCACTGAAATTGCTTATATTAATCTATGACGCAAATAGGATAATCACTGCGCAACAAACTTTTGTCCATTATCATACACCAAAACTTGCTTGTTAAGGTGAGTTTGATGGCACATATGTTTAAACGCTTTTATATGTTTTGGGGTAAGAATACGTGCTTTTATTTTGTGGTTACAAGTACCTATAAACTGTTACGTATTGCATAAGTTTCTACTATTCATTTTATATGGGCCTGTATCATGAATTGTTAGTTATGGATTTAAGCGTGAATGTTGTGAATAGATCTATTGGGTTGACACCCACGTCCGGGGTAGTCGCGCCAAATTGACTAAAAATCAAACGGACGCATAATCATTTGAGAACTACGAGTGTTTGAATAGGAGACTTGCGAGGCAACTAATTGTTAAGGTTTCGATTCATGAGCTTATGGCAATAGTAATACATTTTGATATTGTGGTAAAGCAATATAACTTGAAATATCGTAACCATGGGACTATTTTACAAACTCTTACACCTATGAGCTCACAAACTTTATGTTGACACATTTTAATATGTATTATCAGGTAACTAAGGCGCTTTGTAGTTGTGCCGTTGTGTCGTCCTCATTGACGTAGGGGTTGCATCCACTTGGAAGGGCTTTTTGAATAAACTTTATCACTTTGAATTTAGGCTAGTTATTCGATAAAGTTTGAAACTGTGTTGTTAAGACTTTAAACTTGGATGTTTTACATTTAAAGGCTATGTTATTTAAAACGATGTTTGTTTAGCGACTCTCTTAGAAGTCGTTCATTGTAATTTCTGTTTGTGATCCACGCTCGTCGCGCCCCGGGGGTGTGACAGAATGTGAATATGATTATTATGGTTTTCAAAACTCTAGAATGACCTACGTTTATATAATTAAAATTTTTTTACCTAATATGTTAATACTTAAAACCTGGAAATCATTTGCACAGATCCTTTCTCTTTCTAACTTTTTTCTCTATTGGCGATTTTGAACTATGAGCACTATCATCGCCTAACCCTTGTTTTCTTACCATAATCTTCACGTTTTTGTTTGGATATCCATCATTTTAACATGAAATCAATTGGAAATGAATCTTCAATGGAATCTAGTTTTTGTTTAAAAATTTTTTGACAACGATTCTGTCAGAGATGAATCTATGAGTGAAAATTATATCTGAACTGATTAACCAAGCTATTACTATTGTTATTTAACCAAAAACAACACCTTCTACTAACTTAAATCATATTGAATCCAGTGAATTTCCTAACACTTGATTAACCAAGCTATTAACATCTTGCTCTAAGATCCCAAATTGAAATATCAAGCTCCACAAGTCTGTTGAAATAACTAAAGAAATTGCTTTAGATGCTTAAAAGATGGTCAAAATCAAGGGGGTTAAGAAGCATGTTACCCTTTGTTGGATCGCTGGTTGTTGGATCGAATTCGAGTTTTTAGTGATTATTGATAGAACAGTAACTGTATATGTATACGTATATGTGTATGTATTTGAGAGAATATGAGAGAATCTATTATTATCAAAATGGTCAAAGATATTATATTGTGAGTACACATTGGTATTTATACCACTTTGCAATACACTAGTACAATTCTATTACAAGTATTGTACACAGAAGATAATTTCTAAATACAATGCTAAATCTTCTAATGCATCTTCCTTTGAATAATCACGATTCAGCCTTTATGTTGGTTGTTAACTCTCAAAGATATCTTTGAAGACAAATTCTATTCTAGTTCTTGAACGTCAACTTCTAGAATTCAACATGTTGTTGAAATAGTTTTCTTTGAACTCTCTCTTTTAATCTCACATTTAATTTTAATCGAAGAAACTTTGAACTTTCTCTTTTATTCTCTCTTTTAATATCACTTTTCAATCGACTTTTTTTCTTGACTTTTGATCCTCAAACAAACTTGAACTTTCTCTTTTATTCTCTCTTTCAATATCGCTTTTCAATCGACTCTTTTTCTTGACTTTTGATCCACTCTTTTTATCGACCAATCCTTTATTTCTCTTCTTCAAACAAAATTCATTTTTCTTTCACAGACACAAAATCTTTACTCCCCCTCATGATGATTATGATGCATCGTGAACATTAGGAATTGTTGAATCGAACAAAACTTCTTTGAGGGACTTTCTCCACCAATTCATCTAACATCTAATACAAATCTACAATAAGTACCATATGTCATGCATTACTAGTAAAGCATCAATGTCGTAACCATTGGTTAAGAAAAAAAATTCTCTCGAGTAAATCAAGGAAAAGTTGGTAACGTTTTCAGAAAACAGATTTCTGACATCACTCTAACTTCTGGATCACAAAGATTACCGGTTTGCACATCATTTGAAGTGAAAGTCCCCTTGGGGCTCGGATCTACGGGGTAAACTTGTTTATACGAGTGCGGAATCCTCACATAAACATAAACGATAAAAAACAAGTAATACAAATGGGTAATTATCACTTTTATTGAATATTCGAACTTATACAGAATATTCGAACTCACAACTCCGAATCTAACTCTCAAAAACCACTATTTCTGAAATATTCGGACATGTGTATATATAGGCAACTAAGTTCTTACGAAGTTACTAAGTTCGTACCTATTCTAAGTTCATACGAACTTCTAAGTTCGTACGAACCTACAAAATACACATACAAAACTTAAGTTAACGATTACAACGATAAACAAAATGACTTCTAAACCTTACTATTACAAACTAGAAGCTGTTGTCACAAAACATGCACCAACATGAAACATTAAATGAATCAAATGAGAGACCTACTTTCAGAGTTGGCATTGATGTTAGAAGTGGTAAGATTTCCATTCAATCATTGTGGAATACCATTAATTAGGTTTCACTATGAATGTTCCGCAATTTTCACTTAGACAAGCATAATGTCACATAGACATGAAGTGTACGAATACACTTGTGTGACAACCTTCAAAAGTCTCAGATCATTAACGCACTTAAATTCCTAGTATCTCAAATTACGTTTACAACACTCTTAAATCCTAGTGAAAAGTATAGGTTACGACTCCTTAAGTACCGAAGTCTTAAGTTACCGAAATTGCGTAACGTCTTAGAAAATTGTTTAGTGGACTTTAAAACTATGAGAAACATTAAATTAGGTTAGAAAGTGCCAAAGAAAACAAATGAAATCTAATTTCATGCGTCATCACAAAGTATTTATCGTATCACAAAAATCGGAATTAACCGAAAATTCTACAACTCGGTAAATGCGACCGAAATCGAATAATTAACTCGCGAATGTCAATCATAAACGAATCAAATATATTTTGATGAAAATTTTAAACTTAGAAAGTAAAGTTTTATAAATGAAACTTTAACCATTAAAACATCACAATTAAACTTTACATAATACACAAACTTGCACAAATTTTTAATTATGTAACATTTAAGCTTTTATTTACACAACATTTAACAAAAAAATAAAGATCATCATTTTTAAGGTGTTGTTACACCAAAATAAGTCATCTAAGGTATACCCAATAACTCTAGCTTTCATTTCTTTCATGTAAATACTTGGATTACATGCCTTTATCATGGCTATAATCCACTATGAGTTTGATGTTTGTAGGTTGTCCCCTTACACATGTTTAAGTGTTAAAAGAAAAGGGAAACCCATGATCAAATGGAAATCAAACCGAAAATCGTCTTTTTGTTGATAAAATGATCAAATACTTGTTCTTGTTAGTTTAAATTGGTTAAAATTGTTGGAAGTAATTTCTAACACATGGATGTATTTTAACACCATGAATGTGTTTGAACAAATATTTAAAGGATTAAATTGATCCAAAGCTTGGTTGCAAGTTGTGTTCTTCTTGTAAGAACCGAAAACCCGATTTTAGGGTTTGCATACACCAATTTTTATAGCTAGATCATGATCCATGGAAAAGTATGTTTAAGTTTATGTAAAACTACATGTAAACGCATAGAATTCAAGGCCTAAATTAATGGATGAGGTCTAGAAATTATTTGGTAGTCTAAACACTTCAAAAAGTTAACTTTTGTCATGCATACAATCTGTCTAGTTTTTGACCCAACTTTGATCGACCATAACTCAGTGAATAATGGTCCAAAAATCTTGATTTTTCTTCTGAGATTTAGCCTAATGTCTTAGCTTTCAAACCCCACTGGTCTCACTCAAATCATTGAGTATTCGACCTCCAAATGTGTCACACAAATCTGGTGCGCAAACATGAAATTTTCTGTGAGCATTGGATTTTGATGCATGTTCAAAGGATCTAAAGTGTTCAATAAACTTTAAAAAAAATTGTTTTTAGACTCTTAACACATGTATCTCAGTAGTATAAAAAGATGGTATTTTATTGAGGTGATCTTATATTTTTAGAAAATGCATGAACACAACACTTTGATTTAGCTTTGAAATGTGAAAGCTTATGTTTGTAATGCTACAAAAGTACAAATATGCTTGATAAATTGTGCTAAAAAGTATGGGGATTATTTTTCTTAGTAACATACACATGAAAAGAGTCTTGAAAATTAAAATTGAAATTTTTGGGAAAATATAAGTATTTTTCCTAAAATAGTGCAAACAATAGCTATATATTGTGATTTATTCATGAAAAATAGTTTTAAGTACCAAATAATTATGGGAATTTTTGTGTGTAAAATGCCACTACACTCCAAATTTCACACCTTTTGGAGGTGTTTTGATACGTCTTTCGGTTTACGTTTCGTTAACTCGTAAATTATTAGGAACCAATGTTCCAATGCTCAAAATGATTTGAAAATTTTACACAAGCCTAATAATTGGTAGAAACTAACTTGGTAAAAGTTCCAGAATTTTTCATGAATATTTGATATTTTTCCCAAATTTTCTTCACTTATTAGACATAAATTGATTATAATAATCTATAATTCTAAAAATTCCCAAATTTTCACAGATAATTTGTGAACTATATTGTATGATTTATACCAATTTTGGTAATTTTTGGATGTTTTCTTCTTATACTTCTATTATTTTGTTCACGACGCGAACATGAATCGATAACGAAATCTAAATTGAAATTCAAACTATAACGCCACTTTGTAATTTAATTAACTAGCTAAACAATTCTAACAAACCGAATTAGATGAGAATCTAATTAGAAACCTTTGTATTCTTAGGACTTGGATCGGACTTGCACCCGGTTCACAAGCAGAATACATCCAAATACAAACGCTCACACTCGATCGTGAGTATTCACAGACCCTCTTTTTAATGCTTTTACTACGTTTTGGGGTGAAAAGCATGTGGTTCTTATTCCAAATGTTGTTTTTGTTACAAGTACTTACTTTGATATACATTTATTTATTCGTAATTGTTGTATGCTTGACACTCTATCGTGATAAGTCCCCGGTTTACTACACAACCTATTAACTCAATTTGAGCCGATGGTTATTACTCGAACCCGAACAACAACAAAATAATAAAAAGAAAGGTAAAAAAGTTTGTTGGAGCGAATAAGAGAGTAGGATCTTGGTGGAACGGTGGATTGACGTTTCTCAAAATGCAGAGCAAGGGAATTCACAAACGGCTGAGTCTTTGTGGAACACCATCATGTCAAAATACAACTCAATAATTGAGACGAAATGGGGAGTGAATCAACTAACTGAAAAATAGAATAAAATTAAAAAAGATGTCAAGTTTTTTTAATGTTATCTACAAAAAACTTGAAGAAATGTGGGAAAGTGGGAATAAGCAATTCAAACAACAACGAAAAAAGGAACTTTAATTACGAGAAGGCATGACGCATTTTAAAGGATTATCAAAAGTTTTTTTTCCCGACAGTGTTATTAGCAACAAAAAGCTAATGGAAGAAGTATATTACCGCTCGATTAATCTTGAAGAAGACGATGACACTCTGAACCCGAACCAGAACCAGAACCCGAAGCGATGCAAAATTTCTTTCAAGACGACCCAATCCGTTGTCCACAAGGTCGGACCAAGGGTCGTAAAAGCCAAAAAAGTTCAAGTTCGTCGGATGTTACTTCGGGACGTTATTCGAGTGAGGATGCCTGACAAGAACTTATTACATCCACAAAAATTCAAAAAAAGAGTATGGAAACAATAACGGGGCCAAGATACGAACAATGCTCGCAGATAAACGAACAATGTTCGAGCGTTTAAGTTTCTCGCTATACCAATACCGACAAACTTGCCACCCGATGATCTTGAAATGCTCTTCAACGCTAGGGAGGAAGTGAAACTTGATTATGCTTTGCATTTTCGACCACCACCACCACCACCTGAATACGAGGACGAGGATGACGACTAGACTACTAGTTTACTTTTAGTTGTTTAATTGTAACATTTTTTATTAGAGTAATGCTATATTTGCCTAATTAGGCATATTAATTTAGCCTAACCATACAGTTTTTGACACATATAATCCACTTATCCTCTCTCCTAATCTCATCCGATCATTTTCTCATCTATAAATAACATTTTTAGGCATATATGCCTAATTATGCATATATATCATTTTCCTTTTTATTATTATTATTAATTATTAATGTAATATTTTATTTTTAATTAATATGTTTCATTTAAATTTATGTTTTAAAATTATAATTATAATTGTATTAATTGAAAAAGAGTAAATATATAGTGAGGTTTAAAAAGGTTTGGTTCTTCAGCTATTGACATTATTTAATTTTTATTTAATTTTTTAAAAAAAAATACTAACATGATACTAAATTAGTAATTCAATCCTTTAATTTCTCTGCTAGTTGTCATGAATTTATGATTTATAATTGACTAATAATTAGTAAATAAATAGATAAGTAGATAATTGATTTAATGATAGATATGATAGAAAACAGAAATAGAAACGGAGTGTGTTTTCAAGAAATTTAGGTGAGAGGGAAACAAACAAACTCATATTTCATTCCTTTTTCTGCTGATCTAATAATACAAATTTCTGTTTCTTTTTTTTATTTCAGTCCACAAACTGTGCGTGAGACAGATCGATTGATCGATTGATTTTGATAACTAGCTGTCGTTTGCGGTAAGATCAACAGATCAACTACTCAATCAATCAAAATTAATTAATACGAAATTGAGTTCTTTTAATGTTTGTGATTAGGGTTTCAATATGACGAGAATGCTACTGAGCATACCGTCACCATCATCATCAATCAAGATATTTGATCTATTATCATCATCCTCATATTCAAATTGGTGGGAAGAAATTAATGAATCAAGGAATTGGCAAGATGGAATCTTTTTCACTCTATGTGGTTTTTATGCCCTAGTTTCTGCCATAGCTCTTGTACGTATATACAGATATTATACTTTAAATTTGATATCTAGGGCTATTGTTTAAGTATTTTAGGTTTTTTTAAAATTTAATCCCAAACTTTGGAAGTTGAAGTATATTAACGGAAACCATTCAAGAACTGATGATAAATTAGCATTATCTCAATCTTTTGATGATATGATAATTAGTGAAGTCTCTCATTGAACTATCTGTTGTGTTTATTATAATTTGCAAATAATCGTTTGGTACATTTTGTATTGAAGGATATTTAGTAGTTGGTTAAGTGGTAAACTCAAAGGTGGAGCTGAAACCACGACAAAAAAAAATCGAAAAGAATTTGATGGTATTTGTTCAATAATTGGTTGTTGATTTTAGGTAATAGAATCACACTTGTACTAACTGAACTTTGGATGTAACAAATATTCAATCTTTCTTCTAGGAGACGACCGATAAATTACTATATATATATATCTATATCTTCTTTTAGTAGGATTTTTGGAATGGAAGGTTTTTTGGAATGGAATACCATGGGATATTACGTGCTTGTTTTGAGCTAAATAGGAGATTTTGAAGCTCTAACTGTACAATTTTGATTTGATGTCTTCATCGCCCATCTACTATTGAAGATGAATATTTTCCTCGTACAGCTACTTTTTGTTTGAATTTTTGGTCACAAGTGCATGTTTTCTTTTACGATTCCTAAAACACATGTTAATATATTTATTTTCTTTATTATGAATGTTTGTCTGAGTTGTTGCTTGTCGTTACAGATTCAATTAATTAGGATTGAAATCAGAGTGCCCGAGTATGGCTGGACAACACAGAAGGTTTTCCATCTCATGAATTTCATTGTAAATGGAGGTAGAATCTAAAGGTTTCATTAAATCATTTTTAAGAAAGGTTATTTGTGACTAATATGTATGTCACTATTCTTTTTGCAGTGCGTGCCATTGTTTTTGGATTTCATTTGCAAGTATTCAATTTGCATCCCAAGGTGAGCATGTTGTTTCTGATTATGGTGACCTGAAGTTACAATAGTCAGTTTCTAATCTTTGGATAAACGTATTCTTATTCGATTATTTAGTTAAAATTATCTGTTCCATACCTACTGCAACAAAACTGTTTAGTAAAGCGTATTTTATCGTAACCTAGTTACCACTTTTCTTTGTCTTGTTTAAGAGACTTTTACTCCCATCTCACTAGACATGTCTCCCTTTTTCACAAGATTAACTTCATTTGGTCATATTTAAGTAGTAGTTCTTGAATGCTTAGAATTTCCCAACACTATTTGATTATAACAAGTTCAAACAACCAAAGCACATCAGAACACCATCTCCTACATCCCATTTTATTAAGCAGTATATTATTTGATTAATCAAAATCACTTAAACCACTTGAGCACATTCAAAATGTTCATCACAAACAGCCCGTTATTAGTAATAAGACAGTTATAAGTTTCTGTTGTTAGGTTTGCATTTGGGTGCTACTGGAAGTTCCAGGACTACTTTTCTTTTCAACTTACACCCTCCTTGTTCTATTTTGGGCTGAGATATATCATCAGGCAAGTTAACTTAATATTTCCATTTTTATCAAACTCTTTAATTTCCTCTCTTGTGGTATCTTGATATTTTCTTATAAATGAGCAGGCTAGAAGTTTGCCAACAGAAAGACTCAGGACCACATATGTGTGTGTCAATGTTGGAGTATATATCATTCAGGTAACTTACTTGTAGTTGTACACATTTATGTATATTATTGGTGGAAATTTTGACCTAGTTACGTATGAATGGTCAATTCTGGTTATGCTTTTATCTCTAATAGGTCAAGTGGGTAAAAACAGAAATAGCTTAAAAGCAACAAGGTATTATGGTCCAAAGTTGCCAAAAAGTTATTTCAATGCATAAAATCTCATAAATTATCTTATTAAAAAAATATTTTAGTTTATTAATAAAAACGTAAAGAAATTTTTGGTTATGTGCAACTTCTATGATTTGATAAATAAAATGAGATTCTGGACAAGTGCGTCTGCTTTGCCAAGCCAACCTATTTCTCCACCTTTAGAAAAGATCATTCCAGGAATTAGTTTTTGTCTTTACATGTATCTAACATAGTTATTTCTATCAGGGTTGTATTTGGATGTACCTATGGATGGATGACAGCCCCATGGTTCAATTTTTGGGGAAAATATTCATTGCAGGTTAGTCTTGTACTAGTTATTGTGCAATATCTAAAGATAACCAATTAAAATACATTACAAAGTTCTCATATGAAATGTTTTAATGAAATGTTTTAATGGAAATAAGCTAATAGTGTTGGTGCACGTTTGGTGACAACAGCTTCTAGTTTGTAATAGTTAGGTTTAGAAGTCATTTTGTTAATAATTGTAATCGTTAACTTAAGTTTTGTCTGTGTATTTTGTAGATTCGTACGAACTTGTAGGTTCGTACGAACTTAGAGTAGGTAGGAACTTGTAGGTTCGTACGAACTTGGTAGGTTCGTACGAACTTAGAAGCAGCTAAGTTCGTACGAACTTAGTTGCCTATAAATACACAAGTCCGAAAAAGTGGGAAAAAGGAGTTTAGGAACTGGGTTTTTCCAGCTAGGTTCGAATACTCTGTGTAACTTCGAATGTAACCTCGTTTACATTCAATAAAAGTGATATTTATACTCGTTTGTTATCGTTTTGTTTATGTGAGGATTCCGCACTCATATAAACGTTATTACCCCGTAGATTCAAGCCCTAGGGGACTTTCAAGTGGTATCAGAGCCATTAAACATTTGGTTTTTGGTTCGGGGTAAAGAAACCTTAAAGAAACGAGAGAATACAAGAGATTTGGAAGTTAGATTGTTGTTTTTAGCTTCCAAAGTAGTGTATTATCACTTTGGGTGGAGTGGATTCGAATTTGCAGGTTGAAACGAACCCAGATCTGAAAGTTTCAGATCTGAGTTTTTCAACAGCAGATCGTACGAACCTAGAAAGGTACGTACGAACTTACCCAGAATAGCCATACGAACTTACAGCTGTAAGTTCGTTCGAACCTACCCTTCGAACATACTAAGTTCGTACGAACCTATAAGTTCGAAAAATTTCTAACTTCGTACGAACATCTAACCTTCCATAAGTTCGTAAAAAAAAAAAAAAAAAAAAAGAGTTATTTGGCGGGAAATCTCCGGAAAATTTTCTTTGACCGAAATTTGAATTTAGGCTTACCATTGTTTAACTTTGGTTTGAGAAAATTTAAATTTTACTCGGAAAATATTCGCGAAATTTTGGAGGGAAATTTGTGTTTTGAGTGAACTTGACATTAGTTGACTCTCTACTACAAACTTACCTCAAATCCGTATATACTCTTTTTTCGATGTCAAACGTGAACAAGCTGATAGAATTGAATCATTCTGCACCACCAAAGCTTTTAGCTGAAGATTACTTCGGGTGGAGAGATAGATTTGAATCTTATGTCAAATTCAATGACATCAATATGTGGATCTGTATAAGTGAAGGGTATGATTTACCTTCTTATGAATTCGAAGGGAAACGTGTGTTTCGTTCGTATTCAACGATGAAGGAGGCAGACAGAAAGATGCGTGATGCAGAGAACAAGGCATTATCTGCTATCATCAAGTGTCTTCCTGATGATATTAGATATACCTTCAAACAACGTTACCAATTTTCTAGAGAGCTCTGGGTAGCTTTGGAGAAAAGATTTGACGGTGGTAAACAGATCAAAGAGAGTAGCGCTGACTCACATCAAGGGACGTCTTCTAATGACCAATACTCAGGGAATAGTACATATTCTAGAGCATTGGTTACTGAAACACGGGACAGTTCATATGATTGGAGTACACCTGTTAAAGGGCCTCAGGAATTGGTGACCACAATTGATGAGGCAGATCAACAGGATACTAGTGAGAAGAAGACTGAGAGAGAGTTACATGCTTTAGAGACCAGGGTTATAAGGATGGAGTCTACTGGTACTATGAGTACAAAAGACTTCATTGCATATATGGCCAACATGGATGCTGAGAAGCATAAGGTTACTCTAAACTTAGACTCTGTAGTTAATGCATGTGTTTAATGTACTAACTTAGCAGAGCATGCTGAGAAATTGATTGAATCATCTAATATGATGACGGCTCAGCTAAATGCTTTAAAAGAAGAAAACACAATTTTAAAACTGAGAAACTCTGAGTTAGTTAATAAAGCTAACTTTGATAAAGAGGATTTAAAAGTTTTAAAAGACAAAGTGAACGAGCAGAGTCAAATAATTGATTTAACTCGTAAACGTGTTTTAGATTTAACTAAACATTCTTCAGGTAAAGAAAAAGAACTAGCAGACACTAAGGTTAGGATTGCAGATCTTATTAGAAAACTAGAACTAAGAAGATTTTCAATCGAAACTTTAGATAATCTATTAAGTGTTCAGAAACAGCCCAGTGATTACAGGGGAATGGGTTACACTGAAACCCCTCCTCCATTTAATCATAATTATAATTCTACATCTGATGAAACTGAGCTGTCAACTGTTAATGACTCTTTCAATCAATCAGCAGTCCTTAGGTTAATACAATTTGTTAAGTCAGAGAAAGCTGAGTCAAGTACCAAAAATGAGTCAAGTTCTAAAATAGAGTCGGTAAAAACTGAGACTACACGAACAATAGTCTCTGAGATGGTAGACTTCACCGAGTCCACCAAGTCAGAGAGAGCTGAGTTAGGGACCAATGAGGGGTCAGAAACTAAACTTGAGTTTGTTAGACCTAATATAGAAGATGTTAAGAATAGAAATGAAAAAGGTAAACAAACCGAATTGGAACACCAAGCGATTCTCAAGGCTCAAAAGAAAGCCTGGGAGAAGCGTTCGTGCTTCACATGTCATTAAAAAGGACATGTAGCAAGTGTGTGTCCATATAAGAAATCAAAAGTTTCGACAAATGATAGTCCAAGGAGCAGTTCTCCTGAAACAGGAAGCTCAAGTGAAAAATCATTTCGGTCGAAACCGTCAAAAGGTATTAACAACCCCTACAAAAGTTTTTCTAACCAGAGTAGTAGTAACTATAAGTCTAGGGTTAGATATTCTTCAAACCAAAGGCCGGTCAATCAGAGACTTTTCCAAAAATCTCCGGATAGAAGGGCTAGTAGTAGTTCCTCCCTTTCTCCAACAATTGAGAATTCCAGAGTATCCAAGTCACCTGAAAGGCGAGACGGATATCTGAAGGAATTTACTTTTGTTGATGACAATGGTCGATCCAAGTCAGTGGTGGCCAAGAGGAGTTAATATCTGAAAAAGATGAAATTGTAGTGAGTGGTGGCCAAGAGGAGTTAAATCCGAGTTAGAGGATACCTACAGAAGTTTAGTTCAGAAATGAAGAAATATCTGAAGGTAAATTGTAGTGATAGACCAAGAGGAGTTAATATCTGAAAAAGATGAAATTCCTAAAAGTGACTCGGAAGCTACAAGAATTGTAGTGATAGACCGAGAGGAGTTAAGATCTGAAAAAGATGAAATTCCTAAAGGTGACTCGGAAGCTACAAGAGTTGTTGAGAAGTGTATGACATGATTCGATGAAGATGTCAGAAGCTAGAGATAGTTAGAGACATGAAGATTGAAGATGTCAGAGAGTGTTGAAGACTTTGTGGAAAAGGTGTTCTATACAAGAAGACAAAAGAGCTTAACAGAATCAAGATCGAAGACTACTCGGGTGACAACATCTCCGGTGGAGACAGAGCTATTGTCAAGGGGGAGTCTGTTGGTGCATCGAAACTAGAGCTATTGTCAAGGGGAAGTCTGTTGGTGCACGTTTGGTGACAACAGCTTCTAGTTTGTAATAGTTAGGTTTAGAAGTCATTTTGTTAATCATTGTAATCGTTAACTTAAGTTTTGTCTGTGTATTTTGTAGATTCGTACGAACTTGTAGGTTCGTACGAACTTAGAGTAGGTAGGAACTTGTAGGTTCGTACGAACTTAGATGTTCGTACGAACTTGGTAGGTTCGTACGAACTTGGTAGGTTCGTACGAACTTAGAAGTAGCTAAGTTCGTACGAACTTAGTTGTCTATAAATACACAAGTCCGAAAAAGTGGGAAAAAGGAGTTTAGGAACTGGGTTTTTCCAGCTAGGTTCGTATACTCTGTGTAACTTCGAATGTAACCTCGTTTACATTCAATAAAAGTGATACCTAGGGCTTGAATCTACGGGGTAATAACGTTTATATGAGTGAGAATCCTCACATAAACAAAACGATAACAAACGAGTATAAATATCACTTTTATTGAATGTAAACGAGGTTACATTCGAAGTTACACAGAGTATTCGAACCTAGCTGGAAAAACCCAGTTCCTAAACTCCTTTTTCCCACTTTTTCGGACTTGTCTATTTATAGGCAACTAAGTTCGTACGAACTTAGCTGCTTCTAAGTTCGTACGAACCTACCAAGTTCGTACGAACCTACCAAGTTCGTACGAACCTACCAAGTTCGTACGAACCTACAAGTTCCTACCTACTCTAAGTTCGTACGAACCTACAAGTTCGTACGAATCTACAAAATACACAGACAAAACTTAAGTTAACGATTACAATGATTAACAAAATGACTTCTAAACCTAACTATTACAAACTAGAAGCTGTTGTCACCAAACGTGCACCAACAGACTCCCCCTTGACAATAGCTCTAGTTTCGATGCACCAACAAATAGTAATTGAAGTGCACACTTGCACTAAAGTCTCGGCTTCACGGATCCTTCTCTTGGTTTGCTCCTCTTGTACTGCTCGATCACCTACTGCATGGAAAGAAAATGCAGCTTAGTCAAAAGCCCAGTGCGCGGATATAAAGAAACTAAAATGAATAAAAGATATTGTAAAGGTTTTTCAATGAGATTAGAAACAATAATTCAAAGAGTTCTAAGGAGGTACGTCAAACCGAGCTTCAAAAACAAAAAAAAGGGTACATGGACTATAGATCCAAGTGTACCAACAAAGTTGAATGGGGCGTTGGGCACTACACCTCCATCCACAGTCAAACACAAAACAAAAGCTATAGTTAACCAATACGCCTCCTAAAAATCCCTTATCACACCAAAGAGGAGACGTTACAGACTAATCACACCGCCATCGAAAGTGTGACTTCATCGGTGCCACAATGACGCCCCTATGGAACCCCATAGGTAATAAATAGCTCGCATACCCAGAGCAGAATAGAGGTTGCTAAACAAACAAATGACTTATAGAAAATAGTTCTAACAACAAAGTACTAACAACGAAATCATATGGCGGGAATCATAGGCCACTAGCAAATTACAAACAATGTCACTTAAGCTAAGTCAATTTAACAAATCTATATTTTTGAGGTTTTCATAGAAGTCAATAGGAATGCCAATAAATATGCGGAGTCCAATAAACGAGCATATCAATATGTGATCAAAAGATAATTCATATATAGTCATGGAACATGGAACGAAAAAACAGAGATCCTTATCTAAAGTTAGATATCCGGACAATTAATCAAACGATATCTTATAAATATGATGAGATTCCGTACAAGCATATATTCGGAACACAAGAAATCTTAAGAGTAAGATTAGAGATCCGTACCTTATACGTCACAGTCAAAGTGTCTTAAAGCTAACAATTGTCCAAACTTAATTTCCTTCCAACCAATCTATGTAATGCATAACTTAATTATCAGTCTTCATGTTATGAGTTATATGTAGTTTACTGAGATTATGAGCATATTATGCAATTAATCAATTTAGTTATTCCATGTATTCCTACTTATTACTTTAATCTGACTTTCTTGTTTCAATTCTACATTTAGTGAAATACAACACCTTAGCAAACACTTGTTAGATATACCTCAATGTAAGATCAATTGCAGCACCTAATCTACTCTTTCAATGATAAGTATCTACGTCTTGATGGCAATTTCCTTCCATCCACATTCTAAATCAAATGCATCCACAAATAAATGATTGGGAATTAAAATCTGCACAATTTACAAATGAAGAATCAAAAGCGGCTTACTTCAAATTTCATATTTTAAAGATAATTGAAAACTCAAAACCCATAAAACTGGGATTTGACATTCATATCTCTTGGGCAAAATCAAATCTACTTTATACCAAGAGAAAGTCTTACCACTATTTCTTCCTTCAAAAGTCGATCAAATCGTCATTATCCGAATCCAAATGAAATAGCTCTAAAACTATAAACCTACAAACATGATATCAAAATAGGGTTTCATTGATAAGCCCCGACATTATTATAAGAAGTTTTCATTCACCAGTAAACTTCACTGCAACCAATTAGAACATAACAATTATAAAACCCAACGTTATTATATCATTATTGGCATTTAACCGCATGAAATTGGAAGACCCATGAACAATAACATTATTATATCAATAACAGCCATGAACAATTTTTATCATTTAAAATTCAAGGCGTATTTCTATAATCTTAACATTTTCTAGCAGTTTTTGGTTGTTACCTCTATTTGTTCCAGAAGTTTCCCCTGCACCTCCATTCATCCACAATTATACATTGATGAAACACAGAGATTGCATACTCATTTGGGCTTTGAAGAAACAAATTAACAAAATCAGACAAACAAATTAAAGAGTAACAAAGAAGAGAGTGATAACCTTGATTTGAAGAGAAAAGTCAATTCTTTACTTAAAATCAAAGCCTTCATAACTTCAACAGCCGTTATCATCAACACAAAATCAAAAAAGTTCAGTAGAATAATGGGTGAGAAAGAGAGAGAAAATCATCTAGTCATTGAAATTCAATTTTTGAAAACGATTAGAAAGAGATTTAAAAGGGAAAGATATGAATTGGAACTGAATTCAAGTGGATAGCTGCGCATTTAGAGAAGAATCGGTATTCAATTTAGTGTAATATGAATTTTGAATTGTATCAATTTAATTCTTGACTGCATTTACGGATATAAATTTTGATAATTGATTTCTTTTAGCAGGTGAAGATTTGAAAGTGCGGGTAATTTTGTGGAACATTTAAGGGTAAATTTGTAATTAACAAACCTTGGTCCTGATTTATTAGCTAATCAAGATTTAGGGTGCAAATAAACAGTTTAGATCATTTTGTTCTTAATAATAAACGGATGAGATTAACTCTGATTAGCTAATATTAGTTTTTTATAATATATAAAAGAGATTAAATACCTCTAAATGCATCGTAGACAATACACTTAAACCCAATAACAGTTTAACAATGTTTGAGAACCATACACCCTTACTTTGATCAACGTAGTTTTACTACAAATGATATATATTTTTAACTTAACTTAGGGTATTTGATGAATTGTTAGATGTACTAATAAAACAATGAAATGCAAAGTGAGTTTACCTCAAAATAAATACTAAGATGTTGAATCAAACTCTGTATAGCCCCTCTCCCAAAATTCAGAGATATTTAATGTATTCTTTTGGAGGGTTTTTTTAGATTTTACTTTCGGAGACTCCTTAATATGCAAAGAAAACAATCAACTTGGCCCACCCACTCTTGAACTTGCCAGAGTTTCGGAAGTTTTAAAGGTGTGGGTTTTGACCAAGTAATATTTGTTAGGCTAAGTCTTTCGTTAATACTTAGACTTTGCTATGTGAATTTCAGATTATTCCTTTACATAAATCATCATTATAGTTACCATAATTACTATATGTCTTTTACCACAAATAATAATAACAATACTTAACTGGTTCAAATATCAGGTTATTATACTTTATGCATTAAAAATACTCTTTGGGCGACTTTCGTCCCGTTTGACTAGTTTATAATACATAACCTAAATCAACATATTCATTGATTTTCAGTTTATCACCTCTACTTATCCATGAAATTCACGTTATACTGTATTCTGCAGTTGTATCATTCATGGCAGCACTGGGCTTCTTGATTTATGGAGGAAGGTATACCATATAAATCTTGTAAGCTCATTTTAGCAAGTATTTATGATCCTGTCGGCTTTATTTCCTGTTGAAACTAATGTCTTTGTTTTTTTCTTATTCTTCCTTTTTTTAATTCTTTTTTACCTTGCGGATTTATATATTTAATGCATTCAGATTATTCTCAATGCTGCGACGTTTTCCTATTGAATCAAAAGGGAGAAGGAAGAAACTTCATGAGGTTGGTGCTTGTTTATGCCAAGCTATTCGGTATATGAATGATTAGCCCCTTTATGCTTTGTTAATTGATGTATGCTTATTAAATTTGTAGTCTTCACAATTTGGTAGTCTATTTATTAGTAACATATACAGATAGATTACATAAGTCAATTTTGATACAAATATTTTTTTTCAGCATTTTATTATTAGATATAGTCAGCATGAATAAGAAAAATTACCTCCAATGAGAAAAGTTGATTGGGAGGAAAGTGCCAGCTAGTGATCAAATTTTGAATATGTGACAGGATTGTTGATATTTGAGATCTATTATTACATTAATAGGTGTACTTATTATCTTCGTACTTCATTATATGTGGTTAATAAGAGATGGGAAATAAATGGCCTCGGATCACAACATGTAGGAAGGTTCTCATATTGGAAGTACATATGGTTTTACATGGGATATAGTAGTGAAAAAGAAGAGGGCTCTTTTAGATTTATGTGTCAGTTATTCAAACCTCACTAGCTGCACGTCCTGGGGTGGCCAGGGAAAGGGTTCGGAAACCGTCACGGGGTACCCCGGTTAGGCCGCGTCACGGGATACCCCGGTTAGGCTGCGTACATCTGAGTAAAAATACTCAAATACTCGCCCCAGGTCCTGAACAGGGAAAACCTCATCCGTTTACCGTTTGCGCCATTGATTCAAAATTATCATATGTGAATCTTTACTAAATGATTTGAGGAGACTTAGCATGTGATTGTTGTAACAACCCAAGCCCAAAGCAGTAAGCTTGCCTAATAACATCTGAATCTCAACTTCAAAGTCAAAAGCACGGCGGAAAATATTGGTAGCCTCCGACTTAAGGCCTAAAAGATGTTCAAACTTCTCATCATTTTTCTGGAACTACTTAGCTAAGTTCTCATTTTTCTATCAATGTTGGACTAGTTGTAACATTGTGGTTCCCTTTTTTAATTTGATGTGAGAAGCACAAGATGAAACTCACGAAACAGATAATAATAGATAATAGAGATAATTGGTATTAGTAAGCTGCAGCTGAAATTTTCTTTATCAATCTATTGCATACTTCAATATAGTAGCCTAAAAGTGTCATTTGTGATGTGAATTGTGCTAAATTTTGCAGGTTGGATCTGTGACCGCAATATGCTTTACCTGTTTCGTTGTAAAATGCTTTGTGGTAAGTTTTTATCTAAACCTTCCTCACCTAAAAAATCACATGAATGAATAAAAAATGAAGGAAAAGTAAAAACCTTTTTTTCCTTGTCATAACTATATGCTTTGTAGTAGAGGTTTAACTGGGTTTGTCGTGGAGGTTGGTTGACTGTTTTAAAAAGTTGGTACAAATCAAGAAATTTTTAGTTCGGGACGAAATAGGTCAAGTTGTCCTGGATTTAGCCCAAACAAAGTATGCCAGCTTTATAAATTTTTATATAAATAAAATATGATTAGAGAAATAATATGTACTTCAACAACAATTTGATATTGTTAGTTAAATGAGTTGACCGTTTTGATCATATAAATTACACTTTGGGCCTCTTTTGACCCATCTCTGTTTAATCAAGTTTTCTAATTTAACCACTTCAAACCAGTTTCAGATAAAAACACAGCCTGAGTGACCATAACTTACTACTGTGAAGAATCTTCAAATCTGTTTTTTTCACCTGCAGGATGTCCTATCAGCTTTTGATTCAGAAGTGTCATTAGATGTTCTTGATCATCCAGTCCTAAACTTGATCTTCTACATGGTTCTGTTACAAGACTCCACAATGCCATATTTCCATAAAATATAAGTTGCCAGATTCTTATTTTTTTTCTTTCTAATTTTTTTCCCGATTTTGTCATTAACAGCTTATGGAGATCCTCCCATCAGCTCTGGTGCTATACATTTTAAGGAAGCTGCCTCCAAAGAGAGTATCAGCACAATATCACCCTATTCATTAGCCATGCCTGCGTCTTCTGATGGTGGTTTTTGGATCAGATTCTTTGTACAATATGTGCAAAAGTAAGTTATTTGGATTGAGATTGTTGTGGCTTGAAAATCCGAGAACTAAGCTTGTAATATTTTTGTGGGTAACAAGGTTAGTGTATCATTGTACTCGATAGGGTGATTTTTTCAAGGATGACTAATAATTGTGGAAGTATATCTTTCTTTGTACGTTCACTTACGTTTTTCGTTCATCAAATGTTAGTTTACGATATATTTGTAGCAACACTGATGAAGTATGTTGGAATGTATGATCTTAACCCTATTTTTAGTTAACAGTGGTGGATTCTCTTTTTGATAACTTGATGAGTGTCATAAGAAACTATTTAGTTGTGTTTGATAGAAGTTTTCAGTTAACTAAAGAGAAACAAGCCTTATGTTTGCCAGATTTTAGATTTCTTTGTATTCAGATGAGATTGTGATCTAATTATGAGCCCAATAACAAATCTCAAAAACAAAGATCATTTCTGATGAAGATATCTGAAGGAAGTGAATAATACAACACTTTCACATATAAGTGATGTCTTGTGATTGGTACAAGTAGAATCTGCACCACATGATGGGTTGCAATCGTAATGCGTTAAATAACAAGTGGTCTTAAATAGTTAAATATTTAAATCGTTCATGAATAACAATACTCACTCCACGTCGAGCGTAAGTAGGTAATATGTATACAATTATATCATTAATAACAATTTTATTCCCCTTAAATCATGGTCAAATGAAGACGTTAATGTCTTACACTTAAAAGAAAATAGCACTTTATTATTATTGCATTTTATACAATCTTTTTTTATATTACAAGAAAGACAAATAAATAGTTATCATGATTTTATTCCTTTACAAAGGAATCTTGGCCTTTAATATGATAATCAATCTTATTTCTAACCATTGATCAATTTAAGAGTTAACTATCAATAAGTTTCATTATAGATGTTTATCTATAATCTTTTATTAAACATTCATCATTTTTTTCTTAAAACTTAAAAAGAATATGAGAAAACCCCATTATATCCTTGATATAAAATGAACTTAGAAGATCTTAATATATTTTGTACTATAATATACAGAATTTAGAATTTTTATTTACAGAAGTTTTTATCACAATTTAAAATTCAACATTTCTATAAATATACATATGTGATTTTCATTCTTAAATTTAATTTAGTTTTTATTAACTATCAAGTGTCACTCCTCTTTATTTTTACACCAATATATTTTCAAGCCGTAATTGTCAAAGACGAAAATCGAGACCATTACTAATCTACCACCATAATTAATCAATTTGGTAAAAGGAGAAATAATATATCAAATCGTTAATTTACCGCTAATAATGAGTTGTATACCGCTGCATAGCGTGGGACTTAGACTACTCTTACTTATTTATGTGAATGTAGTCAACAAGTGATCCGTCAGAATAAATAGGCGGGATAAAAGAATTGGGTCGTCAAATACTACTACTAGGTAGGTTTTAGCTGAGCAGCTTGTTAACCATCTTGTCCATTGGTGGTGAGGGAGGAACCATTGTAGCATTGTGAACAGGTGCTTGGAGTTCGGAGAGCGACTTCAAACTGGCACTTGAACATGTAAGCAAGGAGCTTGGGAGCATTAAAGGAGATGACAATCGTGTGAGACTCAAAGAGATACCAGAGAAAGCACAATAAATCTTTTGGAAATCTATATAAGTCATGGACATGAAAGATGTTTAGGAATGGATAGTCTGGATGAAACTTAAGACCTTTCATGAATACTCCATGTTTCTTTAGCAGGATGATTAGGAATGTTTTGTAGTTGATGAGGCCTCTTTCTTTGAGTGTTAGATCTACAATGCTTTCTGCAACTTCATCTGGAAGTTTTAATACTGGGAATGTTTATGAGTTTGTGGTGGATGCAGAGGTTTCTCCATTTTTTTCCCCGTGATCGTGTACACCATTGGTATTGCTTGGTGTTTGATACCGTTGTGACCACTACTTGCTTTATAGTCCTTTGGTTTCAATAGGAAATTTACTAGGACATTTTATATGCCTTTGATATGCTTGACCGTGAATTTTCATTGGGAGAACCAATTTGACCATCTCAGTAGTTGTGCATGAGGGAGACTTTTCCTTTTGAATAGTAGCATACACGGAAAGGAAGACATGTCCATTTTCACTTGGAATTCGTGTCCCACAAGATGAAATTACAAATTTTCAATTGTTGTTTTGACTGCAACAATTTCTTTAAAAGTGGAGTGGTAGTGCTTTTCAGATTCTTTAAACGTGACACCTTTTGTATTCACAAATTGATCTTTCCTTTTTACTGTTTTCGACAATCAGGACAGCTCCCCATTATTCATCACTAGTGTCTGTCTGAATGATTCTTCTTTGTGTCAAATCAGGAATCTTTATAGGGGGCATCTTATCAGCTAACTTTTTTATTTCTTTAACAGTTGTTGTTTGTCGTGTTGTCCAAGGGGCAGGATTCTTTTTCCAGATGGGGAATAGCCAAACTGTATGATGTGAAAGCTTCGGTAAGAAATCAGACATATAATTGACTAGTCCAAGAAACTGTTGGGCCATCTTCTGCGTGGATAACTCATCTGGAAACTTATGCACTTCTTGGGCAATATAGTGATGGGGTTGGTATTTTTTGTCATATATTTTCATTCCGAGGAAATCAATAATGGAGACACCAACTTCCATTTTCTTTTCAGATAACATAATACCATATTAATTGACCAAGGAGCGGAATTTTGAAAGTAACTCAACATGGGACTTTTCATCTGGAGAAAACAACAGGATATCATTGATGTAAACTAGAGTATTAGCAATAATGAGTTCAAAAATCGTAACCATTGCCTTTTGAAAAGCACATGGAGCATTTTTTAACCCAAATGGCATTACATTCCATCGGTAATGATGATCATGGATACAAAAGGCCATTTTTGACCTGTCAGTAGGATTAATCCCTAACTGCCAAAAACCTGACTTGAGATCAAACTCTGAAAGGACCTTGGCATTAACAAGGGATTGGAACAAGATCTTTTTCTGTTGAAGAGAAAATTTATCATTTACCAAGAAATGATTTAAAGTCTGATAATTTATGACTAACCGTAACATTCCACGAACTTGTTCACTTCTTTTGTTGACATAAAATGTTTCACATGCCCAAGGTGAAGTGGTATGTTCAATGATTATCTGGTCAACAAGTTGGGTGCATTATTGTACTGCAAGTTCATAATGATTTGGATTCATTCCTTGATGACTCGCTTTGGTGGGTTTAACATCTTCATTTTGTTTAAATGAGAGTGAAATAAAAATGAAGGATTTAACCATAAGGGGGAAGAGTGTTTGTTGAGAAATTTTGTATGAGATGATGCACATGAGGTCTTGATAATTTCTCCTTTCACAACTTCAAGTGGGTTGCTACTACAAAAATGTGAGGGATGGAAGTCCATCGGTTAGTAAAACTTTTGTAGCAGAGACCTTCCTTTGACCATTTTAGATTTGATAATCTGTGAAGTATATTAAAACCAATGATCATGTCTTTCCCTGGGCCATTTGTGCCTAAGAATCTTTGCTTGATAACACACTTTGGGAAAAGGTGGACGCTTATGGGAATACTTATTTTATCAACGACAAAGCATTGTCCATTAGCAGCTAAGAAATCTTGGGGGTGTGGTTTCCAAAACTTTGATGGAAGGATTTTTGGATCAAGTATGGAGACTGTTGCACCTGTATCAAAAAGGGCAATTACCGGGATTGGTACAACGTAGGTGTCGATGAGGATATGGATTTTGGCTAGAGGTGTAGGTGGACTTTCTTGTATTGGTAGTAAGTGTGGTAACGGGTTCATCATGAACATATCTAGGTCAGAGTGTTCTTCTGAAGAGTATGACTCAGAGTCTTCATCTGAAGAAGAATCGGAGTAACCGATTGAGCATAATGCATCTTCACCAAGTTCATCGTCTAGAAAATACAAAGACTCACGATCAAAGATGTAAACTGGTTCTATTTTACTAAGCATTTGAATTAATCTTGAGACCTTCGTTTGTCTGGACATTGTCTTGCAAAATGTCCTTTCTGACAAATATAAATGAGTCTCAATAATATAGAACCAGTTGACATCTTTGAACTTGAGTCTCTGTATTCTCTAGACGATGAACCTAGTGAAGATATCTATAAAAACAATTGTTTGGACCTCAAGTTTTCATCACCAAGGCCTAGAAATGAATCACCAAGTCTTTTCCCAACATGAATCCACATGATTGAAAAGATCGAAAGGCCTACTATACTACTCATGAAGACTAAACACATAGAGTATGATGTGTGTGATTGTGAAGATTGTTTAGAAGAAGCCTATAAAGTTGGAAATGGAAGAAGATATCCCAAAGAAAAGAAATTATTTTCAACAAAGGCTTAAAAGGAGATATGAAAATGGTGACCCCTCAGTGGGACTTCTTGGTGAACATTTCAGGTAAATTTGACTATTCAATAGTTGTTGCTAACATGAGCAGCAAGTGAGAAACACTTAGTTTATTTTGTCATCTATAAATTACATAGGTAAGGGCTCTAACCCAAGAACAACCTATACCTCAATCACCATTACAAAAACTACTATCACCCTCACTCAACATATGGGCTTCAGAACAAGAAAAGATAAAACCAAAGAAGAAGGGCTCTCGCCGTTCCACATCAAATCAATACCCATCTCATCATGAGTCAGAATTCTCCTCAAAATCACCTATCATAGCCTCATCTAGAGCACCAAATTTTCTTCCAATAGAAAAGGCTAACCCCATATCATCATTTCTAAATTCTCTTGCACGAGAGAAAAAGCCCGAGGCACTTACTTTTGTAGGTCCCATTACAGAAAGTGATGAATTTGAGCCAATAGAGGCATTTGAACATCTGTTCATGACAGAAACTAAACCTGAAATTGTTAAATCAACTGTCCAGTTTGACCCAAGCAAATGGTTATAATTTTTTAACCCATTCTTGCTAATACTCTGGTTTACATCGGTGATATCCTGTTGTTTTCTCCAGATGAAAAGTCCCATGTGGAGTTACTTTCAAAAGTCCACTCCCTGATCAATGAATATGGTATTATGTTATCTGAAAAGAAGAAAGTTGGTGTCTCCACTATTGATTTCCTCATAATGAAAATATCTGACCGAAAATATCAATCCGAGCCCCATATTGCCATATTACCCAAGAACTGCATAAGTTTCCAGATGAGTTATCTACGCAGAAGATGATCCACCAGTTTCTTAAACTAGTCAACTATATGTCTGATTTCTTAACCAAGATTTCAAATCATACAGTTTGGCTATTCCCTATGTTGAAAAAGAATCATGCCCCTTGAACAACACGACTAACAACAACTGTTAAAGAAATAAAAAAGTTAGCTGATAAGATGCCCCCTCTAAAGATTCCTGATTTGACAAAAAGAAAAATCATTCAGGAGAGCTGTCATGGTTGTCGAAAATAGTAAAAATGAAAGATCCATTTGTGGATACAAAAGTAGCCCGTTGAAAGAATCTGAAAAGCACTACAACTCCACTTTTAAAGAAATTCTTGCAGTCAAAAAAGGAATTGAAAATTTTCAGTTTCATCTTGTGGGGCACGAAGTCCAAGTGGAAATGGACATGTCTTCCTTTCCATGTATGCTACAATTCAAAAGGAAAAATCTCCCTCAGGCACAATGACCTTACAAAAGTTTTATTTTTATACTGCAAAGCATCTTTTCCTGCTCTAGCTTGACAGTCAAAAGGTATATATACTTCCTTCGTCCCCAAAAAAATTTCACATTACTATTGTTGGTGCACGTTTGGTGACAACAGCTCTTATTTTGTAATAGTTAGTTTTGTTATTAGATTTGTAGTTAATAATGTAAAGTGTTTATTAACTTAGCCTTTTTAGTCTTTAGTTTGTAAGTTCGTACGAACCTATATGTTCGTACGAACCTAGGAAGTTCGTACGAACATGTAAGTTCGTACGAACCTAGGACCAGTAAGTTCGTACGAACTTACTGAGTATAAAAACTAAGTTGTAATATTTCATTAAGCGGCTTTTTGAATCAGATATATTCGAACATACAGTGCTATCTTCGAATACCTACGAACTTATACACTTAACACTTGCATTTACTTGTTTTGTTGTTGGTTATTGTGTATTATACCATTCCGCAATCTAATACACATTGTAATCCCGTTTGGATCCATGCAAAGGGACTTTCAATTGGTATCAGAGCTTAAACAAGTCATTGTTGGGTTCGGGATTGCTTTAATCTCAAAGAAAACAAGATTTTGAGTGTTTAAGTTGATAAAAGTTGTACTTTTGGATTCCTTAAGCTCTTGTGGTTCTTATCTATCAAGTTTCATTCGAATTCATCGGTTGAATCTCTGTAGATCTAAGTTTTTGTTCGATTTTGGGTGTTGAACAGCAAGTTCGTACAAGTCAGAAAGTTACGTACGAACTTACCCAAAATATCATACGAACCTATAAGTTCGTACGAACCTATAAGTTCGAACGTTTGAATTTTCTGTCAAGTTTGACCAGAAGGTTGACCATACGAACCTAGATAGTTTTCGAACCTATAAGTTCGAAGTAATCTAAGTTCGTACGAACCTAGGGCTGTTGACTTCTGTTGACTTTTCTGTTTTTACACTTTTGACTTGGTTTGACTGTTTCTAGTGATGACAAATCTCAATAAACTGTTAGAAATGGATCACGAGGTTGGTAAGTCAGCCTCACCACCTAAGCTCCTCAAAGGAGAGGACTACTTTTGGTGGAGAGATCGATTTGAATCATTTGCGAGATTTCACGATATCTGCATGTGGATATGCATTAAAGATGGGTATGACTTACCCACTTACGAATTTGAGGGAAAGACTAAGTTCTGTACATATTCTGTCATGAAAGATGAAGACAAAAAGATGTACGAGGCTGAGAATAAAGCTTTGTCAGCAATTACTATGTGTCTCCCTCAGGAGATCAAGCATACTTTTAAACGATACCAATTCTCAAAAGAGCTTTGGGAAGCGTTAGAAAAGCGGTTTGATGGAAACGATAAGATCAAAGAGAGTAGAGCTGATTTACTGACCAAACAGTTCTATGTCTTCAAACATATGAAGGGAGAGTCATTAGAAGAAATTATCACCAGATACTATCATCTTATGACTGAACTATACAACAATGGTCTATCCTTCACCAACACTGTCAAGAGCAATAAGCTCCTTGAATCACTCCCACCAAAATGGGACATTTATACTCTGATGATCAAGGAGAGTACAGGGTATGAAGCTCTGACTCTCGATGATGTGATTGGAAAGCTGCGTGTGTATGACTTAAACATGCGGAGGAAAGAGACGGGATCTGATCAGGTTCAGGATCCCAGCGTTTACCATGGTAAACGACCTGATTCCATTGCATCTACAAGTAGTGGTGTTGCAGCTTTTTATACTGTCGAGGATGAAACAGACTCGGTTATCAGAAGTTCTGATAGCAATGTCTGTCATATTACTTCGTCAGATGATCAAGGGGTCGATAGAAAACTGAAATCTGGAACCTCAAGCGGTTTTAAATCAATGCCCATGAGCATGAAGTCTGCAGAAGAGGAAATAGCCATGCTTGCCTCTTTCATTGCATCCCGTGAGAACTTCATTAAGGGAAAAATCACTGATCCTGAACTAATCAACGAAGATTATGACCAATTGGATCAAGATGACCTAGAAGAAATGGACTTGCAGTGGCAAATGGCCATGATTGCAAGAAGAGCCCAACGATTTATGAACAGAACCGGGAGAAAATTCATGAGTAGCAAAGTGGGATTCGACAAGTCTAAAGTGAAGTGCTATAACTGTGATGGTTTTGAGCACTTTGCTAGAGAATGTCAGAGACCGAAGAGAGATCAAAATTTAGGTCAGAACGGATCAAGATACCACAGTCAAGGTTCCTCTGAGAACAATCAGACCTCAGGAAGTATGCATACTTCAAGAGCTCTGGTGGTTCAAACTCAAGATGGAGCATATGATTGGAGTTCAAAGTCTGAGGAATCACAAGCATTCATGGCCTCCATCACTGAAGAAAAGGAGGAAAGCAATGCTGAATCTGATACAGAAAAGGAAGTAGCTACAGAGATGGAGATAGATGCACCTGCTCAAGAGACCAGAGAGGTAAAATTGAAGTCCACTGAAAACATGAGCTCAGAAGACTTTATCGCCTACATGGCCAATCTGGATGCTGAAAAGCAAAAGGTATTTCTTAATTTAGACTTAGTTGTTAAAGCCTGTGTATTATGTACTAATTTTCAGGTACAAGCTGAGGAATTAATCGAGTCATCCAACTCGATATCAGCTCAGCTAAGCTCTGTAAAAGAGGAAAATGCTATTCTAAAACAAAGAAATGCTGAGCTTTTGAATAAGGTCAAGGCTGACAAAGAGGACTTAAGGGTGTTGAAAGAAAGGGTTAATGAGCAAAGTCAGATTATTGACTTGGCTCATGAACATGTTCTTGATATAACAAAACAGTCCTCTGAAAAGGAAAAGGAGCTTGCTGATGCAAAAGTTAGGATTGCAGAATTAAATAAAACACTTGAATTAAGAAAATTCTCAATCGAAACTTTGGATAATATGTTAAGCTCACAGAAACAGCCAAGAGACCTTCGAGGAATGGGGTATACTGAGTCCCCTCCTCCTTTTAATCATAACTATACTTCTTCACCTGATGAATCTGAGCAGTTACCTGCTAGTGATTCTGTAGTTTACTCAACCATTCCTGGTTTCATTCAATTTGTGAGATCTGAGGAAGCTGAGGTTACTACTGTTACTGAATCAACATCTTCTGACACTGTAATGTCATCCATCTCTGAACTAAAATTAAATACTATACCAGTGGATGAATGTGAAAAGGAGAGTGTCACAGAGAAGTTACAGACCACAACTGAATCTGTTTTACCCAGATCTGAAAAAGAAAAGGGTAAACAGGTGGAAACTATCATACTTCCAAGTTCGCCAAAGTTAGATAAATCAACAGTTTAGAAGGCCCCGAAAAAGGCCTTAGTGAAGCGTTCTTGTTTCGTGTGCCATGAAAAGGGACACGTTGCAAGTATTTGTCTAACAAAGGGCAAAAGTAGAAAGACTCGGGTGAAAAAGGACCAATCACCTGAAAAATCTGTTTCGTCTCCGGAAAAGAAAACTCTTGTTCCTGATACGACTTGTGTAAGTGATAGAGTGGCTAGCTGGTTCTCTAAAACAATGAATACACATGAAGCTAGCTCCTCTGGAAGAATTGGTTTGGGTTATAAGAGAACATTAAGCACTCAGAAAACTCGACCTGTTCAGAAATCTGTTAAGTTCACGACAAATGATGTGTCTAGGAACAATACTCCTTCAAGAGAAGGGTTCCATGGACAGTCATCCAGGTCTAGAACTCCACAGAGATTTAATACTCCATATAATTATTTTTCTAACACACATAGTAATAATAGGAATTATCACAATTCGAATTATAACTACCCCAACGTGTTAAGATCTACGTCCAACCCCAGACCAGTAAATCCGAGACTTTTTCAGAAGTCTCCGGAAAGAAAGTCTAGTAGTAGTTCCTCCCATACTCAAACGAATGCGACTCTCAAAGCATCCACCTCTAAGCCAAAGAGTAATGGATACTTAAAGGAATTTACATTCGTGGATGAGAATGGCAGACCCAAGACCGTCACGGCTTGGGTCCCCCTTGATGACTAATCTTTTCTATTATGTGTGTAGGAGTTAATCAGACGTGCTGCCAACTGGTGGTATGTGGATAGCGGTTGCTCAAGGCACATGACGGGGGAAAGGCAGCTTCTTGTGGATTTCATACACAAGAAGGGAGGATATGTGAACTTCGCTGGTGAAAAAGGTGGACAAATCACAGGATTTGGTACAATAACAAATGGAAAATTTAAGCTAGAGCAAGTCAAATATGTTGAAGAGCTGAAGCACAACCTGATGAGTGTATCTCAGATCTGTGACAAAGGACATCCTGTCCATTTTACGGATAGAGATGCACTCATTTTAAAACCTGGTTTTGTCATTCCGGATGAATGGATAATCATGAGGGCTCCCAGAAGGAATGATACTTATGTGTTGGACATGAGTGTTACTGAATCCTTCCCGGAGTCGATATGTCTTATATCCACCGCATCTGAGTTCGATTCACAGTTGTGGCACCGGAAAATGGCACACTTACACTTTAGAAAGATGAACTATATAGTCAAGAATGGACTAGTGCTAGGTGTTCCAGTACAGAGTTTTGGTCTAGAGGATAAATGTGTGCCTTGTCAAAAAGGCAAACAACACAAGAAGCCTCATCAGTCAAAATCTCAAAATTCCATTGCCTCAACCTTTGATCTTCTTCATATGGATCTATTTGGTCCTGTGAACGCAAGGAGTATAGGTGGTAAACATTACTGTCTAGTTATCACTGATGACTTTTCTCGTTTTTCATGGGTATTCTTTATAGCATCAAAGGATGAGACAGCAGAAATGCTGATGACATTCTTTACCCAGATTGGACATCAATTTGGTCGAGGAGTCAAGAAGATACGAAGCGACAATGGCTTAGAGTTCAAGAACTCTGTATTGAATGTCTTTTGCTTAAGTAAAGGAATTAAACACCAGTTCAGTGCACCTTATGAGCCACAACAAAATGGTGTCGCTGAAAGGAAAAACCGTACCTTGATTGAAGCAGCAAGAACAATGCTGGCTGATTCAAAACTACCTGTCATTTTTTGGGGAGAAGCAGTGAATACAGCTTGTCATGTGCTCAATAGAGTTTTAACCGTCAAGAAGCATAACAAAACGTGTTATGAGCTCCTTAATGGTCGAAAACCAAACCTGACTGGTCTTGAACCCTTCGGTGTTCAATGTACCTTATTAAAAACCAAACATCAATCAAAATTTGGTGAGAAAGCTGACGAAGGATTATTCCTAGGTTATGAAGCTGGATCTCCAAACAAAAGGGTCTATAATAAGGCAACTGGCAGAGTTGAGATTGTATATAATATACAAGTCACATCCTATACTCCAGCTGTACAAACTGGACCAGAATGGTTATTTGACTATAATGTTGTCTTCAAATCATTCAATCTTCCGTTCTTAAGTGAAGCTGACACCTTGAGGCTAGAACATGTTGTGCTAGATGATGGTGAAATCAATGCGTTTGCACCAAGATCTAGCATTCCAAGTTCGGAAGATGCAAATGATAAAAGGAAAGAAACTACTGTCGATCCTATTGCGGATAGTGATTCAAATCTGAATGACATTCCATCTTCCTCAAAGGTTACAGATCCTATGCATGAAAATGCAGAGGATGAAGTATCACCTCCAAGGGAGATTGGATCAAATCTAGGATCTGACTTACCGGTTGACTCTATAGTCTCAACTCGTGTGAACAAGTATCATCCGATTGATAATATCATTGGTGATCCGAGTTCTAGAGTAAAGACTCGCAGAGAAATATCAGAAAGCAACAGTCTATATGCATCGATTCAAGATACTGGAATCATGCATAAGTGCCTGTTTAGTTGTTTCATTTCTCAAATTGAGCCCAAAAATGTACAATTGGCTCTTAAGGATAATTCTTGGGTAGAGGCTATGCAAGAGGAGCTTGATCAATTCAAGAAGCTCAAGGTATGGGAGCTAGTGGATCTACCAAAAGGGGAATATGCGATAGGCACCAAATGGGTGTTTAAGTGCAAACGTGATGACAAGGGTGTTGTAACTCGCAACAAAGCCAGATTGGTAGTTCAAGGATTTAATCAGCAGGAAGAGATAGACTATACAGAGGTGTTTGCACCTGTCGCAAGGCTGGAAGCAATTCGATTGTTTCTGGCATATGCTGCACATAAAAGAATCAAAGTCTATCAACTTGATGTAAAGAGTGCCTTCCTACATGGTAAAGTTCAGGAACTTGTGTTTGTTCAACAAGCTCCAGGGTTCAGTGATCCAGACCATCCAGACCAAGTCTATAAATTAGACAAGGCTCTGTATGGACTGCATCAAGCACCTAGAGCTTGGTATGAGACTCTATCTACTTATCTCTTGGAAAATGGGTTCAAAAGAGGGCAGATAGACTGTACATTGTTCATCAAATGGCAAAAGGAAGATTTCCTACTTGTTCAAGTGTATGTCGATGATATCATTTTTGGATCATCCGATGAGCAAATGTGCAGAGACTTTGAACAAGTTATGAAGCGAAGATTTGAAATGAGTGCGATGGGGGAATTGAATTTCTTCTTAGGATTACAAGTTGATCAAAAGAAAGATGGATTCTTCATCCATCAGACGAAGTATGTTCATGAAATGCTCACGCGTTTCAAGATGACTGAAAGCTCGTCATATGGTACTCCAATTCAATTGAATCACAATCTTGGACCAGATTCTGAAAGTACTGAAGATGTCGATCCGACTCTATATCGGGCCATTATTGGTTCTCTCATGTATCTAACAGCTTCTAGACCAGATATAACATTTGCAGTCTGTTTGTGTGCGCGCTTTCAATCTACGCCTAAGGAATCACACATGAAAGCAGCAAAGAGAATTTTGCGTTACCTTAAGGGAAAACCTAAGTTAGGTCTTTGGTATCCCTCGGGAGGCAATTTTGACTTTGTTGCTTATACTGACTCAGATTATGGAGGTTGTAACCTGAATAGGAAATCTACCACGGGAGGTTGTCAGTTATTGGGTGGTCGCATTGTCTCTTGGCAATGTAAGAAACAAACCTCGGTCGCTATCTCAACCTGTGAGGCTGAGTATGTGGCAGCCGGTAGTTGTTGTTCACAAGTATTGTGGATACAACAACAGCTACGTGACTATGGTTTGAATTTCACTAACACTCCTATTATGATTGACAATCAGTCAACCATGTCTATAACTAATAATCCTGTAAAGCATAGTAAGACGAAACACATTGAAATAAGACATCATTTCATTCGTGACTGTGCAGAAAAACATTTGATTAAATTAGTTAAGGTCATTTCTGATGACAATCTGGCTGACCTTTATACAAAGGCATTTGATCGGTCTCGGTTTGAGCTCTTACTCCAACTTAATGGGATGCGTAATCCTGAGTAAATATTTTCTCAAAGAACTTAGTATGTTTTTATTTCTATTTCTTAGTTTATTTTACCTTTTCTCTTTGCAAAACCAATAAAAATTTAGAGGGTCACTGTACTAACTGCAAAGAAATGATGAATCTTTTACTCATGCCTAGAACATTTTATATGTGTGGCTCTAAGATGCAGAACATTCACAGTAAATGTACCTAAAAATGCAAACGTATTTGATAGCTTCACTTTACGATGTATTGGTAGGCATGCGACATAACGGTTTTCAAGTACTTAATTTATAATAAATAATACGATTTTTGTGCTATCTTTATTTTGATGTACGACTTAAGTCTTAATTCTTAGGAGATGGGCCGTTCATGAATGCTTATTACCGGATATAAAACAACATTAAATCATCTGGGGGGTTCACTGACTGGTTCTTCTGCTTCATCTAGAACTATGTTGACCTAGATTCAGCCAGTGTATCCTAAAAACTAGAACAAACTCGACCGCGAAACAAGAATACCGTTTTCAAGGTCTCTAGTCAAACTATGTCGCTTTGTTGTACGAAAGTACAGACCTGTCACCTCTGGTTTGATTTTAGATTTGTTTGTTTCTAACCATAGTCTTGTCTTTAAATTGAAACATGTACCTATGTACATTGCTGATAAAGCAAACAGACTTGACTTTAAAGATGAAATAAAAATGAAAAATATCCTTTACATGCTATTCATGACTGTCTGGATCCTAAGGGTATATCAAATGTACGATTCGCAAGAGATCGTGAACAATAATCTTATATGTACTTGAGAATTCTGAACATCGAATGCTTAAGTGGAAAACAATACTGATAATCGTTGTGTTCTATAACTTACAACAATAATAATCAAAGGAATAAATGAAAATTCCTAACTGTGTATTGCTCTCATCATGGCTAATTCGATCTTTGTATCAGTGACACTCGCAAAAAGATTGTACTTTTTAAAATATGAACAATTTCATATTCGCATTTTTACCTTTTATGTTATTTTTAAGTGTTTAAATAAATAAATGAATAATTGTTCTTTGTTTTTTGGGTATTATTTACATTTTGTTCGTATAATTGCTCAAACCTTGCTCAATTGAATGCCTAAGTATTTAGATCATTGCTTTTCGTTTTAAAATAGAAAAAGTTAAACTTTTTAATTTTAAAATTCTAAGTTCGTACGAACTTAGAAGGTATGTTCGAAGGATATGTTCGTACGAACATATAGGTTCGTACGAACCTACTGGTGGTATAAAAGGGGGTCAATGTTAGTCAAACTCACATTTTCAAAAACCCTAAGTTCGTACGAACATACTGTGACCCTTCGAACCTACATACGAACATACCCGCTGTTGTCATTTTTTGAATTAAATTCAATTTTTTGGACGTTGTTTTGCAATTCCAAACCGGTAATCTTCACCATTAACATAAACCGCATCTTTGTAAGTCATATTCATGATTTGAACAAATAAACACCTATACATTCGGATTTAAGTTAGGTTTTAGCAAAACAAACTTAGAAATCAAAATTTTAGTTGTATAAATGGTTTTATGTGTTGTGGTTGTGTTGCAATATGTTATACACATATAGGCGCACCTTTTCCAAGTGCTTGATTGCACTTTACTTAACAAAATTTTTGAACTTTGGTTTTCTGTTCATATGTTCGAACTTACATGTTCGTACGAACCTAGCCAATGTAAGTTCGTACGAACTTAAGTTTGACTTGGTCAAACAGTAAGTTCGTACGAACCTACAAGGGCAGTAAGTTCGTACGAACTTATAAGTTCGTACGAACCTACTATCTTTTGAACTTTGAAATTTTTTTTAAGACTTGTTTTAATCATAGAATCTTGTTTGCAGGGTTCGAAGTTAATTATGTCTTATGACTAACATTATTATTCTTTACTTTTGGCGTGTTTGTGTTTGTTTTGCAGAAATGGCTGATCTTGTGCGTGAGTTTCACAACAAGCACAATGTGGCAGTTTCTTTTGATCTTGCCAACCCGGCGACCGCACCGTTTCGAGGCATGCTGGAGTTTCTCATGCGCTCACGGGTGTTTTATGCTCTTACTCACTCACCAACGCTATATTTTCCATATCTTAGCCAATTTTGGGCTACGGCAATTCATGATTGTGAGCCTCAGCCTCCGGTCATAAGGGCTACTGTCAACGGGGTTGATATAGAGTTTTCTGCCGACCTTCTGAGGCAGGTTCTGCATCTGGGAACTGAAGAACAGGAAAATGGCCCAACTTCTTTCTCTCTTGATATGTGTGCTGGCGCGTTTCAACGCATGGGCTATGTGGGAGATGTTGTCCACACCCAATACACCAAGAGTCTGGTATACGGCCAGTGGCGCTATCTTATGCACATCCTGCTGGTGTCATTCGGGCCAAAGAAGGCGGGTTTTGATACCATGAACCATAAGCTGCAGTCTGGGATGATTTCCCTTGTCTACAACAAACCCTACAGCTTCTCGCAGTACTTTTTCGATGAAATGGTTCAGCAGATTAAGGGGAGTGTGAAGGAGCACTTTATTCTATACCCCCGTTTTGTCATGATGGTGATAAACGCTCTTCTTCCGAATCTTCCAGCTATCGACCCGGTGGTTCATTTGATGCCGGTCGACAAGAAGATCTTTGGGCACTGTCTCAGCCACAACAAGAGACGTGCAGTTGCTGATAGGCCACAAGATGTGCCTTTGTTTGGGGCAATTATTGATGCAAACTATCAGGCTCCACCAGATAATGGCTGGTTGGATGTGCCTGTGCCCCAAGCAGCTGCTGAGGTTCAAGCTCAAGAACCAGAGCCGGCACCGGCCCATGCTGAGGTGGCTGCTAATGAGCCACAGCAGGAGGTAGTTGAAGAACTCCTGCACCAGATAGAGCATCCTGCTGAGGGAGAGCGTGTTGACGCTGATGTTGCTGCTGAGTTAGTTCGGGAAGTTCTTCAGGGCGAAGCAAGACCCAGTTCTGAGCCCACATTTGATGATCTCTTCAAGGATATTGATGACTATTCTGTAGCCCGAGACACATGGTCTCCACCTGCTGCTAAAGCTGATAAGGATGCAGCTCTTGATTCTGAGGCTACAGAATCTGATGCAGATGATGATGATGATGGTGATGATGATGAGGATGGTAATGATGATGATGATGACGAGGACCGCCCTATGATTGGGTTTCATGGGTCCAAAGGGGTGTTGATTGACCCTAAAGCCGCCCGGGAGAAGGAAAAGGGCAAGCGAAAGGTTCAGGTTGATGATGAATATGTTCCCGAGGACTCCGATGATGAATCTGAACCGGAACAGTTCCGGTTGCAGGCACGCAAGCGCCAGCGTCCAACTGGTGTGGTTATTGGAGCGGGTGGTTCTGCTCCTACGACTATCACACCTACACCACCACCTGTTGCTCCATCAACAGTACAACAACCTCCAGTTGCATCTACAACCACCCGATCTGTTCCCAACCCGGTTGCTCTTCTCTTAGATCCGGACAAGTTTACCTATCTTGAGGGCCGGATCACTAGCTTGATGGATATGGTGACTGCCTTGACTGCTGTGGTTACAAGCCAGGAAGTTCGAGTCACAAATCTGACGGCTATTAATGAGCGTTTAGAAAAGCAACTTGAAAAGGTCGAAGATCAAGTGCGGCTAAATGAGGTCACTGTCTTTCAAATGAAGCGCCAGTCGCTCAGGGGGGATAAGACACCAGGATGCAAGGAAGATGAGCTGAGACTCAAAGCTGATAATGACCGAGACGATGATCCAAGTGCACCCAAAGGAGGTGAGCTGTCTGGCTCTTCATCTAGAGTGCAAGGTGCAGTTATAGCTCAAGGGGAGTCTGGTCAAGGTTCTGGTGTGAGCGGATCTGGACAAGGTGCTTCAAAGCCTCAAGAAGAGACTGAACCATCTGGAGGGTGGAACAAAGAGTCCAGTGAGGCATAAGCAGCAGGGTCAGACTGGAGCAAGAAAATCGAAGAAAAAACGAATCAGAAAGGTGGTTGGGGAACAGAATCAAGGTCTGGTGTTGGTGCAGCGGCAGAAGGTGGTGTCAGCCAGATCTCAGAATGGGGTACAAAGAAGAATGAAAATGAAGCTGAGAAGGCTGGTTGTAAAACACAAGAGTCCCATGTTGCTGAGACTGATACTATCGAGGCATTGCTTGGTTTGGATGACCCGGATAGTGATTGGTCAGAATTAGAAGAAGGGGAGATCCTCAGTAAAGAGGTTGCTGATTGGAAATCAGATGAAGAGGTCCTACCTGATGCTGATGCAGATGTGGACGAATTCGTGATAGATACACAACCTGTTACTGAAGTTGTGGTGGAGAGTGAAGCTGGCGAGAAAGTGATCGACTTGGAGCATGACTTAGCTCCTGAAGTTGATTCAGATTCAGAAGAAGTTGAACCAACTCGAGAAGAGTTAAAGAGGTTATGGTTCAAAAAGGTTGAAAAGGAACCAGAGATTAAATATAAAGGTGATATCAGGGTCAGAGGATCGGGCGGGTTAAAGCGTGGAATCATAAGTTGGTTTTATGACAGTGATCTTAAACTGTTCATATTAAAAAGATATGATGGGATTCAGTACTTGAAAAATAAACTGAAGACCTTTAGCTCGCTGCCGAAGATTGAATTGAAGGAGCTTGCCTGGTTAGACTTAGTAAATATTGACAATGATCCTTACGCTAGTACTTTGGAAAAAATCTTAAAACGTGAAGGAAGATCCAATAAGTTTGAAAGTCTAAAGCCAAAACCGGGTAAAAGAGTTCCAGATCTGACCAGGATTGACCCTTTCACTAACAAGCCATGGATGAAGATGGTCTACAGACCGGTCAAGTGCTTGAAGAGAGTTCCTTTGAAGAAAATGCCACAAAACATTCTTGCAAATCTCAAGTGGTGGTACGTTGACAGCAAGACGGCTGAAGCTGTGATGGAAGATGCTGAGGAAAATGTGTTACTAAGAGTGTATGACAGTTTGCATCTGGTAAACTTGTCTAAAGACGATCTGATGAAGCTTCATGTAAACAAGGTCTTGTATAGAGACAACTGGAGACATGAAGGCCGTAAATATCAGAGGGTCGTCAACGTGTGCATTGAGAAAGGCTTATGGGCTGAGAGTCGACAGAGTTGATCAAGAATCAAGATTCGACAAAGCCAAAAGACTGAAGACTGACCGAGCTATTGTCAAGGGGGAGTCTGTTGGTGCACGTTTGGTGACAACAGCTCTTATTTTGTAATAGTTAGTTTTGTTATTAGATTTGTAGTTAATAATGTAAAGTGTTTATTAACTTAGCCTTTTTAGTCTTTAGTTTGTAAGTTCGTACGAACCTATATGTTCGTACGAACCTAGGAAGTTCGTACGAACATGTAAGTTCGTATGAACCTAGGACCAGTAAGTTCGTACGAACTTACTGAGTATAAAAACTAAGTTGTAATATTTCATTAAGGGGCTTTTTGAATCAGATATATTCGAACATACAGTGCTATCTTCGAATACCTACGAACTTATACACTTAACACTTGCATTTACTTGTTTTGTTGTTGGTTATTGTGTATTATACCATTCCGCAATCTAATACACATTGTAATCCCGTTTGGATCCATGCAAAGGGACTTTCAACTATTTATATTTGTTCTAAAATAATTGTCCATTTACAAAAAAATAACTATCAAAATCATTAAACTCCTCTTTTACCATCATTTATTATTCTTCGTAATTTATTTCTTAAATAAATTCAATCAAACTTGCCGTTAATATAAGAGTAAAACTGACAATTACTTAACCTATCTTAAATCAAACAAAAGATGTTTCGGCGACTTTTTTTTGGGAGAGAGGTAGTATATACCGGTAATCGTTGGCTACATGTCCTATTAGGTAGTAATTTTAATCCATTTACCTATTAACGTGTCAATTTAGTTTATGTTATATATCTAAAGGCTTAAACAAGAACAATTAAATAGTTGAGCTTCAAATAGAATGGGGAAAACGTATCAAACGATAGGTCAGTAGTCACTAAACGTGTTTCTCAATGCAGCCAACCTTCTAATTCATTCACTCACTATTTTGTTAATTTATTCGCTAAAATTGAATATTTTTTAAGGACCGGTGGAATGGCTAATACATACCTGCTTTCGACCAATAGACTAGGTTATTTAAGCACCAACTAATGCCCCAACCATAGCACCCACATTCAATGAATTATGCCCCAACAATTTGCCTCTTTTCCATATTCCAAACCTGAACTACATCATCTTCACCTCCGTTTACGTTGTATTCTCCAACCATGATGTCATTGATGACAGATATACACGTTATCAATATTGTAATTACATATATGAAAAATTATCACGTTTAATCCCGCAAATTTGCGGGTTATATTCTAGTTACTAATTGAAACAAAATGAAAATGCTAAATGATCAAGCATAATTGTACCTATCTTATCATATAAGCATATATATATATAAGGGGCTGAGGGCTGATCTACAGGGAACGGGTAATCTTGGGAAAAGGGGGAAACAAATATGGACCGACGATGAATGTTAACGGACGGCCTATATTTGCTTCCCCCTTCCCTCTGGAACATCCCTCTATATATATATATATATATATTAGTTTATGTTCAATTCCATGTTTCAAATTTTGAAAGGTCATGTAGTTCAAACAGTGTTCATTCTAAATTTTAGGAAGGGCTTACTTCTCAGTTCTCACAGTCGTACTTGTAGGATCTTGTTTTGACAATAATGCAATATAAATGGATGAAAGTTGAAAGAAGAATGTATCTCCATACTAGCTGTCAACAATCATTTTCATAAGCACGAGTTTCTCACACCTTATATGTGCATATGCAAGCTTTTGGCTATAATATATAACTGAAAACATCCATCGATCTTGACATGTGTTTACTGGAAGCTTAAATTACTCTTTAGTCCTCCATTGCATCTGATCATCATCTAATTTCGTCTACAGGTGGAGCTGCAAATCTCACTTCCGCAGGGCATGCCACCACAACAGGTTCATCAGCAAAAAATGACTTGACAAATGAAGGTGTTTTTTGAGGGCGCTGGCCGCTCATTCTTGGATAAACATCTTCAAGAAAATAGTAGGCATGCACCGCGAACATTCCCTGACACATCGACATTGTTTCGATAATAAAGTATCATAGGGTGTATATATTTATACATGTACACAGGAAACGTATATTTATGGGTTTTTACACAATCAATAGGGCATAGTAACAAGTATGATAAACTCAAATTTATGGAACAACAATCACATATTGTTTCTCTTCATCATTTCAGATCAACTGAAATAGCTTAACAGTTCAATGACCTAAAATGAACAAAGGCTATATATGTTACTCATTTCATATCAAAAAAGATAATTATAGGGAAATTGCATGAGATAAACAACTAGATCTACATCATTACATGTTTAAACCAACACCAACAAACCTTCAACAGTTGATACTCTGTCTAGCAAACTTTTTTTAATCTTTTTACACAATAAAATAATACAACTTTGTATATCGTATGCATAGCTTGCACAAGCATACCATGGTAGTTTTCATGCACTTCAAAACGACAAAATATGGCAATTTCAACAAATTGTCAAATCAATACCATTTTCAGAACATATAAACTTAACAGCGTGTAAGAGAATATACAAGCCAAAGAAATGCATAAGATTTATGATAATTTCAAGGACTTACAAGTAGATCCGCCCAAGCACTTGCACCAACAAGAACAGAGAAGCCCAACAAAACCTGTAACGGAAACAAAAGCATTTAAGGATATGAAGAGGTTGATTAAAGGAATTTAAAGGTCGGTAATTAAAACACATTTACTAATGAGTGGGTCAATTTGGTTTCTCAAACAAGTCAAAATTCACCTAAAGTGTATATTTCGTACATACCTCTTATACTGCTTCATTCATACATTCAAATTATTATTAATGTCATATTCTGTTTCGAAACATAAAATTATCGATGTCATATTACATTTTCGGTAATCATGAAACATATTAATTATTTGCAAGAAAGAGCAAAAAACAACATAAGTGTGTGTTGAACAACCCAACCCAACTGACCAACCCATTTTGTCACCTCTAAAGATATTACAGATGTGAATTGTTATCAGATTCTAACCCATGAAAGGTAAGCTGCAGTAAAAGTAAAGAAACCCAAGAAGCTCATATAAATAAATGGATTGTGCTTGCTCCGAACATAAACCTACAACGGGAAAGGATCAAAACCTTCAGTTTAAAATTTCAAGCTGTTCTTGAACATTTAAACGAACTATTACAAATACAATATACTTGCTGACCATCATAGACGTCAATGGGTTACTCAGAAAATGATTTTGGCAAAAGACTCTGACACGTAAGGTATAATCCCTCCAACCAGTAGGATACTGGTCAAGACACTTGCACCAAGTGAGAGCATACAGAAGAAATCAGCACTCCTTCCCTTAAAAGAATTTTCTTCAAGAAGCTTGCAGTATCGAGCTAGAAAGAACATGTTAAAAAGGAAGTCCAAGTCTGCAACACAAAGACGTTACATTATTAGAGTACTATGATGAAAGAGAAGACCCTTTAATAACTCCTTATAGAACCATAGTAGATATCATTATCTCAAAAGTAAACATAATAATCAAAAGGAAAAACAACAGTAATGTGTAACACCCTGAGCTTAAAGCAGCAGGCTGGCCATATAAATCAACACAACAACAACAACAACAAAAACAATACCCAATCCTGCCGAGGGCTATAACCTCCTAAAATTAAAGTAAAACCATGATGAAAGTTATTAGTTATTAGCTCACAACTTGAGACTTGTAAGATGCTAAAAGGTTCCATTTTTTGTCCACCCACTTACAGAGTTTTTGGGAGTGCATATTGTAAGGGCGTACAGCTTATTGCCTTTTTAGACATACTAAGCATTTTTAAGTGTTCGAATATAAGTGCACATTACCTTATTTTAGAGGAAATACACACTTATTTTTAAGCTTATGGAGGAGTGGTGCTTTTGAATTTAATAAGCACCAATAATCACTTATTTTTAAGATTTCGCAACACCCTCTTATTAATCAAACATTTATTTCTCACTTTCTACATGTGAGACGGGTTGTTACAGTATGTTCATATCGTGTGACTGAAAGTTAGTATTCCCATGGTTCATCACATCAATTAATCATCGAAGAGTAACATAAACAAAAAAGAATGTCAAGGATCCTGATTTAACTATTGCAGCTTACATGTCAATAAAGCTCTATTTAAACAACACACATCATTTGAAACCATCGGTAAACAGGCTTACCCATCTTCCGAAAATAGAGAAAGTTAGTGATAAGCCTCCAAATTAGGTAGGGTGAAAGGATGTGCCAAAATATTTCACAAAATCATCTTCAATAGCTATACTACATTTAACTAACAAAAAAAGAACATCTTTATCTTATCTTATAATTACAAATTACAAAATATCTACTACTTTTCAATTTTGCACAAATTCTTGATGAAAAACAAAATCTAATTTAAATTCAACCAGAAAAATAAACATCTATTTGTCTTACAATTACGAAATCTTCAATATTCTCAATCCCTGCACAAATTCATCATTAAAAAAAAAAAAAAAAGCTCTTCATCTTATAATTACAATTTTATAAACATTTTTATCCCCTGCACAAAATCATTATGAAAATGAAAAAACATAATTACTTTTCCTCATATATCTATCTATATACCCTAAAATACTCAATAGCTTCTCTATTATAATACAAAATCAATTGCAGAATATAATTAAGTTAAATAAAAAAATAAATAGAGGAGAAATGGGAATAATAATAAAGACCTCAAGGGAACAGCCAACGTTGGTAAGAACAGCAGCAGTAACATAGGATCGAGTTATAACTGGCATCTGTTTGTACCATTTTCTTCTTCTAAATTTTAAATTTAATTTTGATTTTAATCGAAACAACCTCTAACCCTAATAATAATTAATAATAACGATTTCTTTTGATAAACTTCAAATTCTGCAAATGGAGAATGTTATCAACACAAGAAGGAACCGGAAGCATCTAGAAACAGAGGAATTAAGGAAGTAGTAACGTCTAAAAAATCTTATTTGAAAAGTTTGATTAAGTTTGGTAAATTACAGTCACAGCTTCTGAGTTCTTCCAAATTCATATGCTGCACGGACTCTAATTTTTGCAGTCCCTACCTTCATGATGGTCATTTTCGTAACAAATCAACTCATCATTCGTTACATCTAACCAAATAATCGTTAAGTCATACAAAATGACTAAAGTACCCTCATCTTCCTCGATAATCAAAAAATAATAAAGGGGTGAAAATTAAAACCCTAAAAAATTCACACCAGTTTCCAATATAAGAATACATATACATATACAAACAAAACGTTATCCTCGTTGTAAACATACATATACATTTCAAATAATATCATTTGCTTCAGATAAATTTTCTGTTAACATTCGCATAAATTCACAAACATTGTATGAATGATTTAATTTTGCAAACATGTGGATGATTTTGATCTATGTTTTAATGCACATTTTCTTTTTTCAGTTTGTTTTCTAAAAGTGGTCTCAACAACTCTTTTGTTCCATGATATTGTTCACTTCCATTTTAGTTAGTTTAAGAAAACCTCTAATATGAACAATAACATGGAATGATAACAAGATTTTATACAAACTCCATTACAAACGTAACCACAAACCTGATTTTAAGTAACATAAATCATCCACAATCACTTCAATTCAAAAGAGCACCCAGCAATCTACATCTTTGACCACCAAGTCAACAAAACAAACCACCGTGTCCACTGAACCATGCATTATCCTCGTTGTAAACAACCTCAACAACCCATAAAATCAAGTTCAATATAAGAATACATATACACATACCTAAGCGATGACAGTAACTGAACAATAAAATCAACGGTGAGAAAATCGATTTTCAGCAAGATCGATAAAATAAGATCTGGATTTTCGATTTTCGTGACCTTGGCTAGCGGTGGTTACTTTGGATCTGGTGGGTTTTTTCGTTTTTCGTGAACCTGGCCGGCGGTGGTTGCTTCAGATCTGGTGGGTTTTTTCATTTTTCGCAAACTTGGCCGGCGGTACTTGCTTCAGATGTGTTGGGTTCGTGATTGAAGATCGGCTTCGTGTGGCCATAAAAAACGTGGCTAGGATACGACGATGAACAAAAGCAACATCGACATAAATAATTTCGGTTTATCGATGTAGTATATGGTGGCGGCCAGAAGCAACAGTATTTCGGTTTATATTTGGGTTATTTTGTTTGAGGATGATGACGATGCAAAAGGAGGGAAGGGTTTTCTTGTAGTTGCAGGTTTGATTTGAGGATGATGACGATGTAAAAGGAGGGAAGGGTTTTAGGTGAAAGTTTTTAGAGTTTGGTAGCAAAATTGATGCCCTAATTTCACCCCTTTATTTTTTTATTATTGAGGAAGATGAGGGTACTTTAGTCATTTTGTATGACTTAACGATTATTTTGTTAGATTTAACGAATGAGGGGTTGATTTGTTACGAAAATGGCAACCATGGGGGTAGGGACTGCAAAAATTAAAGTCTAAGGATGCGGCGTGTGAATCTGGAAGAACTGAGGGGCAGAGACTATAATTTACCTTTAAGTTTATACTTTCTTGTGCTGGGGAAAAAAAGTGTCGGGTATTTTTAACAAAACTAGCTTGTAGTTGGAGCTCAAGCTAAAGCTAAAACTGTTATTATAATCGAAGCTGGCAATTGGAGTTTACTTTTGAAGCCATAAATTAAAACATACTTTCTTGTAAGTGTTTGGTAAAATAGTTGTGAAATGAGTTACAAATGTGAGGGTTGATGTTGTAAATGTGTATTCCTATCGGTGATATTTGCCATAGTGGATTGAATGAATAAATTTCAACTAAGTGTGTCATGCTCGTTATATGCAACAACAAAAGAATTAATCACTAACTTTTACTAGTATGAAAGCTATAACTATGAATGATAAGAGACAACGAGTTATCATCGGAGTTGCACAAGATCATAGAGTAACATTTGACGGTGTCCAAGTTAATTGTTGAATAAAGATCCAAGCTTGCGGGGGATGGCCGCGACTAGTTACATGTCCAAACGACACTGACACATACATGCTACAAAATATTACAAGAGTTCTGCTAGTTCTTCTGAAGTCCCTAATGATCAACAAAAGTAAATCTATGATAAATCAACATGATGGAATGTGTGATCTTACATCCTCAAATGTGATTGGTGGAATTACTCATGCGAGGAATGTATGTTCATATGGGGGATCACATAATCTTCTCTAACCATTTTCAGATAGAGATCTTGATATATATGATATATATATATATATATATATGTTTAAGATCTTGATCTTAACCATAAGATTTAGATTTAATCTGATTTTAATTCACTAAAGGTATATATATATATATATATATATAAATATGTTAACTTTTGTCATATAAAAGTATAAGATATTAACTTTTTAATCGATCCACATACTAAATTTCATTATTTATCAACTTCAATAATTTGACACTTGAAAATTTTAGTAATTTATATCTTTACGAAAGTATTACACTATTGTTATAATGCTTAAACTATAAATATTTCACTAGTTTGTCACAATATTCTACATAGAGAGTACCTTATTATTGCGCTCACAAAATGCAAATAATAAAAAAGGAGTGCTTGGTAAAAAAGTGATTATTGTTGCGTTCACAAGCAAAGATGAAAACTATTGTAATATCCCAAAAAATTTTAAGGTATTATTTGCACTTAATATGTTATTAAAAGTACATAAGTATATATATATATATATATTAAAAGTAATAAAATTCAGTTTGGGCTAAATTTGTAAATGTGAGCTAAGAAAGGAGATTATATATCTTAGCTAGATTAACTAAAGGGTTGAAAGTGTCATGTCAAGTTACTTGAGTGTGAAGAATGTAAATTGTGTATTAAAAATACACCTTCTCCTCATTTCTATCTTTAGAAATAAAAAATAGAGGGGGTGTTTAAGCAATTATCTTTAGAAATAAAAAATAGAGGGGTTTTTTAAGCAATTAACTTTTAAATAGCAATATGAGGTATAAGTTTTTCTCTTAATCTTTTGATTTGACATTTACGTAAGTTTTTAGATTTTGGATAAAAGAGAGTTAAATGGTACAAGGGTGTTATACAATGTTAGGCAATAAAGTAAAGTTATTTTGATGGTTTTGTGTAAAAGGAGTAAACTTGCATATTTATGGGTGTTCGTAGTTTCATATGTATAAAGAGGTTTTAATGGTGATGAGTTATGTTTAGTTTGAAAATAAGAAGCAAACACCCTATAGTATGTAGATTCTTAAAATGAAAGGTTGAAATAAATGATTATAAATGAAAGTGTCGTTAAAAAGTAAAGAAAATATAACACCTAGTTGTTGATTGAAAAGAGAAAAATATATAGAATTGTTAGTAAAGTTGATAAAGAGTTGTATTGTGTTGTATATAATAAATGTGTATGTGTTAATATGATTAGGTGACCACATAGTTAGAATTGTTGCAAATAACTTCAATAACCAAGTTCAAGGTAGGTAATAATGGTCAGAACAAGGTAATGATATTTGAGATATAAGTGTGTTCAAATGTGCATTACCATGATGGTTAGAACGAAGTAATGACAATTGAGATACAAGAGTGTTCAAGTGTATATTTACTTGATGGTTAGAAGTTAAGTCTTATGAATTGACATGTTAAAAAATTAAGAATCCTTAATGTTGTGTATATTATGCTAGAGCCCGTTACTTACTAAGCTTTTTTCTTGCATTATTGTTTTGAATGTTGTAGGTGGATTTAGTGGGTCACAGGGCGATTTGGGGAACAAAGCTGTAGGAGCTAATGGTGAACTTGTTACCCGGTTTGGTACCAAGTCAATCCCTCTTTAACCATGCTTTTGATAGTTGTACACCCTTTTTGAGTGGGCAAGTGCTACTTGTGCTCATGACATGTCTTGAATATTAACTTAAAGGTGCCTTATATATATATATATAAAATATATTAAGGGTCAAAGGTTGTCATATATATGTATGTGGTCCAACAATGGAGGTGTTAGCTATGAAGTTTGCTTATTTTTGAAAAAGTTGGTGATGTCAAGTAGATTAGGAGTTGGAATGATCCATTTGGATTGGTTTGAACGTAAATGGTTAAAGTCTTGTTTTGATTAATATAAAGTTATGTAATGTTGTTTATGTGAGTGATCTTGTTATACTAAAGTATTTTGAGTTCTTGCATGGTAATTTGTAACAAGAAATTTGGTCTTAAGGTGCATTGTCTTTGGTGAAATTGTCATTGACGAGAACACATGTCATTTTGGTTATTATAGTTGTGCATATGAGGTGTTGCAGAATTCTGGATCAAAACTGCTTCAAAAATGAGTTTGCCCAGGTGCAGGTGGGTTTCGTGGCGCGATTTGCATAATCGTGACGCAATCTTGAGAGATCGCAACACGATCTCGAACTAGTAGAAAAGCATGTTTTATTTGTTTAAGTTTGTGTCGGTTTGCATTGTTCTTTGTATTAGTTATATGTCAAATGTTAATACAAGTTGAAATAAAAATAATATAAAGTTTTAATGAGTTGCTTAAAAAAATAATTCGGGTGTTACAACTATCTTAGGTAAGATCTCAATATTAACAATCTTGCTTGTAGGTACCCACGAGTCATGGTACGGATGCAAAATAAACTTTCGCTAACAAGATACCCACGGGTTTATGGATCGAAAATGATACAAAACTATAAAGGGGTTGGGCAACTCAAAGGATACTCTCTCTTGGCAGTATAGATGGATTACCAAATAGTCCACGTACTCATAAGTTATAATAATAATAAATAATATATACCTAACCCTTTGAGATTCAAAACCATTTATAGTTTGATAAATGTGATTAAATGTCAAAGTTCAAGTGATGATCTATTAGCACTTTAAAGATATGTATGTACATAGATATAATACAGTATATTTGGAGTGTGCCTCTTGTTTTTATTGAGGTATAATTCTAGTTTTTGAAATTAAAAGATTAGAGAAGAAGATACTAGTTTAATTGACAACTTGATTTGTTCTGTAAAGAGGTTGAGAGAAAAGGAGAGCGAATTTGAGTCTCCCTTCGTCCCGTGTGGTGAGTGTCCGGTGATTCAATAACGACGGGGACGGACTCCGTTATTGTAATCTACCGTTCAAAGGGGTGTGAGGATATTCAAGAGTGTTGAGAGGATCATCGTGATTTTTGGACTTTAGCTTTAAGACACATGGGTCCGCTTTGGGAGAAAATTTGGTAATGATCGGACCGATCAATAGGAAGATATGATTTTTTAAGTTGTTGTTTTCAAGGGTATTATCCGCAACATTTCATTTTAAAAGAGAACTATAGGGTTTGATGGAGGTAAAAGAGTGATGTGGATTATGTGGGTTCAACAATGATGATGGTTCATTGGAGTAAGTTGATCATGGGAGTTCCTTGTGTCGAAAGTCTTCTTCACAATGAGTATGGTTAATTAGCGTGTCCCGGTAGAGAGGACAACGATACGAGATGATTAGATCAATGCATTATTGTTGAAGAGAAGATCCACGTCATATGTGAAGCTAATTTAATGATGTGAATGATATGAGGTTCTAAGATGATAGATAACACTCATCATCGTTGAAGATGAGATCCACGTCGTAGAGGGAGTTTTAGGGAATATGAATCAATGGAGAATTTGTTGGGGTATGCTTCTAATTCCTAAAATAGAGAGAATTGGAGAAAACGATAGTTTAATTGAGAATCGATTTGTAATCAAATTAGGAAACTGTTATTTGTTGCCTATATAAATATAAGAGTCATATTAGAGTTTTGTGAGGAGGTTGAGAGAAAATCAGAGCGTATGAGAGTTTCTTTCTGTCCCGTGTGGTGAGTCTCCGGTGATTCAATAACAATGGGGGCGGATTCCTTTATTGTAATATACCATCGACAGGGGTATGAAGATATTCAAGAGTGTTGAAATGAGCGTCAATTCTTGTAATATCTTTCATATATAGTGGATGTTAAGTGGCCTACGGGTCCGTTGTCCTTACTCTTCCTTACTCTTCCTTGAGAGGTTTTTCATGTAAAATATTGTGCGTCGTACTTTTTCTGTATTGTGCATTTTATTATTAGTTTATAGAAGGTTGTGTGGTTTTGGTTGTGGTGATCTATCACATCAGTTCTTTTGACTGTAGTAGATACGCAAATAAACAATTTTTATGGTTTATACCAAAGTTTTGAAGAATCCGGTTTAGTCATTAAGAATTCACAATCCATACACAAAGCACATTTTGGTTGAAAAACAGGGGTGTATATAGAAAAGTCTGTTAGCCCAAAGAAGTAAATGTCTAAATACTTGCAAAAATCAGTTTAAGCTACTCGCACAACAGTTTAAGCTTTCAATGTTCTTTTGATCCCCGCTCATTCTGGTGTGAAATTGTGCGTTTGTATTCAGTGATTACTATATTTGTAACACGCCACATATGTTTTTGGTAACATAAAGAGGTCTTTAAACATCTCTGATTCGTTGCTAATTTCGGTTATAGAAATACCAAGACTTACTGTATCGGAGATTAGCAATGCATGTAATTATGTCTCAACAAGAATCTTATTGAACAACATTAAACCATAAATTGAAAGGTCTCTGCGATTGAAGGATGTTGGTCATAAGTTTCACGTTACGTCACAATGTTGGCCTTTCTCGACTTAGAAGCTCTTCAGTTTTTAGACCTTTCATTCATATATACGACCGCAGAGGATTACTTCGAACAGTACCTTTTTTGAAGCTTCTGTGGTTCTCGGCTGCTCCTAGGTCTTATGGCATAAATCTTCGATATCTTATAAAAGACATCATATATACAATATTTACCGTTCGTATATATGATGTATAAAGTACACAAGCACCGAGTTGTTTATATAGAAAAAATCCTCAAAAACTAAATAAATAATAAATAACGTGATATAAAATACACATTCTCATCCTTTATTCGTATAGTAATAGACTGATGAAACATTACAAAATACAGACAACAAAAGCTCGTGACAATCCCACGTGTTCTGCTTCAATTAATTTTCCTCTTCAAATGATCTTCTCATCATTTCTGTACAACAAATGATCCCCACAAATTTAAGAAATACAAAAGTAATAAATAAAATAACAAATATATATTGATACTAACGATACAATGGTATTGTTACCTGTAGACGTTTTCCCTAAACTGTTTGAAAGAGATCGGTTGCTACTCCTTGATTTGGATCTTGATTAACATCAATCTTGCTCATTTTATCTGTGTTTAAGATCATCATGTAAGTGTAAACTGTAATATTTGTAACTACCTTACTTTCTGTACGAAAATAATAATCATTCAGGTAGAAGCTTCGAAAGAACAATACTATAGTTTTCAAAAACATAGAGTCTAGACAGATTATGAAAATATAAAAGAAAGTACTCTGTTTTAATTTGTTTGCATACCTTCTTGCTTTTCACTTTCTTGTTGCAATATATGTTTCTCAAATGTTGGTGCCTCTTCCATACCAGTCTCTACACGAGTTATATTTTCACTATCTTCCCCTTCTTGTTTATGTTCACCCGCTTCATCAATTAGAGATTCATGATCAATATCTTGTACAAGAGGTGCACCACAATGAAGGCTCAGGTCTTTCATAACATCGTTTGTAGGCAAACTCTCAGCCATCAGATCAGAATCGGATATCGAATGATCATTTTTCAACACATGATCACCACAATCATCATTCTTTTGTTGTTCTTCTACTATCTTAGAGACCTCAAACACTTGCATAAGCTCATCTTGTTCCACCATCCTCAAATTCCCTGGTGGAGCAGTAGAATTACTGCTTCCACCTTGCATCAAATGGGTAGTTTGGTAATTTTGCATTGTTATAGGCATTCCTATTTGTGGCGCTTGTTTTGGGCAAGCACCTTGAGAAATACTATTAAATATTTGAGTTTGGTTTGAAATGGGAAATTGAAAACTTTCTCTTCTAGATATCTTAAGGTGTGAAACCACGTCGTTTGTTGGTGTAATTGGACAAAAATGCCTTTTTTGAAACACAAGGCCTCGTAGAAGGTTGTTGTTAGGCCCTACCTGAACGGAAAGAAGATATCCTGCATCAAATACACCATCTATCACACCCGTAACCACTTGTCCCACCATGTTATGGTTGTCACCAATAGAATTCAAGGTGATCGTTGCTGGTGGTTGAATGGTTGTAACCGTGGAAATTTGTGGTGGTGGTTGTGATGGTGACATTGAGGTTGGTGTATGACGTTTTTCATTTCGTGACATGTGTTCATCTTTTCTTGGACGACCACGCTTACGCTTAACAGGAAGATCTGATGTACTTGAAGAAGGTGTCTTTGACATATTTTGTTGATTCATTATTCATACAAATCTCTAGATATAATCAACAGTATATATTTTGCCTTTTGCCTGAAAATCAACCATTAAAATTTATCTATCCACATTATAATGATTCAACCATATCGATATGGATTTTTAATATCACTTTTTTCCTTAGTTGAATCTAAAATTAAAAAAAAAAAACTTTTACGTAAAGAAATCAAACTAGTAAATCATGCATTGCATATGATTATGTATAAGCAAATGCATAGATTTGAGAAACTTACTTGAGAAAGTTTCTGATAATGTTAATGAACGCAAAGGAATCAGATGATGAAATTGAGTTTTATTTATTTATATTTCTACAAAAGAATCTTTAAGAAAATATGTATAAGAAGAGTATTTTAGTAAAAATAGCAACTCGATCCGTTTATTTCGTATTAATTAGAGCAGAGAGATGATTTCTGTGAAATAAAAGTTGTTGGACGAGAAATTAATGGCCTAAACTAATGATCTCGGAATATAGGGCGGAAAAAGTTGAAAAGAAACTTGAATTTTAAATTTTAATAAATAAATAAACATACATTTTAAATTATAAAGTTAGGGTTGAGTTCAAATTAGAATGAAAATTTTAGTAACAATAATGAATCATAGCCAATCATTTGGCAAAACTCATTTTTCCCCCCGAATTAAATATCTCACAAACAGCTAATCAAAAAATTATAAAAATAGCACTAAAAAAATCAGCGTTCTTTTCTCTACGATTAGACATCCCTCATGATATATTTTTGACGAATTTTTTTTGAGGGGTTGAAAACCGGTAACACGTATGTTAGTGGTTGGTAACAATTTGTTACCAGCGACTAACACATATGTTACCAACAGCTAACACATGTGTTACGACAACTAACACATGTGTTACGACAACTAACACATGTGTTACGACAACTAACACATGTGTTACCAGCGACTAACACACGTGTTACCTAGTTATTGGTAACATATGTGTTACTTGCGACTAACACATGTGTTACCAGCAAGTAACACACGTGTTATCTACAACTAACACACGTGTTATCAACAACTAACACATGTATTACGGAAACTAACACATGTGTTACCAGTTTTCGAAACCCACCAAAAAATGAAAAAAAAAAGTTCGTCGAAAGTATACATTACGAGATATCTAATCCGAGAGAAAAAAATGTTGATTTTTATGGTACAATTTTTATATTTTTTTGACTAGTTGTTTGTGAGATATTTAATTTTTAAAAGGGTTAATAGACAGATTGGGTATCAAACTTTACTCAAATGTTCACTTTCATAAACCATCTTTTATTTCGATTCGATTGGATGAACAAACCTAAAATTATTCAACAAGATAATCCATCTAATGAAATTCATTCATCAAGATAAACTATCTTAATAAAGTTTATTCACTTACATGAACCAACCAATCGTGTAAGTAAACATTTTAGAAATTTGTTCATCCAATCGAATCGAATGAAGATGGTTCATGAAAGTGAACATTTGAGTAAAGTTTGATACCCAATCTGTCTATTAACCCTTTTTAAAAATGTTGGGGGTATTATTATCTTGATGAAATGGATGGTTGAGATTGATTCCTTCATTTTCACAAAAAACTTCATTCTCATTTGAACTTAATTCTATAGAGTTAATATACTTATAGTGTAACAAACTTTGCACAAATAATAATATCTTTTTTGGTATGATTGCATAAACGTAGTATATGGGTTAAACATAGTATACGGGTTGTTCATTAAGATAACCAATCTTATAAAATGTATTCATTTACATGAACACGGTGACCGATGACCGGATAAATAAACAGATATTTGTCCACAAAAGCATCACGTATGCTCTAGCTCAACTATTATTTTCCATGTAATTTGCAGGTTTATAAAAGGCATTAAACTTTGCAAAAATGTTCAATTTGGGTAACTATTTATTTTTTATTTTCACTTCGATGATTTAGTATTTTGAACAAATAATAAATGTAAAAGATCAACAGCAAATGAATACCCTTTTCAACAACTAAAAACAACAACACCATCAACAAAATCATCACACCAACAACCAATCTAATAATAAATCAATATCATCATCGTTTTTCTTTTGACAAACAAACCCTAAAGTTTAAATCAACAAACCTTAAAGTTGATAGAGAAATAGGGTTGGTTGAATTCTTCTCGAAACAATCCCAAAATCTAAAGGTGAAGATCCGACAAATGTTATTTGTTTTTGTGGATTACAATAAATTATATGAATAGATTTTGTATTTGTGGTTTGGGATTGTTTTTTGTAGATGAAATTATTTTCTTTACCTTGTTTACAAATATGATATGAATCATAAACATGTCATTTTTTGAAGTAATAGTGAGGGTTCTTTACATTGGCTATAAATTTTGATTTTTGATGTATTAATTTGAGCATAAGGATGGTTCAATTCATAATTATTATTAATGTTAAAGAGAGGGTAAAGAAATAAATTATGTGGGTTTTGTAAATGTACTCATATGTATACAAGATTAGTATCTAAGTGTCAATAAAAAAGATAGTTACCCAAATTGAACATTTTTGCAAACTTTAGTTACCCATCTGTCTATCGGTTCTTTTCTTAAACGGATACAGATTAAAAAATAAATAAAGTCACATCAGAAATAAATGCCATGTATACAAATTATCGGTGGAACTGACAAGGCTTCAAATTTCAGCAGGTTTCACAAGTACGTTCATGTAATCGCAAAGAAAAAAATATGGTTCATGTGGATGAACATTTGCAAAAAGTTTGTTACACTATAAGTGTATTAACCCTAAGTTATACGGTAAAGGAGAAGGGAATTTCAATCCACGTACGTGTGTGTAGGTATATATGGGTCGATTTAAGTTAGTGTAATAGCTTAAAAAGTGTTAAAAAGGTTTACAAACACCTTACGGTTTCAATAAGCTAGTTACTATCCTATATTTTCAAGTTGAATTAAAAAGGGGTCAAATGTCTCATATTCTAGCTTTACTCAAAATTTTATTGTATATATTGAAGTTTTTAAAAGTTTCAATTGTCATATAAGATGTCACCTCACTTGTTTCTATACATCCCACCTCGAAGGGCCAGTTGCATCACTCATCACGACATAACCATATTGGTGATACTTCATAGTGAGGTCACAATGTGCTCTTCCATAAGCCCACTACAATCCCTCTAAGTGCTTTACAAGAAGGAAGAGAAATGGGTGGGGGAGGACATTGAATTTTTTTTGTTTGGGTATGATGATAATTATAAACATGAATTTGAATCGTGTAAACATATTACACTTTTAGATTGTAGTATTTCGATCCACTATAGCCTCAGGTTACACGAAATTTACAATTGGATAAGACAAAGTCACACTCAAGCATATAGACAATGCAATACTTGAGAAAAATATAGAAGGAGTTTTTTGTATTTCTATGTATTGATTGTGAGAGACCAAATAATCATGTTCATTCATATATGAACAAAGTGGCAATTCATAAAAAAGTCACAACCCTAGGTAAATGGTTATATCTTTTAGTGAATGGCCACAATACCCTTTCAAATATTAAGTGAAGAATTAGTGATTGTTTTTATAACTGTCACTAATTATATCTCTTTAACGGGTGTATCGTTTCATCAGCGACGATTATTTTTGTCACTAATGCCAATAATCACCTCTTTTGAAACAATTATGACAGTTTAGTGACCATTGGAATTTTGTCACTACAACAACCAATAATCATATTCCTTGATTTGCATTCACAATCCTTATCATTCATCGAGCTTATGATCAAGTTATTTTATACAAGCATGCACCCAGCACCTCCAAACCCGTAGTATAACTTAACTTATATCCTTTTTGTCTTAAATAAATCTAATTAAACAAAATAATTGGTTACACCTAAAAACACCAACAAATAAGAGGAATGGATGGAAAAGAAGTAAGTGGTTGGTGGGGAGGAAGAACATAATGCTAAAAGGACTTTCTTCAAATAATTTGAACATGTTAAAGGTTAACCTACTCATTTAACGGATGTTCGTTTTAAGGTTTGATCAAGCATAATGTTATACTTGAGTTCGTGATTGGTCTTGATCGAAGCGTTACACTCCATTTGACTTGAATAGCCCTTAAATATCGATAGGAATCAAGATTAAGGGTGGTAATGATCGATGTGATATTGATGAATATTGCGTTGATTTCTTAGTTGTAAAAAATATGGATAAGTGAAGTGTCTTTGAGTGAGAATGGCTTCATGTATTTATAGGGCCATAAATATTGTAGAAAGCTTATGCTCCACATTGGTGTGACACGTGGACTAATGGGGAATGAGAGTTAATGTTGTGGCCGTGATACCTAAATGTATGGCCCTATGTCATAGTTGGACCAATAGGGTATATGGAACATGGATAATGGGATAACCATACTTGATGGTTGTCCTTTTGTACTATATATGTTAAAACTATGATGTGTAGTCACTACTAGACAATTCATTTATGGTAGAGTGTTTAAAGTCAGATATCCGAAAATACCAATAATAAAAATTTCATATAATGAATTATGACATGCAAAATTCGAATTTGGAATTTCTGATATTCGAATATTCAAAAACCGTTTTAATGAGAACTTCAATTTTAAATAGGTAACCGAAATGGTTTCTTGCTACAAACTAACAAACAAAACAATACACACATTTTCTAAATAATGATATATTTGAATCTATTATTCATGTATTTTCAAATGATTTGTCTTTTACGGCGGAATAAATTTACCTTTCTAAATAAAAAAAACTTACAAAAGTACAAATATTTTGCTATCCAATATATGAAATATCCGCAAAATTTTGAAACAAAATATACAATAATTACTAACAAACAAAAGACAATACCATTAAGCAATAAATATAAAAACCATAAACATAAACTAAACAATAGTGACTTCAAATGCACTTGAAGGACGCGTCACGTCATTAAGTGACATAAATAAGAAACCATGTAAAGACCCTCTTAATTTTATACATTTGGTAACTATTGTCTTAGGAAGGAAGTATAACTTATAATGATAAATTGTCATTGGAAATCTGTCTTTATTAGGAACAACTTCAAACTTAGTAACAACAACCACATCACTTTCAATAATTAGGTTATCGAAATGATTCACCAACAAACGCTTCACACACGTATGAATATTCTTATCCTGAAAATAAAACAGAAAACCGCAACCTATCATATAAGTAAGCATAAAAAAGAATAAGACATCAACAAACAATTAACACAACATATTAACAAAGAATAAACCAAACAGAATTACCACATACTTTCTCATACATAAGGATCATATCTGGCTAATAACTTTGTCTCCACATTCTAAAAACACAAAACTTAACCTTCCACAAATCTCGATCAACATCAAGATCTTCAATATAACCAAAACGAAGACTCTCCATCAACTGTGACAAACGCAAAAAAATGAGAAAACAAAACTACAAAAAAGAAACAGCAACGTAAATGATAAAAAAATGAATAAAACCTGCTTAAATTAGGAAGTGAAAACCAACAATTTAAATGTCATAATATGATATTATAATTCATAATAACTTAAAAAGTAAAATAATATTTGACAACTGTAAATCCTATTAGATGATCATGTGTGCCAAGATTACTGTGACAGCGTAACAAAAATACATAAGCAAATATGAAAATTGCAACAAAAAAAATACAAAAATACGCTAACATACTAATATACGTATATCATAGGATGACGTCATGTTTTGTTGTTGAAACACAATTGGAATTGTATAGCCCCCTCAAAACAGGCCACGTAAGCAAAAGTCGGTCCGACGAGGCAAGCTCAAACTGCGCGTTAATATATAATAATATAGAAGATTTGGATATTGAGAATTGTCTATGTTTGGAGAAACCTAAGCTTCGCCCTTAATCCATGTAATTTACTCATTAATAATCTCTATATCATATATACACATACTAATACTCTATTTATGCACATTTAGTCATACCCTTTAGAAATGGGAAGAGATGATCAATGTGTGGCCTACATCTCTTGAACATGGTGATCTCGAAGGATAATTTATAATGAGGATGGGTAAGACAATGCGTGAGCTGTCGATTCAAGGCTGGCAGGGACTACCTTCTGGGTAAGTGTTGTAGAATCGAATCACTAACTATAGTCGTGTACTAACTTGCCGTTAAAAAAAAATACCAACTGGGCTAGCTTAGTTGGCAACCAAGGGTATCCTTGGGGAGGTTGTTTCCTCATGCGAGAGGTCTCAGGTTTGAGTATCTCTATGGGGGTTTTCCTTCTTGGTGGGAATTTGTGGGGTTCTCTCTTATAAATGCGTCGGTTCAAGGCTGACAGAGACTACTTTCTGGATAAATACTATGGAATCGAATCACTAATTATAGTCGTGTACTTACTCGCCGTTAAAAAAGAGCTAACTCAGTTGGCCACCAAGGGTATCCTTGGGGAGGTTGTTTCCTCATGCGAGAGGTCTCAGGTTTGAGTCTCTCCATGGGGGTTTTCCTTCTTGGTGGGAATTTGTGGGGTTTTGTCTCATAAATGCGTCGATTCGAGGCTGGCAGGGACTACTTTCTCGATAAATAATGTGGAATCGAATAACTATACAGAGTTTTGCGAACACTACTCGAAAAAGGACTTTTACGGCGGAAAAAGTCGATTGCTAAAAGTTCCATCATCCTCTCAAAAAGTGTTAATCGACGATGTAAAGTCCTCTTATAGTTTGTCTTTTGCGATGACTTTTGCAACGACATAGCACGACCCACTCGTTAATTTTGAATTCTTAAACAAAATCGAAAATAAAATTTTTTAGTGAAAAAAAGTGTCGTCATTAATAGTATTTGAAAAATGAAAAGAAAAGAGAGAACTTATTTTCTTAGAATTTCTATGACGACATGTGGTGTCATCGAAAGCCACGATTTCTACTAGTGCTCTTTAGTGATGACATGTGTCGTTGAAATGGTAAGTTTTAGTGATGATATGTGTCATGGCTAGAAGCTATTGTAATCTTGGCATGTTTCTGCATCTCTTCTGTTTGACCTTGGTTTGCATATGTTTCAATTATGCAGATTTCCTACAATTTTACAGCAACTATTTCGCAATTTTCGCATTAAAAAGACACCAAACAATCAATTAAATTAGCTTACAAATCATTCATTGTTCAAACAAACGTACCAAAGGTTCTCACGTTTGATGTGTAAATACCGAGTTATAAAAAGAATAAGAAAAGTATCAAAGTATGGACTATTACACAACTAGGCAACTGTATCTAATTGAGTAGTAGTATAGCTATGATAAGATTATGTGTTTCAGAGTTGTTTATATAGTTTTCAGCTAACGAATTTAAAACAAGTAAAGATGGGGGTTTTGCCTTTTTAACGACATAGTCAATTTTTGTAGTTTAACAAATAAAATAAAGCAAATAAAGATAAATCAATCTCGGAATAGAGAAACATGTTGATTTAGACATTTTACCTCTAGTGTTGGATATGTAGAGTAAGAACTAGATTGATAATTAACATGTGAGAATCACTAGTTGGACTACTTGTTTTCACAACGCATTCACTTAATCAATATTACAAAATGCAAGTTTTCTTGACACCAAATACATCTTCATTATAACTAGACAATTCAATTGATATGACGACTTAATCATGTGATCCTACTCTAGTACACATCAACAACCATACAAAATTTCTCTTAGCTGATCTACCTATATCCCAATTAACTTAATCCAACTCAATTCTTTTATCGTCTCCGATCAAAAGCACAAGATCGATATAATTAATCAATGTAAATGAGACATTAAATACAAGAGTTTTCACTTGTTAGAACAATTGCAACATCAATATAATGAATTAACTAAACTTTAATACAAGTCGTTTGTTGTATAAACATCAAATTGACACATGAATAATAATCAATCAATCAAGCATATCCAACATCTAGAGTTATTAGCATGGACTCAAAATAATAATTAGTGGAGAATTCATAGTTAAGAGACACAAGACTAAACCGAAGAAATCAATGTTATTAGATGAATGATGATCAAATCTAACTTTGTGGATCCCTTAATGGTGATCTTTACTCAAATCAAATGGCTAATGAAGACACAACAATAGATATAAAGTTTGTATTAAGTGCAAATCAAAACAAAACAAAACTTTATAAGCTCTAATCCCAAAATATTCTTCTTTAACTTTGTGTAGCAGCCAAATACAGAGAATAAATGATTGGGAAAAATGTCTTACCCTAAATATCTCTAACAAGGGTATTTATACTAAACTGTCTGGCCGTTCTGCGACACAAGCCTTGTGTCGCAGAGATTACTAATGCGACACAAACACTGTGTCGCAACTACAACTCATGCGACACAAGCCTTGTGTCGCAGTACACAGGAAATGTAATTTTTCTAAGTCTATTACATATAAAGACACAGTACAGACTTGACCAACTGACAGACACTCTAATATGTATCAACAAACTCCCCCGTGTCTTCAGCTTGGTCTTCAAGATCTTCGTTCAAACCCAGCCTGCTGGGAATACACCGCCAGCGTGTATCCCATGTGTCACACAAACATTTACAATCCTCTGATATTGAAGTGCGATCTTCTTGTTCACAGCATTCTTCTCGTTAAAGCGAATCGGATTGTCGAACAATTTTCTCAAGTCCTTTGATGACATGTTTATCAAGCTCATATGATCAAACACTCTAAACTGAGCTTTCTTCAAACCATACAGCGAGTTCCTCTCTGGTTGCTCTGAATCAGGAACAAAAACCAAAACCGCTTCACCGGTATGAGCATCCAGTTCCCAGTAATGAAATCTTCTCAGAAAGTCCAGGGGAATTGTTTCCAGAGGAATATTCTTCAAACAATCAGCCGGAGGATAACGCATTCTGCATATTGGCTGTTTGGTCACCGGGTCTATCCTTTTCTTATAGATATACCTAATTCCCAAAGTCGGTTTGATGAAGTTATAACTCTTTGTGCGTATCTCTCGCTGTAGAGTGGTTTGAATATAATTTGCACGATCATCTTTGGACGGATTTATCAAAGAGAGTTGAGCAAGACGATTTACTTCTCCTTTTGGTAAAGTGCTCAACTTGGTGAATGATCTTTTGAAATATTGGACACCATCAAGTCTCTTGATCATGAAAACACCATTGGATACCTTCCAGCTCTTTATCAACCCCGTATACACCCCACTAACCTTGTATGATTTGCAGGTGACGGGTATCTGAATTCCAGCCTTACCATGAGGCCACCATTTAGCAATTTTCTCAGCTCTTGTTTCAGTAATTTCAGTTTCAGGGGCCTGAGCATCAGATGCATTATCAGTTTCTTCTTCACTTTCATCCTCAGAAGAATCAGTCTCAATGGTCGGTGCATCATCATAGAATTCATCATCATCAAGTCCTTCCTCCTCAATATCAACATCATCGGAATCCTCAAAGTTTTCACTTTCATTTTCAGAATTGACTTCGTTTATCATTTGTTGAATAAATGAGAGGTCAGCACACGAATAATCAACCGCTAGAGGTCTCGGTTGACCTGGAACTCTATGAACAGGGAAGTACTCTAAAGTAGGTATTTCATTAGATGGTTCAATAAGTACATCATCTGTTACAGATTCAGAACCCGGTCCTATTGGTTCTCTTGATGGACCGGTGGGAACAGACTCCCCCGGACCAATAGACCGGTTCTCTAACTCCCTAAACCTATCCTCTAATTGATTGATTCTACAAGTCTGAGCTTCAATTAGGGCGGCTTGTGACTGAATGAGGTTGGCTTGATCGTGCACAGTCTTTTGCATCTCCTCCATCCGATCTAGAAGTTGCTTTATAATGTCAGGATGAGGATGCACAGGAGTCTGAACCTCCGAAGGCCCTGCAGTTGAAGAAGTGCGCGGTCGACTGGATGTAGGAATGTCGTCTGAGACAGTGTAAGTGACATCCTCACGTGGCCTTTTGCCCGTCGACCTGG
>OY992770.1:27852178-28098667 GCA_963921325.1 Logfia minima
GGTACCGGTGCGCCTTTTGCATATTGACCGGACACCACGAAGATCCGGGTATTCATCGGTGTTTGGCGAAATTGGTGTTGTGGGGCCACCGGTAACCCTGGGAGTAGATGATTTAGCAATAATTGGACAAAACGTGGGTACAAGGCCCACTGTCCCTCCCCAACCTGTGCATTATCTACCATAATCCGAAAAATATACCCCGAGAAGTTATAGGGTTTGTTGTATACGAGTGCTAGCATAGCGGATGCAGTAGATAGACTCATCCCATCATAACCAGCCTTCCTACCAGACAGGCAAACAATCATAATGTGCATCAAGTACCTCCAGACCTTAGTGAGATAGGCCTTGCGGTATTGATCACGTGGGATAGTCGGGTATCCAAGCCGACCCATGCCCCCGGCAATAAACACATGGGAGAAAGCCACGGGCATCTCCGAATCGTCTGGAAACTGAAAGAAATCCCGAATGAGTTGCTCAGAGATAATAATTTCTCGCTCGTTGACATGAGAAATGATCCGCGGATATCCAAGGTCTGAATTGACCGCAGCATTAACCCAAAACTCTGAGACTTGATCCTTGTATATGGGTGTTGTAGCAGTGATAGCAGTATATATACGGGATCGGCGGAGAAAAGCAATCATCGGACGGTACGGAGCCGCCGATTCCTTTTCATCATCTAAGAACGCCGTGACATTATGTCTCGGTTCCCAAAACAAAGCGTTAACGTGAGCCATATCTGAAATAAGACAAGAAACTTGAAAACCATTAGTCTCAACAATTAACATTGACATTTTTTTGAATTTAAAATGTCTTGCGACACAAGGCTTGTGTCGCAGAATAGACTGCGACATAACGAGTTATGTCGCAGTTTTGCAATTTAATCAATTTAATGATTTATTAGCGACATAAGAATTGTGTCGCACAGATGGAACAGCGACATAGCAATTGGTGCGTCATAAGGAAGCGACACAACGCTTGTGTCGCTACATGACGAGCGTCATAATACAGCGACACAAGAGTTGTGTCGCTATATGAACAGCGTCATAACACAGCGACACAATCATTGTGTCGCATCAAGAAGCAGCGTCATAAGGATACAGTCTGCGACACAGTGCTTGTGTCGCAGCTTGTGTCGCAATGAAGAACACGATGAAACCCAGATTTGCAGTTGAACAAAATTTGGGGTTTACAAGTTTCAAATAGATCAAAACGTTCATTAACATCACAGGAACATTATTCAACAACGAATTCATGCATATAATCAGTCTAGGATACATAATTTTGCAAAACAAATAAAAACCTAAAAAGCCGAATGTTCAAACTTAAATGTAGGATGGAATACGCAATGAAAATTGTGAAATAAGGTACCTATGAGTGCGGATGAGTGAGGTGAACACGATTCAAGCAATGAAATGAACAGAAAATTCCAAACAAACACAGAAAAGTCAAAATTCACGTCGGGATGCTTGTGTCGCTGGATATCCTTGTGTCGCAGGATTCGAAATGTTGTGTCGCTGGTAATTAGAAATTAATTACAGCGACACGAGGGTATTTATACCCCCGACATAAGGCAGCGACACAGTCTGCGACACAAGCGTTGTGTCGCCGACTGGTCAGTACAATAGGCGACATAATAGAGCGACACAATTGTTGTGTCGCTGGACCACAAAGTATGCGACACAAGAGTTGTGTCGCTGGATAGTCAACACAAATAAGCGACACAATCCTTGTGTCGCAGAAGTCAATCAAGGGTTCACGTTTTCTGAAAATTTTTGTATTTGTGACACTTAGCGAACAAGGCACATAAATCAAATATCATAATAATAAATAAACAGCAAAGAGAACACTTTGAAAAGTGTTGAATTAGAGATCATATTAGAAAGACATATTCGCAAGGCAATATCAAATTTTAATTCGATTATCAGTATATTGATCCAAATTTAAATTTATCAAGCAAAGTAGACAAGCCTTAGACGCAGTCTGAAACAAGACGATTATCAGTATTGTTTGTCCACTTAAACATGTAACACACACAACTTCAAGCTTAGCAGTTATTGTGAGAGTGAATAAATCTCTGTGATTCCCCATAGATATACTCTTAGTATTAAGTCATGCTCAATACTTCAATTAGTTAAAGAAAGCATTTGAATTCAACATTTTTAAGAATCAAGCCAGCGGTGACAGGTCTGTACATACGTACAACAAAGCGACATACACTTGATTCAGGTGTAAGCAAAACCAGACTTGGTCAAACCATTCGGCGACCTTGTAAGTAATCTTTGATTTTATAAGATTTGAAAGTACGTTGCCTTTTGTTTGCTTAATGTTTGAAAGTATACTGACTGAGACCAGGTCTGTACAGACGTACAACAAAGGAAACAGACAGCATAAATCCCCAAATGTTGTCAGATACAAACTCAAGTAAATTGAAGCATGGCAAGCTAATACTTAAGAATTTAAGACACATTGTCATACATCATATGATGGTCATCACGAAAGAGTAAAAAACGGATTAAAGTATTTCTTAGTTGCTCAAAGAAGAGTGTGAACATGTCTACCAATACATCGTGCAAGTAATCAGATGTTTATAAGAGCAATAGTAACACATACAAGATAAACCTACTGATATATCGAGGATAAAACTTAAGATTGTCGTTTGAGGAGTGTCTCCTAATGTACTATCATATCCCTAGTTGTTTTGAGACACAACTAAACGTCTTTTAACAAATGTTGCAACGTTGCTTTTCTTAAATGTTAAATAACATAAAGAATGGCTATTGCTTTGTTCCCCTTTTTTTTTTTTTTGTAAAACTTTAACAAATAATAATAATAAGAACATAACAGACTAAGGTCACAAATATTACTTTTGAATGGGAAAGAAACGTAAACCTATCATGTTGACAAGCTCATCAAAACGAGCACGGGAAAAGGCTTTGGTGAACAGATCGGCATTCTGCTTAAGGGTATCTATTTGGACCAGATCAATTAGGTGTTTCTCATAACAATCACGAATGAAATGAAACCTAATTTCTATATGTTTGGTCTTAGAATGTTGGACAGGATTACGAGTGATACATATAGCAGCAGTATTATCTATATGAATAGGAGTCATAGTTAAGAGTAAACCGTAATCGCGCAACTGGTGTTGTATCCAAAGAACCTGGGAACAGCAACTAGCAGCAGCAATGTATTCAGCCTCTGCGGTTGAGGTAGAAACAGTTGTTTGCTTTTTGCACTGCCATGATACGAGCCGAGGTCCAAGAAACTGACATCCACCAGAAGTAGACTTCTTATCCATATTGCATCCACCATAGTCCGAGTCCGAATAAGCAGAAAGCGCGAAAGATTTCTCATTTGAATACCATAGACCAAGGGTTGGTCTATATTTGAGATAACCAAAGATTCGCGTAACTGCCTTCATATGAGACACCTTCGGTTTAGCCTGATACCTGGAACAGAGAGAGACTGCAAAGACAATGTCCGGACGTGATGCCGTGAGATACATCAAAGAACCAATCATAGATCGGTAATCCTTTTCCGGACAGTCCTCTTCATCTTCCGCTGGACCAATGTGATGATTTAGCTCTAAGGGCGTCCCATAGGGTTTACAGTCAGTCAAGTTATACCGCGTAAGCATATCATTGACATACTTGGACTGATGAATATAAATCCCCTTAGCAGACTGTTCGACTTGTACGCCCAAGAAAAAATTCAGCTCTCCCATTGCACTCATTTCAAATTCTGACTTCATAATCCGTTCGAAGTCGCGACACAGTTCATCCTTGGTAGAACCAAAAATGATGTCATCCACATACACCTGTACTAATAACAAATCCTCCCCGGCATGCTTAATGAAGAGAGTACTGTCGATTTTGCCTCGAACAAAACCGTTCTTCAGAAGATGAGTTGCAAGCCGCTCATACCAAGCTCTTGGGGCTTGATGTAGACCATACAATGCTTTGTCTAGCTTGCAGACATAGTTTGGATGAACAGAATCTTCAAATCCAGGTGGCTGTTTGACGTAGACCTCTTCAACAACCTGACCATACAGAAAGGCGCTCTTCACATCAAGTTGATAAACCCGAAATCCCTTGAAAGAAGCGTATGCCAGAAAAATGCGAATGGATTCCAAACGAGCAACCGGAGCGAATACTTCATCATAGTCCAAACCTTCAATCTGAGTGAAACCCTGAACCACTAGACGTGCTTTGTTACGAATTACCACACCCCGATCATCCTTCTTCACACGATATACCCAGCGAGTGCCAATTGGATGAACACCCTTGGGTAAAGGGACCAAAGTCCATACTTGCAACTTTGTGAATTGTTGAAGTTCTTCCTGCATAGCCTCAACCCAGTATGGATCGTTTAATGCATCAGCTGTCTTCTTCGGTTCTACTTGGGAGAGAAAGCATTCTTCAATTTTCGAAGCAAGACAAACAGGATCAGTGACGGTAATAGGAGACGATGTCGACACGGATTGTTCAGCAACAGCAATCTGTCTTCTCGTTAAAACACCTTTGTTTAAATCACCAAGAATGGCATCAACTGGATGTGACACATTTATCCTAGAACTCGGAATTGCAGCTGGAACGATGATAGAATCAAGGTTTGTGGAGTCAGCTTCAAGTTCGAGTTGAAGTGCCGGTAAATCTTCAAGGTCAGATGCAGGTGATTGAACAGAATCCTCAAACATTTGTTCCTCATCATTTGTAGGATCAGGAACATTCTCAGTAACGAGTGGAGGTGGAGTCTCACCAGTTGCTGGTGTTCCTGTTGGTGGTGGAGGAACAGAGATAGGTGGAACTTCAGAAGCGATGTCCAGCCCATGAAGTAGGGTCACTATATCCTCTTCTTCATTTTCTTCAGGAACATTGAAAGAATCAAACAGAGTTTGATAGTCAAACAAATATTCGGGTCCCTTCCCTTGAGGGTTGTCAGTGTAATGGAAGAAGGTAACCTCAAAGTGTTCTTCCACACGCTTGGTCACTAGGTTATACACACGTTTGTTTGGTGAGTTATTAGAGAATCCTAGAAAAACGCCTTCACAAGATTTCTCACCAAACTTAGCAATTCGTTCTTTGGTGTGCATAATAGTGCATAGACAGCCAAATGGTTCAAGAAATTGTAGATTAGGCTTTCTGTTGTTGAACAATTCATAGGATGTCTTGTTCTTCTTCTTAATCGTTAATACCCGATTTAGAACGTAGCAGGCCGTATTCACAGCTTCGGCCCAGAAGGTGATTGGAAGCTTAGAGTCAGATAACATTGTACGTGCAGCCTCAATCAAGGTTCTATTCTTACGTTCTGCAACCCCGTTCTGCTGTGGAGTCCTTGCGGCACTGAATTGGTGTTCAATACCATTGCTCAAACAGTATAGTTCCATAATCGAGTTCTTAAACTCTGTACCGTTATCACTCCTAATTTTCTTGATTCTCAAATCACAAAGATTTTGAAGTTTATCGAATAGATAAATGAGAATCTCAGGCACTTCATCCTTGGTCTTCAGAAAATACACCCAAGAAAAACGCGAATAATCATCTGTCACAACTAAGCAATAAGAAGTACCTCCCAAACTCTTCTTTCTGACAGGCCCGAACAAATCCATGTGCAACAGTTCTAATGGCTTCTCAGTTGAATTCATCATCTTTGGTCTGTGAGACTTCTTGTGTTGTTTGCCCTTCTGGCATGGAACACAGTGATCATTTAAACCAAAAGATTGTTTGGGAACACCTCGCACAAGATCATTCTTGATCAGGTAGTTCATCTTGCGAAAGTGCAAGTGTCCCATACGCCTGTGCCATAATAACGATTCTTTCTCAGGAGCTTTAGAAAGAAGACAAGTGAGCTGTGTAGTTTCCACAGTACTCATGTCCAGAATATACGTGTCTCGCTCCCGAGGTGCCCTCAGTAGCACCCATTCTTCAGGGATCACAAATCCCGGCTTCAATATACAACATTCAGTGTCTGAAAAAGTAGTAGTGTACTTTTTATCGCACACTTGAGAGACACTGAGGAGATTGTGTTGTAATTGCTCCACAAAATTTACCTTCTCAAAGCTTACCATTCCATTGGTGAGCGTACCTTGACCAGAAATAACTCCCCCTTTATCACCAGCGAAGGCCACATACCCTCCATTGAAAGCATGAACTTCAGATAAAAGAGAAATATCACCGGTCATGTGCCGAGAACAACCGCTGTCGATATACCATTTACTATTCTTTACAGATTCAGGTTGCTGCGGCACCACAAACAAGGTACATTAGTTAGAAATGGAGACCCAAGCCTTTATAGTCTTGGGTACTCCAGTAACATCATCAACAATGACCACATCAGTCAAAACTCTGTTTTCAAAAAGTTTAGAATGTTTGACTGATGAGGTATTGTTAGATGTAGAATCTTTGCAAGATTCCTTAATCTTCCAAACTTGTTTTGGTTTGGATGCTTGCAGGTCAACAACTTTGGGCTTTAAGTTTTGCAAAGTATTTTGCTCAACTTTGTTGACTTTAACAGCTGGGATAGTAGGCTTAGAGCATTTCATTGATATAGGCTTCTTTGAAAGTTTAAGTTTTGAAATTTGAGAAACCTGTTTCCCATACTGTTTCTTTGCAAGCACATGACAATTATTTATCAAATGACCTTGCTTCTTGCAGTAGAAGCAAGATCGTTGCTCAAAACAAGATTGAGATTTAGGAACAAACTGATGAGCTCGACCTAAAGAAGCATGTGTTGAACAATCACACTTGTGTGAGCATTCAACAGCGGTAGATGCTTTAGTTGAAATTTTAGAAGATTTATTTAATTTAATCGTTTTAGAAACAATCTTCTTTTGAGGTTCAGCCATAGCTTTACCTTTTCCTTTTGTTATAGCCTGTTCTTTTTGTTCGATAGTAATTATATGATTTTCAGGCTTGACGTTTTTCTTAACTGGTCGATACTCTTGATCAGTTATATCCTCAATTTCAATTTCCTCTTCAATAATACGAGGAAGCACAGAAAGAGTCTTTCCTAATTTAGGCTCAACTATATTTTCAGATTTAATGAGATCAGTCTGATGAATCTTGGCCTTAATAGGTTTAACTTTCTCAACCTTTTGAGTCTTACTTGTGTCAGACTCACTAGTATTAGCCCTAATAGGTTCGTGCCCACTAGTTTCAGGTTGTTCACATGCAATGATGCCATTTTCAGCCTTAACTAGCTCAGGCTTACTTATATTGATGCTCACAGCTGGTTTGACAGTTTTAACATCTATCTTAGTAAAGATAGGCATCGTATCATTTACATTATCCCTAACAGGCATAGGTAAATAATCCTTAGGAGGTGGGACTTGATGAAAACCAAGTCCTGCCTTACTCTTAGTATCAGTCCTCTGTGCCTGTAGGATCTCATCAAAGACTAGAGAGGATGTGGAAAAGTTTGAAAGCTTTTTCTTCAAATTTAGAACTTCAGTTTGAGATTCAACAAGTTCCCTTTTAACAGATGATAGCATATCAACATAGCTACCAATTTCATCTTGCTGTTCAAAAATTTTAGCTTTTAGTTCCTTTTTCTCTTCCAAAACAGCTTTTAACTTTTGACCACTGGCCTTATCACTGTCCCGTAACATATTATTTGTTTCAGTTAAATTTTCTATGACAGTGTTAAGGCGTGTGGTATCCTCTCTATACCTATTTAGCTGGTTAGTTAATTTAATGCATGATACACAAGATAAGGGTTCATCATGTACCTCATGCACTTCAGCCATTAGTGCCCGTTCTGTATCATCTTCATCTGGGTCAGACCATTCCCAAGCATTGTTGGAAAGCAGTAGCGCAGCGGAAACCATCGCTTTTTCATCAGATCTGGTCTTCTCAGATGAGTTGGATTGAGAGGGCTTGGACAAACCGGAAGGTGGATTCTTCTTTCTGTCACATTCGCGAGCGAAGTGTCCATAGTTGTGACACTGGTAGCATTTCACCTTGCTCTTATTGAATCCAAGACCCTTCTCTTCCGGGTCAGTCACGTTCTTCCGTCCAGTCTTCTTCAAAAAATTCTTTACACGTCTTGTGAGCATAGCCATGCTCCACTTTAAATCCATTCTTTCAAGCTCTTCATGATCGATTTGACTGAAATCTTCTTCAGTCATATTCACCGTGCTGTTCTTGTTTGATAGGAAATCATCATATGCTGACAGAAAAGCGGTGAATACAGCAGCATGTTCCTCAGCAACTGCAGGAGATGCTCCTTTAAGATTGGAGTAAGTACCACCTCCACTAGCGAAGTTTGTGGTAGTATATCCAAAACCACCAGATAAATTAGGAGCACCAGAACCCCCAGAGAAGAAAGCAGCCCCAGCAGCTTGAGTCGCTGCAGCAGGAACATCCACACCATATAACATGGGATTCTGAATATGTGCAGTAGCCTTGGTCTCCTTCTTCTGCATGTCCAAGAGGTCAGCAGCAATCTGTCCAATTAGATCATCAAGCTCCATATCCATTATATCCTCATCCTTTTCCATCAGCAGCACGCGAGTATTCCATTTCTTTGGTAATGAACCCAGAAGCTTCTTGTTTACGTCAGTTTTGTCGAGATTTACTCCACCCTCAACCAATTCACTTACGAGCTGAGAATATCGACTACACATATCTTCCAGAGACTCAGTAGGTAACATGTCGAAGACCTCAAACTGTTTCTTAACCAGATCCAGTTTGTTTCTTTTGTACTGATCACTACCACCACATTTCTTCTCAAACCCTTTCCATAAATCATAAGCGGTCTTGTGATGGCGTAGTTGTCTCAAGATCTGTTGAGGTAAGGCCATAGTAATCGCAGAATAGGTCTTTCGTTCGGTATCGAAGGCCTTACGCTCTTCAGGAGTCATTGATTTGATGGACTTTTCAGGAATAGGTCCATTAAATATACCGGTTCGAACAGGACGTTCATATCGTTCTTCTAGATAGATCAGCATCTCAGCATCATTGAAAGATACAAAAGCTTCAAACCGTTGACGCCAGTCTAAGTAGTTCATGCCCGTAGTGTACATCGGTGGTTTGTTTGTAGAACCCACCTCACTTGAATGCTTCAGCATTGCTCCAACCTGTTGAAGTGAAGTAGAAGTAGACATTGTAATTGACTCGAAAGAATACTCAAAAAGTTTGAAAAACTGTAAACTGCGACACAAGTGATATGTCGCAGAGTCTATGTCGCAAGAAGACGAGCAGCGACACAATGATTATGTCGCAACTGATCAGACAGCGACACAAGTGTTATGTCGCAGTGCTATGTCGCACAATTAAGGTCGCTGAAGACCTTGTGTCGCAACACTATGTCGCTGAAACCCTATAGCGACACAATATTATGTCGCACACTGTGTCGCAAAAACGGCGCTGTCAGTACAAACAAGCCTCAAAAACACAGATTTTCGAACCCTAAAATTTTTTTATCCAAAAGCCAATAAAAATATAGCTTTCTAGGTTTAAAAACACTATAAAACAACTATATAGTACCACTAAAGAAAATCAAATACTAGAAAAGTGTCAAATGATCAAGAAAAAGCATGAAAGATTAACCAAATGATTTGAAACCACTATCAATCAATGATATTGGCTCTGATACCAATTGTGGATCCCTTAATGGTGATCTTTACTCAAATCAAATGGCTAATGAAGACACAACAATAGATATAAAGTTTGTATTAAGTGCAAATCAAAACAAAACAAAACTTTATAAGCTCTAATCCCAAAATATTCTTCTTTAACTTTGTGTAGCAGCCAAATACAGAGAATAAATGATTGGGAAAAATGTCTTACCCTAAATATCTCTAACAAGGGTATTTATACTAAACTGTCTGGCCGTTCTGCGACACAAGCCTTGTGTCGCAGAGATTACTAATGCGACACAAACACTGTGTCGCAACTACAACTCATGCGACACAAGCCTTGTGTCGCAGTACACAGGAAATGTAATTTTTCTAAGTCTATTACATATAAAGACACAGTACAGACTTGACCAACTGACAGACACTCTAATATGTATCAACAAACTCCCCCGTGTCTTCAGCTTGGTCTTCAAGATCTTCGTTCAAACCCAGCCTGCTGGGAATACACCGCCAGCGTGTATCCCATGTGTCACACAAACATTTACAATCCTCTGATATTGAAGTGCGATCTTCTTGTTCACAGCATTCTTCTCGTTAAAGCGAATCGGATTGTCGAACAATTTTCTCAAGTCCTTTGATGACATGTTTATCAAGCTCATATGATCAAACACTCTAAACTGAGCTTTCTTCAAACCATACAGCGAGTTCCTCTCTGGTTGCTCTGAATCAGGAACAAAAACCAAAACCGCTTCACCGGTATGAGCATCCAGTTCCCAGTAATGAAATCTTCTCAGAAAGTCCAGGGGAATTGTTTCCAGAGGAATATTCTTCAAACAATCAGCCGGAGGATAACGCATTCTGCATATTGGCTGTTTGGTCACCGGGTCTATCCTTTTCTTATAGATATACCTAATTCCCAAAGTCGGTTTGATGAAGTTATAACTCTTTGTGCGTATCTCTCGCTGTAGAGTGGTTTGAATATAATTTGCACGATCATCTTTGGACGGATTTATCAAAGAGAGTTGAGCAAGACGATTTACTTCTCCTTTTGGTAAAGTGCTCAACTTGGTGAATGATCTTTTGAAATATTGGACACCATCAAGTCCCTTAATGGTGATCTTTACTCAAATCAAATGGCTAATGAAGACACAACAATAGATATAAAGTTTGTATTAAGTGCAAATCAAAACAAAACAAAACTTTATAAGCTCTAATCCCAAAATATTCTTCTTTAACTTTGTGTAGCAGCCAAATACAGAGAATAAATGATTGGGAAAAATGTCTTACCCTAAATATCTCTAACAAGGGTATTTATACTAAACTGTCTGGCCGTTCTGCGACACAAGCCTTGTGTCGCAGAGATTACTAATGCGACACAAACACTGTGTCGCAACTACAACTCATGCGACACAAGCCTTGTGTCGCAGTACACAGGAAATGTAATTTTTCTAAGTCTATTACATATAAAGACACAGTACAGACTTGACCAACTGACAGACACTCTAATATGTATCAACAAACTTCTCCAGTTATTAAGATGATGATCGGTAGCCTAGGATCTCTCCAAAAATTGCCCAAAATCTCCCAAAGTTATCCAAGAATAAAACATAATCGAAATTAGGGTTTAATTGGGTGTTTTATTCGGATCTTCCGTATCTGATAGGTACCTGGCGGGTACCTTGTGATCCCGGTAGGTACTTTACCCTTATCAAAAATCTCATCTTTTGATTCTTGTATCTCTCTTTATCTAGAAAATTTGTGCTTTTAAATCAACTAAATCAAAGTTCGTATGAGGAAGTTATGGCCAAAACGATGGAGCCTCGCCAAATCTGCAGCATCAACCATTATTTCATCTTTTCTTCATTAATCTTGACATCTATACTTGAATCAATTTCAAATTAAATAAGTACCAAAAGTTCATGAAATTAACTAAGATGAGATACAATTAGGACCGATATTGCCACTAAAGATATGTATGAAATAAGCAATATCAACGTTGAACAAGTTTAAAAGTAAATGTATTAATTGTTTAAACAAACGTTATTTCCACAAAACTCATAAAAGACTAACACATCACAAACGGATTTACTCATCCTTTTCTTCTTCTTCTTCTTCACTGGTGCATAAAATCTAGTTATAAATTTATAACAAAGAAATACCGCAATTAGACTATTACACAACCGGGCAATGTACCTTGCTGATTATTATGAGTCCAACCAAGAGGACTATGCAATCAAGAGTATAAGAAAGTGTACGTTAATCTAGACAAATAAATAAATGGGGGGTTTTCGTAACCGATTATTACAATACAACTGTCACTAAGTAAAAGTAAAAATAAAACAAAATGGCTAGTGGATTTATGAAGAAATCGGATTAAAACGACATTCACTTGGACTAGCTCACTAATGACTTCGGGGTGTTGATTAAAAAGAGTTTATTAAATATTGTTTATTAACTGAATTTAGACCGGGGTTCATGTTCACTCCCCCCGATAGATTTATTAGAAATTTCCTTTCACGTTCACTCCAGGTTTCTAATCGATCTAAGTCTTAATCCAATATATTAACTCATGATTTAATCTTGTAAACTTACGTTCGAAAGACTACTAAACTTAAGTTGAAGTCTCTACTTAAATTCAGTTCAAATGCAATTAAGTTTAATTAACTAATTCTATTTCAATCTTACGTTCGTAATCAATCAATAATCATTCATAGATAAATGATTATAATAAACCACTTAATTTGTAATAGTATTCACTAATAACATCTCATGATTTATCAATAGAATAAGTAAATAAATAAAACTCAATCACAAATGGTTCTTCGATAAAACAAGAATTAAATAATGTAATCATCAAAAGATAATCAGCCCTAATCACTAGGTCACATAATCCAACTGAATGTAAAAACAATTAGCTCATAATCAAGCTCATGAGAACACAACACATAAATGAATTGGAAATAAACTTTGTTTAAAGGAAAAGAATGAAACCGGAATTGTAATGATTGATTGTTGTTAGAGGGTTGATTCTTTGATTACAAGGGTGGAAAAGTGATGGTCAATCCTCCAAAGATGGCCCAAAATCGCCCTAGGATCAGAGATAACGACCACCAAAAGTATATCATGAAATTATGGTTAAATTGTAATTAAAAGCTATAATTCCCGTCTGAAACAATACCAGGCTGGTACTACGAGTAGTAGGCTGGTACTCCACTTCTTCACAATCTCTGATGCAGATTCCCAGTTTGAGTGGAATAAAGCTGGCTGGTAGATCCAGTACCAGGCTGGTACTCATATTTTTCATCTTGACATCTCCTTAAAAATTCTAGGCCTTTGAATTCCAAGAATTTGGATTTTTGAATCACTTCAATCGGAGTCTATATGAGGGAGTTATGGCCAAAACCGTGGAGCCTCACCGAAACTACAACCCTTCTTCTTTTTTGATATTTTCTTCAACGTTTTCACTCATTTTCTTCTCGCATCCATTTTTATTGATAACAAACACATTCAAAGCATATTAAGTAACAAAATTTTATTAAACTAATGATAAATATAGATAAAATGAGAGATATTGCTAAAGACAAATATGTATAAATTGAGCAATACCAATCACTATCTTCTTCAGAACCTGTTAACTCAATGGGTGCGAACAACTTAAACTTGGTAATGAGAATGTTTGCCTATTATATGGCGACATGTAGAGAATCGTGTAAGTATTTTGAGAGTTGATCATTTTTTGTTAAGCCTTGAAGATTTTTTTGACTTTTTGTGGTGTAAACATCTATGGACATTCTGATTGGACACTTGAACTTGAAATAGATCCAACACTTGTAACCTTTTGTCACACCCCGCCAAAATCGAAATATGATTAATTAAGGCGGAAGCACAGGGCGTCACGCGATCAATTTACGGGTGAATCAACGAGCATATGATTATCGCAAAACATATAATTAAGATGCCATAAGTAGTTAAATAAAGTGTTACAATTTATCGAGTCTCAAATGATAATTGTTTCCAAATAATACGAATATGACCAACATTTCCTAGTCATATAAAAGAAATCCATAGTTTTCAAAAGTATGGCATCCTAACTTCGTGATGAGCGAGGGTCCCAAAATGCATGCGATTCTTACGTCAATGCTAATTCCCTGAAAAACATATTTAAAAACGCCAACAAAAATGTTAAGTGAATACAAAGGTTTAAGACTCTATCATTTAACCATTTCATAAATCATTTGTTGCAAGCATACACCTTTGCAATATCGTATACAATCAGTTTGTATAAATCAAGCGGAAAACATAGACGATGATCCCCGGAAAACTAACTACGTCTTACGAGTTAAAGTGTCGACACTTAGGCCTATAACCAAATCATGACCTTCATATTTCTATTGTTTTGCCTTAGATATTCATGAATATACGTTCCTCATTCGACAGTTAGCTCAACTAACAAAAAGTTTGAGGGACGTCACCCCAATAGTACTATACGTATATCTCGTGGCTAGGGTCACCTAGCTAATGGTTATAGTATGTAATCCAGAGGATTTTATGCACTACACCATTCAACCGTAGTTTCTCACAAAGATTTGTTGTCATATTTCCAATATAGTTCATATGTTTTTCACCTAAATTATAAAACAGTGAAAACAGTAAAATAGGGGTTGTAAACTTACCTGATGAGTTCGAGAGTGCTAGCGTTTAGAAGTAATAGTTTGAGCTTAAAAATATCTTCCTAGCACCCTATACGCATGAGGTCGATTGTATGAGTAGACGACTCTAACGACCCGTCTATGCTAGTTGTTCACTCAACTAGTAAGATCAAGTATCGTTTAAAGTGTGGACGACCTTTTGGTGATCTTTATTAATATTACTTTTCAAAATATTAATAATTTTGTATATTATTATAATATCCCAAAACTTATGACAATAATAATGAAATTGGCGTTTTTACTTTCATGGCGTCGGTTCATTCGTTTAAAAAATATATATATATATATATTAATTGAAAATATATTTATGGATATTATATATATACCAATATATGTTAATAAGTCATCACATATAGTTTGTGCTAGAGTTTTAGTAGTTAAACACTAAAATCCTTTTAAATCCAATGTCCATTTCCTTAATAGACTCTTCCCGATTTTTGACTTTTCATGTGACATTATTTTGACTAGCCAAATGAATTTATTTAGTTACGAAATTTTTATCACATATTCTCACATGTCTTAGGTTCAAATAAAAGTAAAATTGATAGTTGTTGGATATGTATAAGGGGTTCAAACCTATTTATTAGTATACAAAGGTACAACCGCTATCTTTTCGGATAGTCACTGGGAAAAACGTTTGTTGACTAACTTAGCCCCCTTCTCACGAAATGTGCTCATAAAAATTTTAAAACTTAGAAAAAATGTGACTTTTAGGAAAATGAATCATGCCTTTTCAATCTGCGGGGAAAAGTTATGGCCTCTCAAAGTAAGACCAAATTTTATCTCCCAGAGACAGATTGGATTCATATTTTTATAAAATCAGTTTGGGGTATCAAAACTTGTTCAAATTGCATGAGCCACTTGGCTTGAAAACCTAACTTCTTAAACTTAATTTTTGGCTTAAGAATCACTTAATTTGGTTATGTTATGTTCAGGTTATGACATTCTAAGTTACTCCCAAAAATCTATCAGCAAGTTCTTCACTTTGTATTCGACTTTTTACAAGGTTTTAATACTTTGTAGTAATATTAAACATAAATACGACATGTATTAGTTAGGTTTTGTAGTGAGTGAAGAATTATAGCATAAATATAAAATTACTTAATGAAATGATGAGATTAGAAAGAGTTCCCTCACAGTGCTTTCAGTGTTTGAGATTTAAGAAGAAGAAGAAGAAGAATAAATCTTCGTGTTCATAGCTTTGTTTTAACCAATGTAAGTTCCCAAGTTTTCCTTGGTGATCTTAGCTCCTCGTGAGGATGAAATTTCCAAGAAGTAAGTGTGTTTATAAGCTAAAGAGTGTGTAAAAACATGGTTGGATGTGGTGGTTGTGTGGTGGGTGGGGGCCCAGTTTGTGTATACACCAAGGGGGGCCCCTTTTGGCTCTAACTAGCTCAAGAGTTGTAGGAGGGATTAGGTCTAGATATTTAGGTCATTAGTGTTAATTAGATTAATTAGATGTTAAGTGTATGATTAAGAGTAATTAGAGGTAATTAAAGTAGGTTAGGTGTTTCTAGATTATTGTTATATGATTAGATGATATTCGATTAATGTCGTTGCCTCGTTAAATTAATTACGTATACTTAATCGTCGTTATACGTAAATTGAATTATATAAGTTCAAATCAAACGTACGTAACGTTATGCTCATATTCTTAGCATAATAATATAGACTTAATAACTACTATTTGAAAAGAAATAGTTTCGAGTTATTTTCTGAAAGATCATAACCAACATTCGTATTCATCGAACCCTCCGATAGTTTATCGCAATTTTCAACAAAATCACATATATAAAATGCTTGTGCATCAATTTCCTATGCAATAGAAATATGCATAGTGGGCATGTTAAACTTATCTCAGTTAAATCAAATTCATTTTTGATTACGGGGGAATTAGCGTAAGAATGCATGATTAAGAATGTACAAAAATGAACCTATTTTCGAGGAGTGTCATACCTTTCGACCCTATCTAGGATTATGCCCGCGAAGCTCCTCCTAGGCTTGTGACATTATAGCCTTGTCACTCATTAGAGTGAAATTCCCAATTGTTTATCCCACAATGCCACCATTTTTGCCTCGAAGTTATAAAACAAGAATTGTTAGTAGTGACCCATTTGATATTACTTAGATGACCCATTTGAACCATATGACCCATAATTAATATAACCCACAACCTATTTGACCCATATGACTCATGACCAATTTGACCCATACGAACGATTTGACCTATTTGACACATGAACAATTTGAACTATAACCCTTTTAACCCTAGGAATGATTAAAACATGGTTTCTAATTCAAGATTATGTTTATGTAAAAGTGTTTCTTCACCTTGTAAAAGTATTTAATGAATATTTAGGGTAAAAGTTTTACGGTTTCACGAAGTTTATTGTTATGTTCGTGCATTTGAACTAAGCTAAACACAAAATGAATGAATGCAATGATCTCAAAATCGTCAAAGTCCAGCATGTTGGGTCACTGGTCGCTGACCAACTTAGTCACTGGACCACATCATCGGAAATGATGAAATCAAAGCTCCTAAACTATAAGTTGGATCATTGATCATTGGTCAACCTAGTCACCGTTTTGAAGATGAAGTCAATCTCTCATTACAAAAGAAGAATATCACCGAATGAATAAATCTAAACTATGTACATTTTACTCACTAGTGATGCAAAAGAGATTTACTCACTCACACAATAAACACTGTAGTCGCTGCTGAAGAATAAACGGAGGTCACTAGAATATAAAAAATCAAGTCACTCTACAATAGTATGTTAGCTCGAACTGAGTGAAGAAGCTTATTACTCCTCCAAGACTTCAATAATAAAAGAATAAACATCATTTAAGTTACAACTCGTTAGTTGATGAAGACCTTACTGATCACAACTGGATATCAACAACGCAAGAGGAGCTGGCTCAATTAGAAATAAAAAAAGTTTAGAAATTGGTGTGTCAACCACATGGTAAATCAGTGATATGGACAAAATGGGTCTTCAGGAACAAAATGGATATTGATGGAGTTGTTGTGAGGAATAAAGCAAGACCAATCTCAAGGTTATCGTCAACAAGAAGATCTTGACTATGATGAGAGACTTGCTCCAGTGGCAAGACTTGAGGCAATAAAGATCTTTCTTGCTTATGCAGCACACAAGAAGTTCAAGGTTTTTCAAATGGATGTCAAAAGTTCATTCTTAAATAGAAATTTGTAAGAAAAGGTTTGTGTTAAGCAACTAATCTAAAACATCCGGGCTATATCTTGTAACACCCCAAAATTTATTGTTAATAATTTAAGACGCCTAAATGTTTTATTTAATTAGTGTTGTAAATTACGTGTATTATTATCATTCGCGAAACATTCGAGCTGCTTAAATATAAACTGTTGGGTATAATGTTGAATATCTGAGACTAGAAGGTTGGCAATGTAAATACCTAAATTTAATCCTTTATCTAATAAATTCTAGAATACACACACATATACATGTACGATCTTACACACACTCAAGTTCCTGTGGTTTCTTGATCACAAATTAAAGGAAGGAAGAAGAGAAATCAGTTGGTAATTATCAAATTGAACTTGGAAAGATTGAATTGGAGCTTTAACCTTCATCTTTAATCCAAGACAAGTAAGTTTCTTGTTCTCTTGACCTAATAAGTGGAGTATTTGATGATTGAGAGTAGAATTGATAGTAAGTGATGAATTAATCCATGCATTTTTTCTAATTGATGCTTGTAAGAGTTTATAACTTGTTGATGATTAAATTTAACCATGAAATGGTGAAATTGAGTTGGTAGCTTATGAACCCAAGTAGGAGAAATGTTGAATTCGGGTTTGACTAATAAACCCATTAAATTGTTAGCTCAAAGTAGTTATTTTGATGCTACTAGTTGTGATTAAAGCGGTAGTTTAAGCAATTGAACTATAAATTTGTTCATGGGCTAGAATGATGAAACTATGTGAGTTTGACTTTTAAAAGTCAAACTGGGCACAATTGAATTAGTTGTTTATTAGTGGTAAGAGGAGTTATATGAATATTAATACATGTTTTGTAACGTCCAAATTTTTTATTCTTTTTTCTTTTTTTTTTCTTTTTTTGACATTTCATTCAACAATGTAACTAACATTTTTCATATATATATAAACAACACATTGTTTACAATTATTACAAACGTGAGTTTTCCCTTTCAAAGTACTCCCTCAATATCCGAGCATGATTTAACGAGAATAAACACTTACTACCAGCAATAGTAAGCACACCACTACTCGCGTTGCGGCTCCTTCCCAAGACCCTCTTTCCCCTTACTCAACCCACCTGAATAAAACAGCAACACAGAATGGGTAAGCACACAAGCTTAGTAAGTAACATAATCACTTTAACAGTTTAAGATAGAAATCTTATAAAACACTGTAACCACTTGTAATCACTTTACTCAATTTGGACTCACAATCTCACTGCTAGGCCATTTATGATCACTCAACATAAAGAGGGCCAATAACAACACGGTTAAGCCATTTATGATCACTCAGCATAAAGAGGGCTAATATTAACACGGTTAAGCCATTTATGATCACTCAGCATAAAGAGGGCTAATATTCACACTTTAATCGCTGAATTAATACAGTGCACTCAAGTACTCCTGCAATTTGGATATTCTCATTCAATTTATATCTTCCTATTACTTATCTCGAATATTGTGCAACTGTGTCGACTTCTGATTCCTCGCAACAGAACACTTGTTTGTACACAAACAGATATAATTAAATTCTTTTACAGCTTAATGATATATCATTAAGTCAAACATGCGACAGCCTCACATTTGTCGCCATCACAAATCTTGCGACAGTCACATTTCTGTCGCTAAATTACAATCTGCGACAGTCTCACAACTGTCGCCGCAGTCTCAAGTCAGTTTCATGCGACAATCGCCTGATTGTCGCTAAATCGGAGGCGGTCAATGCGACCGTTACCTGCCTGTCGCACGACGAACAGTCCAGGTTCTAAACTTCGATTTCTCACGTTTTCCATCCAATTAAACCATTTTGTATCCGTCCCAATTGCATCAATTTTGCTTGAAACACATAATCAATCGAAAACTTACCTCAATTTGATGTCAAACACTTCAATTCTTGTTCTCTCTCTCCTCTTTCACTTTCTCTCTCTAAATTGCACATACAAGAACTTGGTTTTTGTTTCTGGAATGATTTAGACGGAGTTTACAGAAACATATATATATATATATATATACATCACTAATTACACTCAAGCTCCTCGATTCTTTCTTTCTGCTCCATCCTGCGACAGTTCCTGACTGTCGCAGGCCTCAAACTGTCGCTACCTGCGAAAGTCTCAACTGTCGCAGGATCAGGATGTTACATGTTTATTGTGTTGTTAAATTGATTGTGTAATGTTGATAGGTGTTAGAGAAGTGAAAAATGCAAGTGGCAAGTTATCTACATATAATCACCAAGGTGAGTTCATATTGTAATTAAATGAGTTCTGTTGATTAAATGAATCCGAGTTACATCCATGTAAGATGATTCATATGACAGTGGAATAGGTGGTTTCACGTTGTAAATGAACCACATGATAGGTGGTTTCATGTTGTATATAAGCCACACATTTGAGTTGCAAAATGGGTCCGGATTATATCTGTGTAAGAGGATCGAGTTGACAGAGGAGTAGGTGGTTTCATGTTGTAAATGAACCACATGATGGTTGCTTTACATTGTAGAGATTTCCTAGCCTTGTGTTAGCTCAGTTGAGATGAGAAAGTGGAACAGAGAACGGATCCGTATAGTTGTGCATATCATGTATATGCTAGTTGTTGGTCAATTCATATTGACCCCAGTTACTAATTGAAATCAAATCGTTAGTTGTTCAAGTTGATTGTTGATCCCCGTTGTTAATTGATTTCAATTATGGTTGATCTTATTGTTGTCAATTTAGTTGACTTAGTTGTTGGTTAATTGAGATGTGAAGTTAACTTTAATTTGCTAGCCGTATTCAATTGTTGAATTATGTCAAGTTTTTAAACTATGATCAAGTTGTTGACTTTTGATAAGTTATATTGAACCCAAGTCATTGATTGATTTTAAATTACTAGTTGATGTCATGTTGTATAATTGAGCACTTTGTGTTCATGTGGAAGATAAGTTTTTTAAGTTGGTTGTGAAGTTGATCCAATTGATCCAAAAGTTGTTAAGTTGTTCACTTGCTTAATTACCTATGAATTCACTAAGCATTTCGCTTACTCTTTAGTTGTTTTTATTTTGTAGGCGCAAGTGAATAGGGTAAGAAGGAAACTCGCGGAAAACAGAAAGCTTAGAGAATGTTTGTTGGGTACTTGTTGTAAGTTCACAAGTGCTAATCTCTTTGAATCATAGCCGATATCTCATAAACTTGTTATATTGAACCCATGTTTTTGTAAGTATTCAAATGGGTCAAGATTATGTTTTGTATAAAGTTTTGATGAATAATGTTGTGTATGACCCAATTAAGTTGTTTTGACACGGACGATTGATTTTGAAAAGAAGAGGCTTATATTTGGTTGTTAAAATGGTTGAAATGTGAAAAAATGCAAGAAATTGGACAAAAAGGGTCTATCCAGCGGTTAGGTGTACCTATCCGGCGGATAGAGGGGTGCGTTTTTGCCTAGAATTGGGCTATCCGGCGGATGTGTGGGGTCTATCCGGCGGATAGCATATCTCCAAGTTAGAGAAAGCCTTGTATGGTTTGAAACAAGCTTTTAGAGCTTAGTGTGATACTCTCTCTATCTATCTTGTTAAATGTGGCTACCTAAGAGGTAAAATTGATAGCGCACTATTTATCAAGAGAGATAAGAAAGATTCATACCGATACAAATTTATGTCCAAGAAATTATTTCTAGGTCTATAAATGAAGTTATGTCTAAAGAGTTCTCTAATATCATGACTAAAGGTTATGAGATGAGTAAATATGAAATTATTTTTGGGTCTACAAATGAAGTCATGTCTAAAATCCGTCGCTAAAACTGTTACAGATTACTTTTGAACATTTTGTGACAGAATTTGTTATGTCACTAAAAGTGGCTACACTTGATACTCATTAAAATTGTTAAAAGACTTTGTATTTAGCCACTTGTTTTGACTTTACATCAAAAATATTTTATAATGAAATATATGCTTTAGCGACTGTTTTTACAGCTTTTGTGACAGAAAAGTCCTTTACTAAAACTGTTGCAGATTACTTTTGAACATTTTGTAACATAATTTGTTATGTCACTAAACGTGGCTACACTTGATACTCTTTAAAATTGTTAAAAGACTTTGTATTTAGACACTTGTTTTGACTTTACATCAAACATGTTTTATAACAAAATAATGAAATATATGTTTTGACAATTTAAAAGTTCATTTCTTTCAAAATAAAATAAAATGACATGTTGTAACATTTTTAGATTAATACCCACTTTTGTTGTTAAATGAATTCTAAGTATAGCTATTATATTGGTTTTAGGAGAAGGCAAATGAGTAATCAACCTTCCAAACTTAGTGAGTACTCTTGTGTTATTTTCAAAATGAGAATGTATACTAGTTATGTGTGTTCATTCTTCCATGCAATATGAATTTCCATGATACATTTATATGCTTTGTATATTAACTACATTGTATGTGCATTTTATACATTTTGATGATTATTGTGTGATGGACAAACTTTTAATAAAAATTCTTGATATTAACTCAAGTTGGTTGATTCCTTATCTTGGTGATTTTGGACTCTCTATAACACTTAAAATGAATAGCATGACTATCAAAAAGTGTCTAATGTCCTAAACCACAATAATCGGGATCCCCATAAATTTTATTATATGTTGAACTTTGAGTTATATTATGGTTGTATTATAATAGTACTTGTTTATTCTTGTGTGTGATATTTTACGTACACAAACACACAAGCTCACTAAGCCTTTAGGCTTACGCAGTACATACATTCTCAGGTTCAAAGAAGTAGATTCGACTCGTACTGGATCAATAATAGGTGAAATGGAATAAGGGGACAATTTTCCTTATCATTTGAAAATTCCCCGACATTTTTAGTTGTTTTATTTTATGTTAAGATGTAACTTTTGTTGGCTATTAGGCACTTTGTAAGATACTTCCGCAACAACTCATTATGTATGTTTAAGCTTGGTGTAATATTAAATTAGGGCGTTACAAGTTGGTATCAGAGCCACCGGTTTAAGTGAATTAGGTTAACTGATCACCTAGTCTTAAACCTTAAAATAAGTAGGATGGTCATGAAAAATGGTAAGAAAGAGTAAGAACTAATATATCTTGTTGTGAAATATTTTTGAAAGTTGTTAACTGAAAGCGTTTTAAAAATGTATCACTATTTTATGGAGTTATATGTAAACATATTATTCTTACACAAGATTTTGAATGAAAAGTTTTTTTTTTTTTAAAGGAAGAAATTAAAAGATAAATAGAGACGTTAAAAGAAATATAAGAGACATAATTCCTATATTAATTAAATATGTATACATGTCTTTATATTAATTATTTATTTTAAAATGGACAAAAATAGATATGAACGAATATAACACTTACATGTATTCTTGATTAGTAAAGTCTATTGTTTCTTTTATTATTACTACTATCATTCTTAACATTATTATTATCATTATTACCATCACAAATTAATACTAATCTAATATTTATTTAATTGTACGAAAGAAAATGAGCACTTCACGTGCATATAAGAGGTCGCGAACACTAATTGAGATAGTATCCGACAACTCAAGCTATGAGCCAGATACACCCACTGACATACAAGCAAACTCACCACCTCAACCACCTGTGAATCCTCCTATGCCACCACAGCCACCACTTAACCCCTTTGCGGGTATGGGCATCGGTCCCTAGGCTATAGGACGGACTCATACTATTATCTCCATAGCCGAACATCTTCCTCACTTAAGAGAAATCGAACGACTTCATCATGAGACTCATCTACTTAGATCCAAAATTTTGGGCCAATTAGGAGATTTTGAGAAATTGTACCACGAAAATCACGCACTCAGAAATCATGTCGAGTACTTGGAGAAAAAGCTTTAAATTTCTAATAGGGATGTGTGGAAAAAAATGTGTGATATGGCAAGGTATCTAAAATATCGCGCCGCCGACACTTGTTACAGGGCCAAGTTGTATTGGATGTGAATTTGTAACACCTACATTCCAAACAATTTCCCGAACCCTTTCACACCTCCAATGGACTACACATATTGAGTTGATAATCATCTTAATTAGAAATAGGGAAATGGATGCAATGGGGAGCTTGTAGGACTTGATGGTGGTAATGGGCTAAAATTGTGGGCGACTTTTGACTAGCTATTATCTTTTGATGTGTAGTTTATCATTGTTAGTTGAACATAGTATTTGTAACCACCACTTGTAAGTGGTTTATTGATCCATCTTTTAATTAACCCGACATATATGTAATCTATTCTTGGCACCACCCAAGTACTTTAGTTATGAATGAAGCATCCTATTGTTAGAATTTTATTTGTGTTGATTTTTACTATTTTGAAGTTTTACTTATATCATGAAGCTTTTGGATGCATTAATTATAATGACATGTTGTTAATGCTTGATGTATGAACCATTTATTTTGTTATCTAATTTACGTAACTAGAATAAATTCCAAGGTATATTGAATTAATTATACCTCAAAGCTTTGAGATAAGATTATAAATCAATTAAAAAGGATGTTCTTTAAGCTTATGTTTAGCACATGAGTTCAAAATACTATACATTAAATTATTGCAAACAAGTAACGATCGTCATACATAATAGTAATGACGTATACATAAACCTTCTAACCTAATAATGTAAGTGGTATACATAGTAATATGCATATAACTTATCACACAAAATGGTGTATTACCTGAAAGCTCGATTAATGAGCAAGCTCAATTAATAGCTTATAGTGATTAATACATAGTAGCTTATTGGTGGCAACATTACACTATAATTAGGTAACACTAAAAGAAAAGTAGTTTACTACATCTACATTAGATAGATTAGTATAACGACTACATGAATATAAGTCTGATAGTTCATTATTGCGTAAATAATTACAAATATCAAATCGTTAACGATATGAGGTTTGACCATATACGTAACTTATACGTAATTATAAGTGTAGATAATGATAACTATTAATGTTTTAATTTACATACCTATTATAAATTAACCCGAATACATGTATTTAGGAAAAACAATAGACCAAATGTCTGCTCATGGATTAGGAGCAAGTGCTCAAGCCCGAGGAACAAATACTCAATCTCAAGGAATACCTAACCAGCCACCTACAAATGCTACTGCCCGAGGAAGAGGTCGGGGCAGAGGAAGGAGTGTCAGTCAAAGCCGATCCACCCCAACACTCTAACCACAAAACCTTAACTTAGCCGATGAGATTACTAAAGCCATTAGAGCCACTGTTCCTCAGATGTTACAACAAAACAAGAAGAAATCCTAAAAGCAGCAGATGAGAACACTCGAAAACTTATAGAATCCTTGTATGCAGATGAGAGTGAGAGCGAAACTGAGACTGAGACTGACTCTATTTGTGGCCCTAACAATAACGAAGGACCAAATGTTATTCCAAACCCTGAACCACGAAGGGACAGAGAATACACTCATAAAGAATTCTCATAAACAAAACCCACTACTTTCAAGGGAAGGGTGGACCTGTAGCTACTCTAGACTGGCTGAACAAAGTAGAGAGTTTTTTTGAAATATGTTGATGTGATTTCCACTTAAAGGTCATATATGCTTCTACACCGTTCGAAAATGTCGCCTTGGATTGGTGGAATAGTGTTAGAGCTGCTTATGGAGTTGAAGGAGCGGCAAATATGACTCGGGATAATTTCAAAAAGTTGTTAATGGAAAAGTATTGTCCCGAAAGTGAAATTGCTAAGTTAGAGATCAAATTTCTCAAACTAGTCCAAGGAAGTGATTAAGTGTCGGTGTATACCGAGAAATTTGTTCAAAAGGCTTGATTTTCCATGTACCAAGTAGCTACATAGGAAAGAAAAATAGCTAGGTATATCGAAGGTCCGAGAGATGAAATTACGAAGCTAGTAAGGCTCGCGGCACCTAAGACCTTTCTTCATGCTATTGAGGCAGCTAAAATTGCAGACACTGGTAGCAACAATATCTCTCATGACAGAACCAATTCCAAGAGGAAATTTGGTGGAACGAGTGGAAGTCATAAGAAAAAGATATTTGGGTCCAAGTTTGGGAAGAATCCTTCTAACATAAAACCATGTGGTACATGTGGGAGGAATCACACTGGGGAATGCTTAGCGGGAAAGAATACCTGCTACAACTGTGGAAAGGTGGGACATATGAGACCAGATTGTCCAGAGTTGAACAAAGGCTCTTTAGGAGATAGGAATGAGAGAAAGGTCCCAATAATGCTAAAACGAGAGCATTTAACATGACAGTTGAGGAAGCCGTGCACACTCCCGATGTGGTGTCAGGTACTTTTTCTGTCAATGACGTTAATGCTTAAATTCTATTTGATTCTGGTGCTAGTAGAAGCTTTGTGTCAACTACTTTCTCTCCATGCTTAAATAAGACTACTAAAAAGTTAGATAAGACTTATGAGGTTGAAATAGCTTATGGTAGTCATAGGAAAGTAACTGATTTTATTGATGATTGCACAATCATTATAGAAGAAAAGCAATTCCCTATTAGGTTAATAACTTTCCAACTCGGAGGATTTGATATCGTCATAAGTATGGATTGGTTAGCTAAAAATAAGGCTAAAATTGTTTGCGATGTAAAGATTATCGAGTTGAAGGCACCCAATGGTCAAGAAATACAAGTATATGGGATAAGAAGCTTGAAAGCCCGAACTTCATATCAATAATGAAAGCCAAAAGTTGCTTAAGGAAAGGATGCGTTGCTTATTTAGCACACATTGTGGATGTTAACAACACAGAAGAACGGGAAGTAGGGAATGTACCAATTATTCGTGAATATCTTGATGTATTTCCAGATGATCAACCCGGATTACCGCCAGATAGACAAGTCGAATTTAAAATAGATTTGGTACCCGGAGCTGCACCAATAGCTCACGCACCTTATCGATTGGCCACTTCGGAGATGAAAGAGCTTATGAAATAACTCTAAGAGATTTTGGGTAAAGGTTTTATCCGCCCAAGTTATTCACCTTGGGGTGCTCCTATCTTATTCGTTAAAAAAAAGGATGGCTCCATGAGAATGTGTATTGATTATCGTGAATTGAATAAAGTCACAATAAAGAACAAGTATCAATTCCCAGGAATAGATGACTTGTTCGATCAATTACAAGGAGCAAGTTACTTTTCAAAGATAGACTTAAGATCCGGGTATCACCAATTGAGGGTGAGAGAAGAAGATATACCAAAAAAAGCATTCAGAACGAGATACAGACATTATGAGTTTCTTGTTATGCCGTTTGGATTGACAAATGCTCCAGCAGCATTTATGGATCTGATGAATAGAATCTGCAGACCATATCTCGATAAATTCGTGATACTATTCATTGATGACATTCTTATCTATTCCAAGAGTCAGGATGAGCATCAATACCATCTACGAACCATTTTGGAATTGTTACGTAAGGAAAAATGATATGCCAAATTCTCAAAATGTGAATTTTAGATTCGCGAACTGCAGTTTTTGGGGCATGTAGTAAATGAAATGGGGATAAAAGTAGATTCATGTAAGATAGAAGCAATTGTCAATTGGAAACCTCCAAAGACTGCAACGGAGATTCGAAGTTTTTTAGAATTGGCTAGCTACTACCGACGCTTCATTCAGGACTTCTCGAAAATAGCAGTGCCATTAACCAAACTTACTAGGAAGAATTGCAAGGTTGTTTGGGGTCCTAAGGAAGATGAGTCGTTTCAAATATTGAAAAATAAATTAAGCACTGCATCAATTTTTTCATTACCAGAAGGCACATAAGACTTTGAAGTATATAGTGATGCCTCATTACATGGCCTAGGGTGTATACTTATGCAACGAGGCAAAGTCATTGCTTATGCCTCGAGGCAATTAAAAGGCCACGAAATGAATTATCCAAGGATTGAGTTGAAATTGGATTTATTCGAAAAGATTAAGGAATTTCAGGAGATGGCACTTTGAGATGAGAATGTAAGCAAAGAAAGGATGAGGGGAACTGTTCGACTATTGGAGAGGGACAGTAATGGTATTTTAAGATTTAAGGGTCAGATGGGGATCCCAATGTATGGTGATCTAAGATTGACTCTCTTGGACGAAGCTCATAAATCTAAGTACTCTATTCATCCCGGAAGCAACAAAATGTACAAAGATATGAAGTTGGTTTATTGGTGGCCAAGCATAAAGAAAACTATTGTTAGATATGTAAATATGTGCCACAAATGCCCACAAGTGACAGCTGAACATCAAAAGCCCTATGGTAATTTACAACTACTTGAGATACCCGTATGGAAGTGGGAACATATTACAATGGACTTTGTGTTTAAGTTATCTAGAACCATAAAGGGGTATGATGCAATATAGATTATAGTTGAAAGAGCGACAAAGTCTGCACACTTCTTACCCATCAAGGGCACATATAAATTAGAAAAGTTGGCAAAATTTACGTTGATGAGATAGTAACTAGACATGGTGTACCTTTGTCTGTTGTTTTCGACAGAGACACTAGGTTCACATCAAACTTCTAGAAGAGTTTTCAACGTGAAATGGGTACTAGAATAAATCTTAGCACCGCTTATCACCCACAGACGGACGGTCAAAGACAAAGAACCATAAAAACATTAGAGGATATGCTTAGGGCTTGCGCAGTCGATTTTGGCGATAGTTAGGATAACCACCTGCCATTGGCCGAATTTTCGTACAACAATAGCTATTTTCTAGTATAGACATGGCTCCATATGAAGCTTTGTATGGTAGAAAGTGTAGAACTCCAAATTGTTTGAATGAGATTGGAAAGAGACGGATGACAAATCCGGATCTTATTCAGCAAACAGCTGACAAGTTTGAGCAAGTAAGAATGAGAATGAAAATGGCTCAAGACAGGCAAAAGTCTTATGCAGATAAGAAAAGAAAATTTGTTGAATTCCAAGTAGGTGAAACGGGGAAAGTTGAGCCCTAGATATATAGGACCGTTTACTATTTCTGAAAAGGTTGGAGAAGTAGCATATCGTTTGAATTTACCTGAGAAGTTAAATAGGATTCATAACACATTTCATGTGTCTAATCTGAAGAAGTGCTTAATCAATGAAATAACATAAAGATTCGACTCGTGATGGATCAATAATAGGTGAAATGGAATAAGGGGACTATTTCCTTATCATCCGAAAATTCCCTGACGTTTTTAGTTGTTTTATTTTATGTTAAGATGTAACTTTTATTGGCTATTAGGCACTAAGTAAGATACTTCCGCAACAACTGTTTATGTATGTTTAGACTTTGTGTAATATTAAATCGGATCGTTACATGTAATAATTAATATAAATACAGGTCAATGGAGTTTTAGCTCAACAGAGAAAAAAGTATCATAAATCTTAAAATAAACTATGTTCTTCGTTATTTTCAGAATTTATTAACAAAGAAAAAAAGACCCGAAGATGGTTGGGTTTGGCTCGTAAGCCATTAAGTCAAAAATTTCGTTATTTTCTGAATTTATTAACAAAGAAAAACAACCCGAAGATGGTTGTGTTTGGCTCGTAAGGCATCAAGTCAAAAATTTCGTTATTTTCAGAATTTATTAACAAAGAAAAAAAGACCCGAAGATGGTTGTGTTTGGCTCGTAAGGCATTAAGTCAAAAATTTCAGACTTAAATTATTGCACCGTCTCTTCCATATCCATCTCTTGGGAGGCCTTATGAGGTTGTATTGTCTCTTTCATATTATCATGTCTCTTACCCCCATCATCACAACACTCTTTATATAAAATTTTAAATTTAATTTAATTCAATTTATAAATATAAATATAATATGAGTAAATTACCACCCATGTGGTATACAATTACACATTATCCGGCCCTTAAACTTCATTTATTACAATTTAGGTCTCTGAATTTTGAGATGTTGCACTCTTTTCAACGATTTTTTGACTAAATCATTGTAGTCTAATCTTCTAATAACATATATATCAAAGTTGAAACGATATGTAATAATTTTTATATTGAATATATATATATATATATATATATAACATCAGGATTTAAAACTATGAAAAAATTTGAAAGAGAAAGGAAAAAAATATATATTTAAAACTATGATACAGAAAAAAAATAAGTATGTTTCAATAAAAAGGTAAATATGAATTCAAACTAAATCAAAAAAATTATTTTGCCGAATCAAAGGGATAAAAACCTCTTCTTCCCTTCTCTATCAATTTTTTCTTCTCGCTTGAACCCACTCCTATATTATATATATATATATATATATGCCAAATGCGAAAAGTATATGACTTGGATATGTATGCCTTTTACTATGTGTATGTGATTTTTATGTTCTATCGTCCTACATTCATCCCAAATCACATGGCCACATTTTAACCCTATTAATATTATGCGTTAGTCTACATATATTTTCATGTGAGAAACTGTTAAGGTAAAACACCAAACTTGTAAAAAGTAAGTACAAACAGAACATAGAATATAACAAAAACTTTACCAAAATAAGTAACCATTAAACTATATATTTTTAGACAGTTAACCATTTATATTATTATATTAAACTATATATTTTTAGACAGTTAACCATTTACATTATTATATTAGTCTATATATATTTTGACATTTTGTAGCACGCATATGAGTGACGTTTGTACAAACGAGAGGGGGCCTGCACAACTTGTCCGGCATCCGGAATTAAAATAGTACTAACGGCCATCCCTTTGACTTATTAAGTGTTACTATTTTCAATAGAAAACCCCAATAATTTGACTTTTTTATTCAACATTATGTCAATTTGACTTTTATCGTCTATTTAAATATATTTTTTATTATTATTGCACATAACTAATTCATACTTAAACCACCAATCATTCGGATTTATTTAGTTACAACTTCGAATACTATATAAAACTATTAATCAGACGGGTAGAAACTTTTAATATTATACTGATTTGAAAAAAATAATAAGAGACATATATACCTTTGTATATATATATATATATGTTTGTGTGTGACGGCTTCTTCTAGTTCTGTCACTAAATATAGGATGTCGTGTTTAATTTGTTGTATAAGTCACGTCCAATGAAAGATGAGCAATTAACAAGCACGACAATTGTAGCATTTTATTTTTTTAATCAATAAACTATTTTAATGTTAATATTAATATATTAAAAATGTCATCTAAAGGGACTTCTAATTTCGTGTAATAGTCTCTTGTACAGAATTTGTTTCAACTCTGTCTTGGCCGTGGCAATAATTTCTTATAAAACGAAAGTCATATTTAAGCGACACGTATATCTAGAATAAGTTATATGAATGGTTCCTGTAATTTATATAATTTCGTATAAATCATTTTTTAAATTTTTTCCTCATGATCGGTTCTGAAATCTTATTTTTATCTCGTAAATGACCGCTCATTCACTTAAATTGATTAAAATATTCCTATATGCATCATCAAAGAAATCAAAAATATAATAAGAAAAAGCAGATTTAAATCATTTTAAATTGACGGAGAATCATTTATAAATTAAAAACTAAGTTATTGGACTGAAAACATAAATAAAAAGCCGATTAAAATTTTTGATAAATCAATATAAACTACATTCATCATTCATAAGATTTAATCCATATATTTGTTAGAAACTTAAATTTTTATAATATAAATATAAATAATTGACACAACCAGATGTCTTCACTTCATTATTAGGAGGAAAAACTCACCGACGTTAATGACAACCGTGATGCTTCATGGTAGCTGCAGAACGCTGTCTGACTATATCACCGTACCCCGTACTATAATTAAAATGCTTTTATTTTCCAGGTCCCATTTTATATCTACATTTCTATTTTCATTGTAATTATTAAAATATCTACTAATATTAATATCATCATCATTTATGGTATATGATAAAATTAAAAAGCACATGATATGATGTATGATTTATCAGTCTTTAATACATCGTCAACTAAAAACCTAAACTATATTTAATTATAATGTCAACCAACTAAAACTTATAAACATATTTACACAAATTTTTATTATTAGTAATAAGAGAAAAACTTTTGGACTCAAATTCATAGCACTAATCTTCTATGAACGACTAAATAACTAGTTTCAGTCTGATATACCTAAGAAAAGTTATGATAAATTTAATAAAAAAAATCATATTTTTTTTTTTATGAAATGCAAACTTACTAATAATTAACCGAATCGAGTTAATTAAACCGGGATATTTTCGACCGCTATATGAAGTTTATTATAGCAAAAATAGTACTCTGGTTCATTAACTTATTTTGCACTGGTCATTTATTTATCTATGTTTCTATATAACACAAAGTTTTATCCTTTTTTAATGTTGAAAAATGAAAAATAATGATATGTTATATTTCATTTTCAGCCTCTTTATATAAAAATGAAACAAATAAAATTCAACTTCTGCCAATAAAAATGAAGGAAAAATAAATTTAGTCCAGCAATGCAAATGAGGTGTGCAAGTCCAGCTCAGAGTGAGTGAGATTTGAGTTTTCATTTTCACATTATTAATAATTTTTCAAACTTAACACCTTTCCACATGCCTCATTACATCACAACATGTAATCCCATCACACTTGTCATAATTTTGTTTTCAACCATATATTTTCAATATATTTCATTTTCAACCCCTGGACTTTATTACACACACCTAATCCTATACTTAATTAATTCTCTATGACTCTATGTGCTTTACACTATGATAATATAATATCTCTTTTGTAACCAAAGTCTTCCAATGAACAACGTCTTCAACTAAGATGGATCAAAATCCAGGGATGATATAAATTTACAAACTTTAATTTAGTGGTCGTTTTTTTTTTTTTTTATCTATTTACGTTAAAAGTGGTCGAATTAATCAAGTTTTAGGGTCTTAGTAAATCTATATATGGAATTCAAACGTCGATCAACCTCTTCGGAAGGGCGTACAAATATATCATGCATGTGACATTAGTCATTGTCTCATTGAGGTAAATTGTGTGTTGTCCTCTTGGAAAGTGTAATAGGTCATTTTTATTTTTCAAATTTTTTTATATTTATTCACTTATAAGAACGTAATAAATTAAGGAAAATCTAAATTAAAATCCATGAAAAATATATAAAGAAATTCATTGTTTTTAAGTTGAAATTATTTAAGAGACACATGTTATCAGGGGTGTTTACAAAACCGCCAAACTGAAAAAACTGACAGAAACCCTAATCACTCCAACCAATGTTTGATTTTAAGTTCATCAATTTCATTATAACAAAAAGTTTTGAATACTTCCTACAACCGAATATAATGGTTTTTCTTATTCGTTAAAAAGTTGTTCTAATTCGTCTCGATCACTATCATCAACATCAGCCCCATATCATTAAACATATCGTTAAAATTGTCATCGTTGTTATTACTTGAATCATTAGTTTCATCAATATTTTTCATTTGATGTGAACAACGGTTTTTTAAAATCAATTGTCGATTAACCATGTTTAAACCGACAAGTATACATTTGTACAAACTCATGAAGAAACAAATGTGCCTCAATGTCACTAATATTAATAAATCTCTTATAAATCACTTATAAGACTCGCAAATCTAAGCAATTCTTTCACACCTGTCACATACTCTACTATAGAACATCATGTGTTGTATATCCATAAACGGTCTATCTGAAAATAACAATTATGAAAATAAATTATATGAATTCAAAATGAAACTTTGGTGACAGGTGGCCAATCGTAATCCACTTTTTGAATATTATGTCTCATAAATGTATATGTTTTAACAAGTTGACGTTATAAGAAAAATTCTACAGTACTTCCCCGTAACTCCTCAAATATGCATATAAAACACAAATTCGAAAGAGTAAGAAGAAATGTCTACCAAACTTTTGTTATAAAGTCAATCCATTAAAACGTATACACATTCTAAATGAGGCAAAATATTTGAAAAGCATTCCCAAACCGAGACTATCCAAATTTAATCTCTAGTAAATTAAATTGGAACAAGTATACAACTAATCGCATATGACCTATAATAACTATGTGTATGTGTATGTTACACATATTAATTAAGTCTATATTTATATAAATCTACAAAAATATATATAAACGTAAATTTATATATTATTTTTAGAATATATATATATATACATATATTACTATATACTCTATACATACATATATGTACGTTAAATGAATTTAAGTTTAATTTTAAAAGTCATTGATATAATTGTAATCTTGATCTGTAGAAATCGAGAAGCTCTTTAATGCATTGGGTGATTTAATTTTGGTTGGTGAGGATTTTTTGAAGTGTTTTTAATGGGGGTTGAAGCTATTACTCCATAGTAAATGAGAAGGACCTTGTATTAGTGCTTATGACCATTGAAAATATTTTTGAACATTTGAAGACGGTTTTTGTGTTCACCGTCATAACTAATATTTATATACAATAGGTATTTGAGAATAGACCAGCTTTATTTATAATTTCTTAATTATATTATTCTATATAATTAAAGGTGGTTTATTTGAAAACCTCCTTTAAACAAATTTTCTTTAGGGTTTATAAATAGTACATGAAGCAGTTTTATTCTTTTTTTTTTTTTTTCATTCTCATTCATTAATTCATATCCATTTAAAAGAAAACTAAGAATGGATGTAAATAGCCTCTCGTGTGCCTCCTAAATTCTTTCTAATCTTGCTCAAACTATCTTCTCCTAACTTGGTAATCATCTAACTTCTCGTGCTTTTTATTTATGTAGTTCTTTGTTTATTTATTTTGAACTTTGAAATAAATTTTGCAGCCATTGCCATCTACTTTTGTAACGAGATATTTGGAACCAAATTATCTGATCTTCAGATGGAGGGTATTTATGGCAATTGAAGATCAAGAAGATTGGTGAAACGTCGACTTTACTTTTGCGGATTTTCTTCAATTTATACAACTTGATAATCACACATTTAAGATGTTCGTTTATGGTCCGGATAGGTGTGAAAGGATCTATTCCCCAAATCATCGAGAGAAGAACGAAGATCGTCATTCACACACATAGTAACGCATAAAAACTATTAACCGTATGAGGCGATCATAAAATCACATAATTTTTCACTGTTTTTCACACTCGTATATCATGTTGCATAGTAGGTTTGTCCACCTTCATGCAACAAGGTGAAATGATTTTTCCTCAATATCAAGGCCGGAGAAGTTCACACTATCATTTGCGAAGTGGATCTCTCCAACTTCATGCAACAAGTTGAAATTATTTGCAGCAAAATCAAGGCCGGAGAAGGGGTCCGAAGACGAAGTTGTTTAACTTTTAAAAATTTTATGCTTTTTGTTATGCAATAATTTGTAATTGTTATTGTTATTAGTTCTATTTGTTACAACTTTTTTATTCAAATTATTTGTTATGCTTTTTGTTATGCAATAAATTGTAATTGTTATGTTATAAGTTCTAGTTGTTACAACTTTCTTTTTATTAGTAATACGAAAATTAGTTAATATCACTTTTAATCGAATAACAATATAATATAAATTAAGTAACAATGCATCTAACATCGATTTAAAGTTAGCCTTTCACTAAATTAAAATACTATGTTAAAAATATATTAGAAATAACCGTCCATGGTCTTTAAAGGGGTTTAACAGAAAATCTCCATATCTCCGTATCTCCGTTATTAAAAGGCGGGTGCTCATTAGAAAACTGCCATATATACGTTTTTTTCATTATTAAAGACATATTTTTCAAAAGGTAGGATCGAGTGAAAGGATTTTTCGGCCACAATAAAAAATTGTAGATAAAATATAATTTCATTAATAATTAAATAAAAGATGATACATAATTGTCGATCGCTGATATTATTGAAGGACAATAAAAGATGATACGATGATATCCAATATTAAAGAAAAAAAACATTAAAGAACATGAAACTTAGCATTATTAATATCTTCATTTGCCCATTCTTCATTTGCTTCGATTAATTGACCAACCGTCTCCACCATCTTGTCCAAGTTTCTCATAATGTCAATTTCTTTATCGATTAAAGCACGTAGCTGATCGATATAACTAAGTTTGATGTTATAAATCAGATATTCCATTTGTTTAGTTTTCTTAACTTTTTCTTCTTTCTCCCAAATCTTGTACTCTAACTGACTTCGTTTATCAACTCGATGTGACTTTGTTTTTTCTCTTTTTGTTCATTTACCACCTCTTCAACTCGATGAAGAGGAAGCCATTGCGTGTTAACTCTGAAACAAAAGAGAGAATATATGTCGAGATTTTGAAATGCTGCTTTTTAGGCTTGTGATTTGTTTCCAATTAATTTATAGTGAGAAAAAAATTAACAAACGAGTAGTATTTGTTGCAAAAATTGTAACCGGTTCAAAGGGCGGTTGTTCAACACAAAACCGCCATATATAAACGGTTTTTATATTTTAAAAACATTAAATAAAGTTTAAGTATTAAAGCACGTTAGGTTTTTGCCGACTCAACAAAGGGCTAGACGAAAAAATTTTGGCGCCACATAAAGGGTGGTTAGTTATAGAATTGTCAAAACTACTCTAATTGACCAGCTAGTTGGAAGTTTAAAATTAATGCTTCTATATTTATACCCCATACCTTTTTAGTATTACACATTACATGCATAGAAACATGGCGATGGAAGATGAACAATATGTCATCTGCAAGAAATTTGACATTTTAATCAACAAGATTCACAAAAATCGAGTCACTTCAAGAAAGTATCAACTACTTGAATGAGGCAATTCGAAAGATAGGCCACTGGATCAAAGACTTGAAAGACCAACCTGATGAATTTGAGTGTGAACTTTCCAAGCATGAGATTGAATTTCTCGAAAAATCTGAAGATTATGATCTTGATTTCTACACAATCGATAAAACATCTATTGAAACATTGAGATCACGTTTGGAGAAATATGACCAAATTCATAAGATATGGAAATAACTTATGTTGAAGGAGATGATGATTAGTTTGTTATCTTTTTATATTGTAAAGTTTTATTTAAGTTAATAATATCATTTGAACCTTTTTTTGTCCCGTTGTTTTCTCTTTATTTAGTAATGAATATGTAAAAATTTTAACATAAACTCATGTCCCATTCATATTAAACTAGTATAAGTATCAAGACTCAAATGCTAAACAAGCAATAAATTAATTAAGTATTATGATCGTTTTTGTGTTGAGACTTGAGATATCAAAAAATGAAAAAACAATCTGTTAATTATTAAAACACCCTCTTAAAGACAATTATTTAGGATGGGACATGTGCGTACCACCTTAAACAAATAATGCGGATGAACGAAACCGCCACAAAAATGAACATTTAGGGTGGTACAATTTCGTACCGCCTTAGACAAATAAGGTGGATCAATGAAACCAACACATTATATTATATATCTATCTATATATATATAAGGCGGTTTCACTATCTCCGCTTTTTTAAGCATTAAAAGACCGCCTCATAATCAATTAAAACCCCAAGATATTAAACATTTTAACCATACAGTGGTTTTCCTTCTCAGACCGTCTTTTAATAGCATTTTAGAAGCTTATTTGTGTAGTAGTGTTTATTTAAAAATTATATATAAGTATGTATCATTATTTTTTATATATAAAAAGTACAAAATAGTTCTTTGTTTTTTTTTTCTTCTAAAAAAATGGACACATCATCGTTATTAACTTTCTACTTTCTTAGAAGAATCGGAACAGAATATATATAAATCTTATTTTATTTAAGTTAATGTGCAAAAAAAGTGTAACAAACTAAATATAACAGAAAATATATTGTATGGATCAAACTTCCAAAACTAATTACATTGTATGTATCAAACTTTTGATTGTTATTATTCGTATGTAATTTGTCAAATGTGTCATCTATATAAGCTACCAGGTGATATTCATATAAATTGTCATGTCAAAAAACTACATACAAATAGCAATATTGAAAGTTTATTACAAATGTGTATAATTGAATACATACAATAGAAATACAACTGTAATTTGTTACATTCCGATGCACTTCTCTTTCTTATTATGCTGACATTAAGACAACTCTCAGCAGATAACTCAAGAACTGAACTGACAGGTCAGCTCTACAGTAGTATTTTCTCCGATTGACTGAACAAAGACCGAACATTGACAATAGTGGACTGAAGAGCTGAACTTCAGGAACTTCTAGACCCTACATTAATCAATAATACCTTTATTATATACTCAAAACAAAAAATAATAAATTAAAGAAAAAAAAAATGACCTACGCTTTATTTGTCTGCAGTACCACGCAAGCTCGAAGACACGCACAAAAGCGTTGGTACCAATATATTGTATGGATCAAACTTCCAAAACTAATTACATTGTATGTATCAAACTTTTGATTGTTATTATTCGTATGTAATTCGTCAAATGTGTCATCTATATAAGCTACCAGGTGATATTCATATAAATTGTCATGTCAAAAAACTACATACAAATAGCAATATTGAAAGTTTATTACAAATGTGTATAGTTGAATACATACAATAGAAATACAAATGTAATTTGTTACATTCCGATGCACTTCTCTTTATTATTATGCTGACATTAAGACAACTCTCAGCAGATAACTCAAGAACTGAACTGACAGGTAAGCTCTACAGTAGTATTTTCTCTGATTGACTGAACAAAGACCGAACATTGACAATAGTGGACTGAAGAGCTGAACTTCAGGAACTTCTGGACCCTACATTTATCAATAATACCTTTATTATATACTCAAAACAAAAAATAATAAATTAAAAAAAAAAAAATGACCTACACTTTATTTGTCTGCAGTACCACACAAGCTCGAAGACACGCACAAGAGCGTTGGTACCAATGGCGTCTCTGGAAGATGGTCGAAGATGAACTCTACGACAAGCCATTAACACCGGTCTAATAACTACTAAAAACTCAATTTGAGCGTCAAAACTGGATGTACATTCAATATTTAATTGCAAGGAGCGAGCGACACCTATCAAATGTTATTAATCCTTTCATATGATCTAATTTTAAATATATTTTTAATTTGAAACCATCTGCTTTACGTGATCTAATTTCAAATACAAATAAGAACTTGATAAAAAAATTTGTTGACATATAACTCTCTCTCCCCCTATAATTAATAATAATTATTAATTAATACTGTACCTTAAAAATTGTCCATTTTTCGCCTATAAATAATCCCTTCTAAAATCTATCTCTCTACTCATCATTTTCATCCATCTCTCTCTCTCTCAATATATCTTTCTCAAAATGAATGTTTATGGGAAATCATCATATGCATACACAAAGATGGAAATGGAAGATCCAGAAGTCATGAAAAGCAGAAAAGCACAATTCTTGATCTATAAATCATTGGAAAAAGCAGATGACTCAATCCGAAAAAGCCGAAAATCCTCTTGGTTGAAAGTAAGGATATTTAAGCTAAAGATCAAGTTTGGTAAGAAGATGAAAAAGTTGAAGAAAAGTTTGTTGGTAGTAAGTAGATGTGGGGCTGCAAGAGTAGCTATTCTTCAACAATGGAAACGCTTGTTTACCGATAGACAGGCAATGCTCAAGATCCCAACTCATGTAATTTCTTCAATTCAATAAGCAATTAAGCATGCTGTTAAAATTAAACTTTTGAAGGTTTTGACTTTTCTTTTCTTATATATAAAGAAAATTATATATTTATATTTATGTATGTTAACTCAATTCTCATTTCAGATTCACCCCTTCTATCTATTAAATTCTAACATATATACACGTCTATTTATATTTAGAGTAAATTATATTTCTGGTGCATGTGATGTGGTATGCTATCCAATTTACTTTCTATCACTGGATCGGAAATTTTGCGAGTTGAGTCCTTGATCTATGTTTTTGTTTAGCTCCTGGTCTCTCGTCCAATTAAGATAAAGGTACAATTACCTTTTCCTTTATCATTCTTTTTATTAGAGGAATGGGAAGTGAAATAAAAATCCGAGTCAAGTGATTGAGCCCCCCAAAGAACATGAAGTAGAGTTCTAGATTGAAAATGTAATTTTCCCCTTATAATTATTATTGGGATTAGTACTTGAGAATATCATGTACCAAAGTATAACTCAGGACTATTATAAGTATCCAACTTCATTTTATCTACTATATGAATTGAACTTTCAGTAATTACTATTATATGTCTATGACCTCTTATTGTTAATAATTTGACAATGTAACACTTGTTTTTGATTATGTAGCGATGACGTGTTAGTTGACGTGGCAACTTATACGGTTATCACATCATCAATAATGCTTATTATCGGATGAATAAGTAATTCACTACATATAATAGCAATAACTAAAAGTTTAATACACACGATATGCTTTAAACTATAATTTATAAATTTCTAAGCACTAATCCTTTTATTGGAGTATAAAGAAAATTTAATCGACTTTTTATTAAAATCTCCATTCTTTAATCAAATGCCTCATCTTTCTCTTTTACAATACAAATGTGTGCGGACTCCACAACATATATATTTTTCACGTTTGAACACTCTTATCAGCTCTTCATATCTCTTAAACCACCACTATCACTATTACCGGTGTTATATTTATCAGCTCCTCATATCTCTTAAACCACCATTATACTATTACAAGTGTTACATTACGCGAGTACAATACAACTGCACACTTGTATTAGAGGTGAAAAATGGTTGGAGAGATTTATTAGGTAAAGTCTAATGATGGGTAAGTAACTTTTTGTTGTAGAATGAAACGAGCCTAGTTGGTTTGACTAGCTACCAAAATATTCTAGTTCTATTATTTAAAGAAAAACATCTTTATAACATTGCGAGCTCATTAAATTTGCATGTTAGCTCAATTATTTTGTTTTATCAATTTGATCTGTTAAAGGTATATAGGCTACACAAATTTCACAATAATTTTTCTCGTATCCACGATTCCACGAAGGTTACAACACGAATCGTAAATAGCTAGAAAGATAGAGAAAAAGAATTTGTAAATCACCAGCCATTTAGTGACGGATTTAGAAATTAAAGTCACACATAGCACGATTTTTCTCATAGTATTGAATTGATAGAAATTTTTATGAACATGTACATCAATTTCTTAAATAAATATCTAGTTGGTAATTTTTAAATGGGATAAGTGTTTAGGTATACATCTAAATTATACTTGATGTCTATTGTATGTACCCAACTTATATTTGATATTTTTAATGCATACAACTTTTAAAAAATGTGTTTTAATGTATTTTGTTGATGTGTCATCTGTTTAAGGTGCCACGTAGCATCTGTAGAGTTAAAACATCGTCAAAAATACTACATAATATATTAAAACACACTTTTTGAAAGTTGGATACATTAAAAACATCAAATGTAAGTTGAGTACGTATAATAAGCATTTGGTACAAGTTGGATGCATTCCCAAACGTTAATCCCCTTTTAAATTAATAACATACCAAACGGTCTTATCATTTATTGAACCAGTAACACAATTTAGACACATAACACTAATAATAAAATTAATTCTTTTTTAACTCGCATGCGAAATGGACCGTTAGCCAAAACTACCCTTAACTTTTATATGTGGCTCCGCCGCCCTATAGTTGTTATGATATGACGCAATGTTTGTTATATGTTAAGTTTAGAATCAAACTTAACAAATTTCGGAGGAATGTGAGAAACACTTTAAAAGACACCTTATTAAGTTAATACTTTTCAAATGTTTTTCTGAAACCTCTTATAAGGGCTCATCGATCTGTATCGACAAGATAAAAATATGTAGCATTCGTCTACAAATCTACACTTCCAATTCTCTGAAACCATAATTGTAAGCCTTAGTTAACCATTTATTCTTAGATTAAGGAGCCGTTATAATTTTGCCGTAAATAAATTGATTATTTCACATTAGAATAATTCTGTTTTGCTAGGCTAACACTTTCACCAAATTCTAAATCCTCTTAACCTTCTATAATCTATAATTCTAACATATTTGAGTGATTTCACCAAAAAGCCGAATATAAAGAAAAAAATAATACAGAAATGTCTAGCTCGATGTGCATCACAATTGGTTACTTCCAAAATAAATAATAATAAGTTTTTTTGTTAGGTACCAAATTTTTAAATTTCTTTTTTCTAAACAGTGAGCTATTTGCTGGATAGGTGTACCTTAACTGTCAGATAGGTGTTCTCTGTTAAAAATGTACACCTGCTATCCGTCGGATGGGTGTTTTCTGTCAGTTTTCTACAACTTTTCAAACCACAAACTCATCAAGTGTCAAAACCTGTACTATTACTTCAAATGACCAAATACAATTGTAATAGCAACTTACTTCGCATATCTTCATCATTTACTACCAAAAATTTATACAAAATCCATACTTGACCCATTTTGACACGTACACAAAATATAGGCTCAAATTAACAAGTCGAGCAATCACAACTATGATTCAAAAGAGTAGCTCTTGCATAACCCATAACAAACACACCACAATCATGTCATCACTATGTCTTTCCCTTCCCATGATAATCCTTCTTACCCGACCTGCTTGAGCCTACAAAATGAATCAGTAAAGAAGTAAGCAAAATGCTTAGTGAGTTTATAGGAAATTAAACAAGCAAACAATTAAACAATTTTATAAATCTACTTGAACAACTAGTACATCAATTGAATACCAAGTGATCAACCAAGCAACTTGAAATCAACTAACAACTTACATATGTAAAGATCATGTGCACAACTTTACGGATCCGTGTTCAACTCCCTTTTTCATATAACAACTTGATTAGCACAAAGCTAGAGAAATCTCCACTGTACAAAGGAACTAGTATATGGCCAATGTACAACCTGTAATCATATTTACAACTCGATCATACGAATCCTCTTACACGTATGTAATGCGGATTCCTGTAACTGTTTCACCCATTTAACCCCCATAAAACTCACATTTTTAGTTTAAGGATGACAATTCATCAATTGAGGATCATCACTTCCTTAGCACCTAGGAAACATCATATAACAATTTAACAACATCCTATACAATTCTTCTTACCACTAATTCACTACTTAATTTTGTATGCCCAGTTTGACTTTTAAAGACAAACTAGTCATAATTTCACCACTTCAACCCCTTAATTCATTCTATTGTTCAATTGCTTTTAACACTACTTTAATCATCACTAATAACATCAAAACAGCTCCTTTCAATTAATAATTTAGTAGGTTATCTTCATTAAACACGAATTCATCTTTTCTAAGTTGGATATTATAAGTTTCTATCAAAATTTCACCACTAATTAGTTTGAAATCAACAATTAATAGTTATAAACTCATACTAGCATCAATTGAACACAACTCATGGTTTATTTAATCTATTATCATCATCCTAAGTTAAAATCACCACCTCACCTCATTTTTAGGTCAAAAGAATAAGAATACTTACTTTACCTTAGGTTAAGGATAATGAATGAAGCTCCAACTCGACTTTTCTAGGCTCCATTAAATGATTACAAGTTGATTTCTCCTTCTTCTTCTTCTTGTTCAAGAATCCACAAGAGTGTAGGTGTGTATATGTGTGTAAGCGTACGTATGTGTGTGTGTGGTAGATTTTTAAAGTTTTATTAGTTAAAATGATAAATAGATATTTACACTTCTAACCTCCTTGTCTCTTTTACTTAACAATACTTCACCCCCGACTTAGAACTTAAGCAACTTAGACAATTCACAATCAATAATAATAATATTGTTGGGTCACTGATATGTGATGAGTCAATTCTCTAGAGTTCTTCATAGAAATGAGGAAGTCAAAACTCCAAGGATATGTTATCTCACCGGTCGCTACTCAACCAAGTCACTGTCAAGATACTGGCGACAACACTATGTGGATTCGCTATCGCTTGAAGAATCTATCACTAAGTGTTCATATCGCTATAAACCTTGAACACTGAAGATTGATCAAGACGCAATCCACTGCAAATAAAGAAGGTCAGTGCTAAGCAAATAGTCATTACTAGTGGTTAATCAACTCACCAGTATGATAAGTGACTATGCGCTTATGCAATTATAATCATATCAATCGATGTGGTTAAATAAAAGGAGGTCACAAGAAGAATTCAAGTCAAGTCACTCTACAAGAGCATGTTAGCTCGCAGTGAGTGAGGAAACTTCTTTATCCTCCAGCGACTTCAGTAATAATGTAGTTACTAGACAATCTAGTTCAAGTCGTTGTGCATATGAAGTCCCTGGTCTACTATTCATCAGCAACTCAAAGAGTCCTTAGCGATGAAGAATATGACAACACACGAAGAATGCATGATCTTGTAGGGACCACAGAAGATTCCTTTTCTAACATATTTTTTGTTAGAAGGAAGCCAACGCTATAGCGACACGTGTCATTCTATTTCCTAGAAAGTAGGATATATTTACGGGAATTATTTGTCTATAAATAGAGTGACATATTGTACTGATTTGTTTACCAATTTGTAGCTATCATTTGATTTCGATTAGTTATAAAGATTGTCTAACTACGAATTGAGTCAGTGAGTAATAGAATATCTATTCTCACAGCGAGTAACGCTTTAACTTGTAATCATATTGAATTAGTTCTAGCATAGGCTTTAACTGTTCTGCAATTCGCTATATCGATGTAATTTGTTATCAATAAATTCATCATTCAAGTTAATTTTGTGTTCTGCTATTTGTTTACCAGCTTTCATACTTCGCAATTTATTACTCTGTATTGAACAAGTATTTTAAAATGACTAGTAACTGTTAACAATTTTAAAATACTATAATTAACGAGTTAAATTTTATTCAAGCCTCCCCCCCCCCTCCTACAATTCAAGCGATAGTATTGAACTAGATACCACTTTTGAATATCACGACACAATTTTCATATAACTCGCTAACAATATCGTCGTAGCTAGGTCATCTTTAATGTATACACCAACACACCAAATTTAGTGTAAAATTTGAACTTTAACCAACTCACTAAATATAGTGCAATTTTTTATTTACATCAAATTTTAAAAAATATTACACCAAATTTAATATAGCACTAAACTTTACACTAAACTATCCAATATTTACTTTTAGTCATCTAGCTTGATTGAGTGGCTGTAATGAGTGCATGAGAATTATTCGTGATTCATGCAACATAAGGTGGTATGGTGGGTGGTTAATTACCATTCCACGGGAATTATTCGTGATTAATGCAACATATGGTGGTATGGTGGGCGGTTAATTACTTGTAGTGTAAATATTTGTTTGTGAAAGTAAGCTACTGCAAATAGATAAGAAGTGTACATATGCGTATCTGCTTGCTATAAATATTGGGTAGAATTAATAAAAGTTTTCTTTAAAAAAAGGAAGAAATTAGATCCAAAAGTAACATATAGAACTTTCAATAATAAAAAAAGTTACACTCCTAGAGGTAACGGGATATATCCTATAAAGATCTAAATCGAGTTTATGTTGAATAGTTGTGATCTTGAATGAACAATAACCGTAATATATATATATATATATATTTTAGTGTCTAAAACTTTTGATAATAAAAAAGAATTGGGGATGTACGCCTGAACGGTCGATTTATCTCGGCGAGTCGTTGTTGGTGCTAGTGTCGGACGATGACCGAACAGTGCGCAATTAGTGGGGTGTTTTATAATTATAATGTGGGGTATCCTAAATTACTTACTACGTACAAGCACTAACTAGGCTGAGTAAGTGATAAGTATGACTCAGGTGTCGTTCTCTAAAACCAACTGAATTTTAAACTAGAACGTTTCAGACGAGTGGATTCTAACTAGTGAGGGGATTTATAAAGAGCAGGGGAAATTTTGGTTTTTGTTTATACTACAATTTTAAGATATAAAGTAATGTAAAATTTAGATGATGGGTAGGCAATGTTTGTTATGATTTCATTAGTTATACTATGGGATGATGCGTGTTAAGTTTTACTTAAAAGAAACGTTGCTCAGACTACTTGTATGTTTAGTTATATTAAATGATATAGGTGTAAACACTAAATTCCCTACTATTCGATTAGCATGTCACCAGGAATTTGGTCATGATGATTCTGATTGGAATGGTCTTGCTCAATTTTCAGCACTGCCCAATTACGGGAATAGTGACTCTCCTTGGAATATAAACATTCATGGGCGTATGAATAGACCCATTCTATGTCCGATCGTTCTTAACACTGTGTTTAACAATTAATATAACAATGAGTGTATGGTGTTTTAACTTGCTTTCTATAACTTTTGCCAAAATCTAAAGGTGATAGACAGAAATAAAATAATTCCTGATTCTTGATCCTTCGTTTTAGATTTAGAAACTCATTTTGTATTTTAGTACTTTAAAAACTATATTTATGTTTTAAACCAATCTTTCTTAAAATGTACCAAGGAATCCCTAAACTTTTGACTATGTAATCTACTTTTAGTATTTCCACAAGTTCACACTCGGACCATGTTTTAAAAACATCTTATGGTTGTCTACAATGTATTTCAACTATAAACTAGTTGTTCCATTGCTTAAGTACTTCACGATGTTATTCATAGTGTTTCCATAGTAGTTACGATGTACTTATAGTATTTCCATAGTAATCTACGATGTACTATTACGACGAATACATTATGTCGTAATTAAACCAGAATTGGTTGTTACATTACTTAAGTACTTCACGATGTTATTTATTGTGTTTTCCATAATAGTTACGATGTAATCCACTTATAGTGTTTCCATAGTAATCTATGATGATTACATACTGTTGTAATTAAACCAAAACATAGATAATTAATTACATTGTATTATGGTTTGCGAAGTCTTAATATCAAAGTTGTAATCACGTTCATTGGTGGAAAGACGATAATTCACGATAAGGTTTAGAATCATAAATAGAAAACATAATTAAAACACTAAGTTTCTAATTAAATAGCATAACATCATCCCATAAATAGTTAGCTAACTACATCACAACAACCATGAAGGGTAACTTCTCACTAATCATGGTGAGTTCTAAATCTAGCATAATAACAATAATAGTAAACATTGTATTAAAATAGATAAAGGAAAAAAAATCACCGTAGATTATATGAGTTTTGAATAAACTTGAAATTATAAGATCTAGACTCCAACAGTACTCCAAGCGTATTACAATTTTTCATTTGCTACTGTCTAAGTATATATTGTATAGATTTTGTGTGAATTGTATAGATTTGGTATGAATTGTTGTTGTGTTAAAAATTGTATAGTTGTTGTGTATTTAAATAGGAGTAAATTAAATTGATTTAAAAAATAAAATATTTTTTTTTTACTGTTAGATTCAACGGATCCATATATATATATATATATATATATTATTTTGAAATGTAACCGTTAGGTTTAAAGAAAAAAAACTTATTTTTATTAAATACAAAATATATGAAAAAATAATAAAATATTCTAATGCAGCCCACATAAACTCATCCTAGATTCGTGGTTTTTGTGACCAGTAGGCCTTACCACCGAACCACTCCGGTCGTGGTGGCACGACGGGTCGGTGACCATGAAAGACTCCGTGTGGTCTAATTATGTTGTCTAATTATGTGCCGCTTTATAAGTTTGGAGGTTAGCATAAAATATGACGGTTGTTATGGTCAACGGGAGATATAATATCCATGACTCTCACTTTCAAATTATCACAAAATAATTTCAAAAGTACAATTATGTAACTTACAAAAACTTCTAATTCATACTTTGTGAAAAGAAATACAATAGATCGATTCTCAAATACATATATTAAAGCAAATAAGTTATTGGAGCATATAAAAATTTTCCTGCTACGGGGAAGCTTTCTGCTTTCTTTCTCAAATTCCTCCTTCGGCCTCTCCTCCTCGGTAGCCTAAAACGCATAAGTCATAAAGATTCAGGTTATTGTGGTAATTCGCCTTTGTAACAAACCAATTAATTTTTAAGCAAATTGAATGAACATAAAGGTCTTGGTGGGTCAACCTATTGCGATCCGACTTAAAACAGACCTGTTTGACGTGAGGGACATAATTTGTAATTCATTCTTATATCGTATTTATGAACATAAAGCTTTTTATAACCTTCTAAATAGAAAAGAAGGAAATGAATGGGAGTATCCTTTTGCCGTAGCTGGCATCAATATTTCCTTCATGTTGATGTAAATGTTGGACATTCAGTCAGCAATAAATAATATTTTCAATTGTCACCGCCCTCTTTTGTTCATTGAATAGTTATAATTTCTTATGATTTTCATATAAAATCCAGATAGGTATATTGGCCTTGTGTTTTGCCAAATCAACAACACGGGAGAATCCTCCAATTACATCAACTAAACCTCACCTGAACGGGCAGTGTTTAGCATCAAGCTCAACATATCATCCCATTGATATGAGGGACTAAGTCTTCAAATCATGCTCTTTTACATTTTTCAATCATGAAGGTATCATAGAATTGATCACGTTCTCCGAAATGGATTCGTAGCAATTAGAATGCTTTCGGTATATGTTTACAAAATAGAATAAAAGAAAAATTACTATCACCGATCCGTTAATTCTATCTTTTAAGATAACCTCAATTTAAAAATGTTGAGTTGCAAGTTGCAACACCTTAGCAAGTTCTCATTAAGTTTGTATAGCGCAACCAAATTTTGTAACACTATGGGCGACATCTTACCTATAGAGGTTACCACATGAATGCACTAGAAAAAATAAAGGTTTATTTGTAAATTAGGTTAAACTAATCAATATAAGTTAAACTCACTTCTTTAGACGTTCGTTTAAGCTCTTCAGAAAGGGCTCGAGTAGTTATTTCAATACCTCTCGTTATATGAATTGGTTTAATACCTGCTGCTACCACCTGATAGAGTATCCCTGATATAAGCATATGAATCTTGAAGGATTTAAACTTCCCATTATGTATCGTAGTATAATTATTGACCACGTACCTTAACACACTCGTTGATTAGCTTGGCACCAATGTTCACAACAGGATCTTCCAATTCAACCTATATTAATAAAAAAATTTGCAAATGTACTTTATTTAAGAGTCCAAAACCAAGTGAAAATAGATGTGCATCCCGATTTAGGACCATAAATAAAAAGATAGGTATATGTATCGAATTGTCACCTCTAACATTCCCACACGGCCATACATGTCAAGTTTATTAAGCTATAGTTGTTTCTTTCAACCTGAAACATGAATAACTAATATATGCTACGAAACTTCTCAAATAAAATTCATAACAAACACAGTCAAATTCTTTAAAAATATTAAAACCAAATCCTAGCGGTTGATAATCCTATATTCAAATAAATAATCTGCGAGTTCAATCCTATATTCGATTTCGGAAATACATCATGAATCCAAAACAAAATAACACAACATTAGAACTCTAAAATTAAAATTAAAATAGATAGTAAGAAGAAATCAACACTCAACAATTGAAGTAGAACTTCATTCACGTAAGGTCGATTAAATTAAAAATGAATCGTAAAATTAATCTGCAAAATTAAAACCCTAAAATTAAAATCGAATTGAATAAGAAATCATCTTACAACAATTGAAGCAAAACTTAGTTCATGTAATGTCTGATTGAGATTGAAATCAAAATTGAATCCTATACTATTGAATTCAAAAAGCGTGTAAATCTGAATTGAAGTTATGGTGCGATTGAATGAATTAGGAAGAATGTAATTTCAAATTTGAAATGAGTAAAATAGGAATAGGAATTGACATTTTTAATTTTCGGGTAGTAGCAGGAATCATACGTGGGCAATTTAGTAATTAAAAAACCTCAGTCATGAGTTATCAGCTAATCACATCTAGATAAATAGATCAACGGTTTGACTGAAATATTTTAAAATATTGAATGGGCAAGATTAACTTAGAGGATATTTAAATTAGAATGATTACTTATTTATGGTTTTACTTTAGTAATAAAGAGAGATAAAAGAGAGAAGAGAAGAGATTATGATTTTACTTTAATAGTAAAGACACATATGGAAACCTATATTCTAGTGCTATAGTTTGGTATAATACATACATATTTTTAGTTAGATTTAGATACGTATCAATATTTACTTGTACTATATTTTTATCTTTTATACATATTTAGATATATAATTCTATTTTTATATACATACTCCATCCATACTTGTTGGGAAAATTAGGTCGTCTGAATTTCTCACATTATAAATTTAATGAGACGAAAAGTAAAATTAAAATTAGAGTATTAACTAAAGATATTCAAGTAGGGGATTTAGTTTCTTAATATGAATGTTTTCCTAATTTTATATTTCCCTAAGACGCAATAAATAAAGAGTTCTTAAGAGATATCAGAACTTGACATAGTTCCCCTACTTTGTATTTGTGTGATTAATTGATTATATACACATATTTATAAAAATATCTTCTTCGTGTTCTTCATTAATGCAATTATATTATTTAATTCTTTTGTTTAGATGATAAACGGGTCCTAAAATTGGTGTCAGAGTGTGTCAAGTCTATTCAAGATATGTAAATATCCATTTCAAGCAAAAGAAAGCCATACTGAAGAAACTAAGGAAGTTCGAAGAAAACTCATTTTCTGTTCGTCATCTTCTGTGTGGCGGTGGCAAAATCATCATATCTCATTCGTTAGCTGTCATGATATGAACTGTAGGTTCCTAACACATAGTTGCACATTCTGACCACAAGAATTTTTTATATGAGCTTTGGATCGAGAGATATTTAATTTCGAAATCTACTGCAAAAAGTGTATAGTTGTATATATGGTTCAAGACATACATATCTACTCTGGGTAGAAATTTTATAGTGATCGGATGTTTCAACACAGAGATATTAAATTTCGAAGTTGGCTGCAAAAAGTTTATGGTTTCTGTGCGCAGCTGCTGTAACATTAGCGTTGTGTCCTCGTTAACCGTTGGATCATCTTGATGTTTGGATATATGTTTCAAGACGCATAGATCTACTTTTTGTACAAATGTAAGCTTGATCGAATGTGTCATCGGGGAGATATATAATTTTTAAAATTGCTACAAATTTATAGTCTTAGTTTGTCCCATACAAACTCAGACCATGATACAAGACACGAGGACGGACTTAGATTAAGCAACGATACCAGACTCAGACCAAGACAAAAGGCCAGACTCAGACCAAGACAAGAGGTCAGACTCATACCCAGACCTAAGGTCAGACCCACACAAGGTCAAACTCACACGAGGACAGACTCAAACGAGGTCAAACTGAGACGAACACGGCCTTAGAAGAGGTCAGCCCCAAAAACCATAACTAGAGATTAGCTCATGCTTAATTAACATACATGAAGTCGATGATGATGTTTCAACTGATATGTTCAATCTTTATGTGTAAATGATGAGGTTTAAATAATTATGTTTAAGTTAGCTTAAGATTTTTTCTTCGGGCATTATATGTGACAACACTCAAAAACTGGTACGATTCCGTACACAATTAACATGCATTTTTACGCTAATTCTCTCTTAACTAAAATCAATAAACTGAGATAAGTCTAGCACAAACCCACAATGTACATATTGATGCACACTATTTTAATGCATGATGCATTACGTTTACGTAATTATTGAGAATTACGCGATTTAATCGAATGATTTCTGACAAACACGAACGTTGGTGATAAACTTTCATAAATAACGTAAAACTATTTGATAATTAAATAGTAGTTATTTACTATATTATTATGCTAGGTTAAGAGCATAACATTTTCTGATAATTGAATAAACGGGTACAAGAGTTAAATTAAACACAACATCGTAGAGATTTCGTGAATTTATTAAACTAATTAATCTTAACATACGTTGTCACACCCTGCTAAAGCGGAAACACGAGATGTAACAGTACAGTGATTTCATAATCAAAAATTACAAAAGTTCACCGTTCAACACATTACATTAAGTCTTACAAACGTTTACAGCGCAAAAGTACATAATCTAGACATGCGATTACATCTAAAAGAAACAAAGTCTGTAACACTACAAAAGCATAGATTACAAAACAGTTTTAGCTTCATTTGACAAGTTGTGGCCAAGTCTTGAAAAACATGTAAAAATAAACGAGTCAACTATGAAACATAGTTGGTGAGTACACAGGTTTTGTGTTTGAAAGACCTTTTCAGGAGTTCTTGAAATTCAGTTTAAAAAGATCCACGTTGTTACGTGATTTGTTCGAAAAAGTAGTTTGTTCAAAAATGAGGCTCATATAAGAGCGGTAATCATCCAAGTTCTTGAAATCGAGTTTAGGAAGGATTTGCGTTTTTACGTGGGTAGTTATAAAGAGTGGTTCTTTGATAACGTGGCTCATTTAAGAGTGATACTCATGAAAAATTTAGATTCATTTGTGAATCGATGTTTTATACACAAGAGAGGTTCATTTAAGAACGAGGCTCATTTAAGAGCGATTCCGTTTAAAGTTCAATTACCTTTCAAACTCATGTTTTGTATGTAGCATCACGCTCATATTTTCAAAAGAAATGTTCAAGTCATGTTTATAAAACTCAAGTTGTACTGTCTATGAAGTTCGGGTTGTCATATTTATAGTTTCAATGGATCATTAAACCAATGTTAAAATGTTTATAATCCCAACGGATTTTCATGTAAACGTTTATAAAAATACAAGGAGTTATCATGAAACCATGTTTATCATTTTCCAAAACCACAATGAATTATAGTATCAAGTTTGTAAAGCTCATGGTATAACGTTTATAGTTTCAAGAGTTATCATGTCAGATATCACAATGTCAAAATGTTTATAATCCTAATGGATTGTCATGTCAAGGTTTATAAACAGACGAGGAGTTATCATAAAACCCTGTTTATCATTGTCCAAAATGACAAAGAATTATAATATCAAATTTGTAAAAGCTCGTGCTATTAAGTTTATAGTTTCAAAGAGTTATCGCGTCAAAAGTTGAAATGTTTATATTCGTTATGAATTATCAGGCTATCACGTTATAATCTCTATAATCACAATGAGTTATTATGCTTTAGTCCACAACCAAGCCTCGACCGATTTCAACGCCCCAAAGATATGCCCTATCGTCGGCATTTTAGAATAATGGAATGCACTCACGTGGCCGCGTGAGTAGGGAGGTGGCATGCTCCCAAATAGTACTATCCATATGCATCAATTGGCTCATATAGAGTTAATGGTCGTGTAAAAGTTACAAAACGGGGACTTTAGATACAATAGATAAAACAAGCATATAATCATGTTCGTATAAACAATAAACATTCAAGACATTGTTTTGTAATTAAGCGTAGCATAAGCATAGCATGAGTATAACATGAGCGTACGGATGGATGTAATGAGTGTGCTGACCGCGTATGACTCCTATCCAAGTCCTAAGAACACAAGGTTTCTAATTAGATTCTCGACTAATGTGGTTTGTTAGGATTGCTTAGCTAGCTAATTAAATTACAAAGTGCCGATATAGATTAAATTTTCATTTAAGAAACGTTGTCGGTATTTGTTCGAGTCGTGAACAAAATAATGGAAATATATGAATACAACATCCCAAAATTACCAAACTTGGTATGAAACATACAATGTAGTTCACTAATTTTCTGTGAAAATTTAGGGATATTTAGACTTATGGATTATTTATAATCATTTTATGTCTAAAAGTGAAGTAAATATGGGAAAAATAGTAAATATTCATGAAAAATTATGGAATTTTTACCAAGTCAGTTTATATCCATTTTAAGATTTTTGTACAATGTTCAAGTCGTTTTAAGCAATGGAACATTGGTTCCCAATATTATACGTTTTAACGAGACGTAAATCAAAGACATATCAAAACACCTCAAAAAGGTGTGAAATTTTGAAGATAGTGTCATTTTTTGAGGAAAATTACACAAAAAATTTCCCATAATTTTTTGGGGCTTAAAAGTATTTTTCATAAATAATCCACCTTTTATAGGCTTTGTTTGCATTAATTTAGGAAAAATACTTACGTTTTTTCAAAAATTCCCATTTTTATTTTCAAGACTTTTTTCATGTTCTAGTTACTGAGAAAAATAATCCCCAAAGTTTCAGCACGTTTTATCAAGCACTTTTGTATTTTTGAATTATCACAAAACAAGCATTCACAATTTACAAGGCTAAAACAATGCATGATGTTCATGCATTTTCTAAAAACATGAGATCACCAAGATAAATTAGTATCTTTTTATCATACTGAAATACATATGTCAAGAGTCTAGAAAATATTTAATTTAGATTTATTGAACACTTAAAGTCCCATGAACATGCATCACAACAAGATGCTCACAGAAGGTTTGTTGTTTGCGCATCAGTTTTGTGAGACACATTTGGAGGTCGAATACTCAATGGATTTGAGTGAGACCAGTGGGGTTTAAACGTTAAGACATTAAAATAAATTTGAGAAGAAAAATCAAGATTTTTGGACCATTATTCACTGAGTTATAGTTGATCAAAGTGGGGTCAAAAACTGGACAGATTGCATGCATGACAAAAGTGATCTTTTTGGAGTGTTTAGACTACCAAACGATTTCTAGACCTCATCCTATTCTTGAGGCTTAGTCTTTTATGCGTGAAAATGTGTTTTACAGAAATATAAATATATTTTAACATGGATCAAGATCTCGCTACGAATTTTGGTGCATGCAAGCCCCAAAATCGGGTTTTCGGTTCTTCAAGAATAACACAAACTTGTAACCAAGCTTTTGATCGTTAAATCCTTTAAATCTTTGTTCTAACACACTCATGGTGTTAAAATACAGCCATGATGTGTTAGGAATGATTTCTAACAATTTTAACCATTTAATACTTGCAAGAACATGCATATGATCATTTTAACAACAAAAGACGATTTTTCGGTCTGATTTTTGTTTGATGGGTTGTTTTTTTTGTTTTAACACTTAAACAAGTGTAAGAAACAACCTAAAAATATCAAACTCCTTATGTGGATTATAGCCATGAAATAGGTATAAAATCCATGTATTTACACGAAATAAACATAAAGAAAGTATGAAATAGAAGCTAGGAATGGTGATTATACCTTAGAGTTCTTGTTTTGGTGTATGAACACCTTCAAAGAGATGATTTTTAATCAAAAGTGGGCTAGAATTTAGTGTGTGAAATGAGAGAGTTGTATGTGTTTTCTTGACAGTGAAATGAAAGAAATGAGTGAAGGAATAGTGTGGAAATGGTTTGAAATGATCTTTGCATGGAATCTAATGTAGTTAGTGGGGTAAGTGGGTGGTCAAGAGAGGGGGGGCTGCAGATTTTTGGTGGGGGGGGGGGGTTATTTTTTGTTAAATAAGTAAGTGTAGAAAAGACCGTAAGTAACATATTTAATTTGTTGTATGTTTGTAAATAATGTGAAGTTTAATTGTGATGTTTGAAGAGTTAAAGATTGAGTTGTAAAAATTTATTTCATAAGTTTATAATTTTCATCAAAATGAATTAGATTCATTTATGATTGACACTCAGGAGTTAATTATACGATTTCCGGTTGCGTTAACCGAGTTACGAAATTTCCAATTAAATTTCGATTTTTGTGATACGATAAATAGTTTGTGTTGATGTATGAAATTAAATTTCATTTTTTTTCTTTTGCAGTTTGTAACCTAATTTAATGTTGTTTACGGTCTTAAAGTCTGTTAAGCAATCTCCTAAAACGTTACGCGATATCGGTAACTTACGGTTTCGGTACTTAAGGAGTCGTAACCTAGACTTTTCACTAGGATTTTAGAGTGCTGTAAACGTAATTAGATAGACCAGGAATTTAAGTGCGTTAATGACCTGAGATTTTTGACGGTTGTCACATACGTACATTGTCGAAACGACTTACAATATTCTAATTCACATTAAGTTACCTTAATCATGAGGTTAACACTTAATAGTTACTAATTAACTTAAACTATCAAATTATTCACTTAACTAATCTCTAATTAACCTAACTGCTTAAATACCTAGTGATTTAATCAATTAGACAATTCCTAGACAAGAAATCAAGTGACCATACCTCCCTTTTGACCCCCTCTTGGTCGGTCCTCACACAACCACCACCATTCCACCCTCATTTTTCTTCTTACTCGCCTGAACTTGCATCACCTTACCTCATTAAATTAACAATACATGAAGCCATGCTCAAAATATCTTGTAGTCTTTGGAAATAATTGTTTAAGTGTTGTTGCTAGATGAAAGGGAAAATACATACACTTCACCACCATCCTAGAAATCTGCATTCTCTCTACATACTCCCTCAATATCCCATGTCACTTCACCATCATCATATTCACCACTTTTTTATTTCAAGGAAATCTTCAAGAACAACCACATGAACCATTACTACTACATCATCTCTACATCACTTCTACTCCATTAATCAAACTCATAAACATTATTTGTTCTTCTTAATCTTATATTCATGAGATTTGAAGCCTTAAAAGGAAAGCTAGCAAATTTGGGTTCTTAAAACGATTTTGGGTTGAAGACTTCAAGTTCTTTTCTTATTTTTCTTTTAATCATTCATCCAAGAGCATTGTAAGGAAATCTCTCATTTGATCTCTTCATTCCCTTAGTTTTGAAGGATTATATGCTAGATGTTCACTCACATGAAAACCCGGCTAACTACGTGTCAAGACTATTGTTAAAACGTTTAAAAACTTGTTAAAAGTCGACTATAAATCGAAGGACTTTCTGACAAAATTTTTGTCCAAGGTTTAAAACTTGTATGGGCACATTTCGTGAGGAGGAGTCTAAGTCAGTCAACGAACGTTTTTTTTCAACGACAATCCAGAAATATAGCTGTTGGACCTTTGTGTACAAATAAATAGTTTTGAACCCCATATACATAACGAAAAATTATGAATCTTATCTTTTATTCAACCTAGGACATGCAGGGATATGTGACAAAAATATCGTAACAAAATAAGTCAATTTGACTAGTCAAAATGATACCATAAGAAGGGTCAATAATGGGGAGAATCTGTTCAAATGAAAATAAACATAATCGGTATTATAATGAGTACCTAGATGTATGACTTTCATAATAAGCATATGATTTTGATGAAATTTATATTATGTGAGGATTTGGAAGTGTTAAAATGGATACATAGGTCAAATGGTAAAGGACTTGTTAAACGAACGAGAGACGTTGAAAATGTGTTTTAATCGGAAAACAAAATATGGTTTTAAAAACGAGTAATGAAAACCTTTAACTTCATATTTTGGACTATAAACATAGTTGATCTTGTTAAAATACTCAAAGTATGGTTAAAACGGCGAAAGCGTGCTTTGGAATGCGTTTTGTGAAAACTTGAAAAACGCCAGATTTTAGCCTCACCTGGATGGGTGAATTAGCTGGACTTGGTTTTTGTTAGACTTTACTCGGACGGGACACCTGGCTCCCGGTCAGGATAGCCGTACCCAGACGGGTGATGATGCCACCCGAACGGGTGAGCCATGTTCAAACACCTTTTAAACTTTGGTTTTCGAAACGAACAAACGGAGATTGTTAAGGGACTAAACATGAAAATATTTGGATAATATTTTTCTACCATGAACAGAAAAAGGAACTTCTTTAACATCATGTTTTAGACAAACGTTAACGAGAACTATTGAACAAATTGAAAAGCGCATTTTCACGAACAATATACGTTTTATAAGTATAAACCTTTAACGTATACTGTTGGTGCACGTTTGGTGACAACATCTCTTATTTTGTAATAGTTAGTTTTGTTATTAGTTTTATAGTTAATAATGTAAAGTGTTTATTAACTTAGCCTTTTTAGTTTTTAGTTTGTAAGTTCGTACGAACCTATATGTTCGTACGAACCTAGGAAGTTCGTACGAACATGTAAGTTCGTACGAACCTAGGACCAGTAAGTTCGTACGAACTTATTGGGTATAAAAACTAAGTTGTAATATTTCATTACAGAGCTTTTTGAAATCAGTTATATTCGAATATACAGTGCTATCTTCGAATACCTACGAACTTATACACTTAACACTTGCATTTACTTGTTTTGTTGTTGGTTATTGTGTATTATACCATTCCGCAATCTAATACACATTGTAATCCCGTTTGGATCCGTGCAAAGGGACTTTCATATACTTTAATAGCAAAGTAACTATGTTTTTGAGAAACATACAAGTATACATATAAAACTAGCATCAACGGGGTGTACACTTTTTCGAAAACGAAATACATTTTCAACCTACTAGTTGAGTGGACAACTAGCATAGATGAGCGGGTAGCTATCTACTTATACAAACCTAGATGTGCGGGTAACCATCTACTTATACAAACATAGATGATCTGTTAGCTATCTACTTATACAAACGACCTCATGGGTATAGGGCGCCACAAGAATATTTTTGGGCAAACTTATTCACTTTAAACGCTAGCACTCACGCAACTCACAAGGTGAGTTCATAACCCCTATTTTACTTCTAAGTTTTTGTTCGATTTTGGGTGTTGAACAGCAAGTTCGTACAAGTCAGAAAGTTACGTACGAACTTACCCAAAATATCATACGAACCTATAAGTTCGAACTTTTGAATTTTCTGTCAAGTTTGACCAGAAGGTTGACCATTCGAACCTAGATAGTTTTCGAACCTATAAGTTCGAAGTAATCTAAGTTCGTACGAACCTAGGGCTGTTGACTTCTGTTGACTTTTCTGTTTTTACACTTTTGACTTGGTTTGACTGTTTCTAGTGATGACAAATCTCAATAAACTGTTAGAAATGGATCACGAGGTTGGTAAGTCAGCCTCACCACCTAAGCTCCTCAAAGGAGAGGACTACTTTTGGTGGAGAGATCGATTTGAATCGTTTGCGAGATTTCACGATATCCGTATGTGGATATGCATTAAAGATGGGTATGACTTACCCACTTACGAATTTGAGGGAAAGACTAAGTTCTGTACATATTCTGTCATGAAAGATGAAGACAAAAAGATGTACGAGGCTGAGAATAAAGCTTTGTCAGCAATTACTATGTGTCTCCCTCAGGAGATCAAGCATACTTTTAAACGATACCAATTCTCAAAAGAGCTTTGGGAAGCGTTAGAAAATCGGTTTGATGGAAACGATAAGATCAAAGAGAGTAGAGCTGATTTACTGACCAAACAGTTCTATGTCTTCAAACATATGAAGGGAGAGTCATTAGAGGAAATTATCACCAGATACTACCATCTTATGACTGAACTAGACAACAATGGTCTATCCTTCACCGACACTGTCAAGAGCAATTAGCTCCTTGAATCACTCCCACCAAAATGGGACATTTATACTCTGATGATCAAGGAGAGTACAGGGTATGACGCTCTGACTCTCGATGATGTGATTGGAAAGCTGCGTGTGTATGACTTAAACATGCGGAGGAAAGAGACGGGATCTGATCAGGTTCAGGATCCCAGCGTTTACCATGGTAAACGAACTGATTCCACTGCATCTACAAGTAGTGGTGTTGCAGCTTTTTATACTGTCGAGGATGAAACAGACTCGGTTATCAGAAGTTCTGATAGCAATGTCTGTCATATTACTTCGTCAGATGATCAAGGGGTCGATAGAAAACCGAAATCTGGAACCTCAAGCGGTTTTAAATCAATGCCCATGAGCATGAAGTTTGCAGAAGAGGAAATAGCCATGCTTGCCTCTTTCATTGCATCCCGTGAGCACTTCATTAAGGGAAAAATCACTGATCCTGAACTAATCAACGAAGATTATGACCAATTGGATCAAGATGACCTAGAAGAAATGGACTTGCAGTGGCAAATGGCCATGATTGCAAGAAGAGCCCAACGATTTATGAACAGAACCGGGAGAAAATTCATGAGTAGCAAAGTGGGATTCGAAAAGTCTAAAGTGAAGTGCTATAACTGTGATGGTTTTGGGCACTTTGCTAGAGAATGTCAGAGATCGAAGAGAGATCAAAATTTAGGTCAGAACGGATCAAGATACCACAGTCAAGGTTCCTCTGAGAACAATCAGACCTCAGGAAGTATTCATACTTCAAGAGCTCTGGTGGTTCAAACTCAAGATGGAGCACATGATTGGAGTTCAAAGTCTGAGGAATCACAAGCATTCATGGCCTCCATCACTGAAGAAAAGGAGGAAAGCAATGCTGAATTTGATACAGAAAAGGAAATAGCTACAGAGATGGAGATAGATGCACCTGCTCAAGAGACCAGAGAGGTAAAATTAAAGTCCACTGAAAACATGAGCTCAGAAGACTTTATCGCCTACATGGTCAATCTGGATGCTGAAAAGCAAAAGGTATTCCTTAATTTAGACTTAGTTGTTAAAGCCTGTGTATTATGTACTAATTTTCAGGTACAAGCTGAGGAATTAATCGAGTCATCCAACTCGATATCAGCTCAGCTAAACTCTGTAAAAGAGGAAAATGCTATTCTAAAACAAAGAAATGCTAAGCTTTTGAATAAGGTCAAGGCTGACAAAGAGGACTTAAGGGTGTTGAAAGAAAGGGTTAATGAGCAAAGTCAGATTATTGACTTGGCTCATGAACATGTTCTTGATATAACAAAACAGTCCTCTGAAAAGGAAAAGGAGCTTGCTGATGCAAAAGTTAGGATTGCAGAATTAAATAAAAAACTTGAATTAAGAAAATTCTCAATCGAAACTTTGGATAATATGTTAAGCTCACAAAAACGGCCAAGAGACCTTCGAGGAATGGGGTATACTGAGTCCCCTCCTCCTTTTAATCATAACTATACTTCTTCACCTGATGAATCTGAGCAGTTACCTGCTAGTGATTCTGTAGTTTACTCAACCATTCCTGGTTTCATTCAATTTGTGAGATCTGAGGAAGCTGAGGTTACTACCGTGACTGAATCAACATCTTCTGACACTTTAATGTCATCCATCTCTGAACTAAAATTAAATACTATACCAGTGGATGAATGTGAAAAGGAAAGTGTCACAGAGAAGGTACAGACCACAACTGAATCTGTTTTACCCAGATCTGAAAAAGAAAAGGGTAAACAGGTGGAAACTATCATACTTCCAAGTTTGCCAAAGTTAGATAAATCAACAGTTCAGAAGGCCCCGAAAAAGGCCTTAGTGAAGCGTTCTTGTTTCGTGTGCCATGAAAAGGGACACGTTGCAAGTATTTGTCCAACAAAGGGCAAAAGTAGAAAGACTCGGGTGAAAAAGGACCAATCACCTGAAAAATTTGTTTCGTCTCCGGAGAAGAAAACTCTTGTTCCTGATACGACTTGTGTAAGTGATAGAGTGGCTAGCTGGTTCTCTAAAACAATGAATACACATGAAGCTAGCTCCTCTGGAAGAATTGGTTTGGGTTATAAGAGAACATTAAGCACTCAGAAAACTCGACCTGTTCAGAAATCTGTTAAGTTCACGACAAATGATGTGTCTAGGAACAATACTCCTTCAAGAGAAGGGTTCCATGGACAGTCATCCAGGTCTAGAACTCCACAGAGATTTAATACTCCAAATAATCGTTTTTCTAACACAAATAGTAATAATAGGAATTATCACAATTCGAATTATAACTACCCCAATGTGTTTAGATCTACGTCCAACCCCAGACTAGTAAATCCGAGACTTTTTCAGAAGTCTCCGGAAAGAAAGTCTAGTAGTAGTTCCTCCCATACTCAAACGAATGCGACTCTCAAAGCATCCACCTCTAAGCCAAAGAGTAATGGATACTTAAAGGAATTTACATTCGTGGATGAGAATGGCAGACCCAAGACCGTCACGGCTTGGGTCCCCCTTGATGACTAATCTTTTCTATTATGTGTGCAGGAGTTAATCAGACGTGCTGCCAACTGGTGGTATGTGGATAGCGGTTGCTCAAGGCACATGACGGGGGAAAGGCAGCTTCTTGTGGATTTCATACACAAGAAGGGAGGATATGTGAACTTCGCTGGTGAAAAAGGTGGACAAATCACGGGATTTTGTACAATAACAAATGGAAAATTTAAGCTAGAGCAAGTCAAATATGTTGAAGAGCTGAAGCACAATCTGATGAGTGTATCTCAGATCTGTGACAAAGGACATCCTGTCCATTTTACGGATAGAGATGCACTCATTTTAAAACCTAGTTTTGTCATTCCAGATGAATGGATAATCATGAGGGCTCCCAGAAGGAATGATACTTATGTGTTGGACATGAGTGTTACTGAATCCTTCCCGGAGTCGACATGCCTTATATCCACAGCATCTGAGTTCGATTCACAGTTGTGGCACCGGAAAATGGCACACTTACACTTTAGAAAGATGAACTATATAGTCAAGAATGGACTAGTGCTAGGTGTTCCAGTACAGAGTTTTGGTCTAGAGGATAAATGTGTGCCTTGTCAAAAAGGCAAACAACACAAGAAGCCTCATCAGTCAAAATCTCAAAATTCCATTGCCTTAACCTTTGATCTTCTTCATATGGATCTATTTGGTCCTGTGAGCGCAAGGAGTATAGGTGGTAAATATTACTGCCTAGTTATCACTGATGACTTTTCACGTTTTTCCTGGGTATTCTTTTTGGCATCAAAGGATGAGACAGCAGAAATGCTGATGACATTCTTTACCCAGATTGGACATCAATTTGGTTGAGGAGTCAAGAAGATACGAAGCGACAATGGCTTAGAGTTCAAGAACTCGGTATTGAATGTCTTTTGCTTAAGTAAAGGAATTCAACACCAGTTCAGTGCACCTTATGAGCCACAACAAAATGGTGTCGCTGAAAGGAAAAACCGTACCTTGATTGAAGCAGCAAGAACAATGCTGGCTGATTCAAAGCTTCCTGTCATTTTCTGGGGAGAAGCAGTGAATACAGCTTGTCATGTACTCAATAGAGTTTTAACCATTAAGAAGCATAACAAAACGTGTTATGAGCTCCTAAATGGTCGAAAACCAAACCTGACTGGTCTTGAACCCTTCGGTGTTCAATGTACCTTATTAAAAACCAAACATCAATCAAAATTTGGTGAGAAAGCTGACGAAGGATTATTCCTAGGTTATGAAGCTGGATCTCCAAACAAAAGGGTCTATAATAAGACAACTGGCAGAGTTGAGATTGTATATAATATACAAGTCAGATCCTATACTCCAGCTGTACAAACTGGACCAGAATGGTTATTTGACTATAATGTTGTCTTCAAATCATTCAATCTTCCGTTCTTAAGTGAATCTGACACCTTGGGGCTAGAACATGTTGTGCTAGATGATGGTGAAATCAATGCGTTTGCACCAAGATCTAGCATTCCAAGTTCGGAAGATGCAAATGATAAAGGGAAAGAAACTACTGTCGATCCTATTGCGGATAGTGATTCAAATCTGAATGACATTCCATCTTCCTCAAAGGTTACAGATCCTATGCATGAAATTGCAGAGGATGAAGTATCACCTCAAAGGGAGATTGGATCAAATCTAGGATCTGACTTACCGGTTGACTCTATAGTCTCAACTCGTGTGAACAAGTATCATCCGATTGATAATATCATTGGTGATCCGAGTTCTAGAGTAAAGACTCGCAGAGAAATATCAGAAAGCAACAGTCTATATGCATCGATTCAAGATACTGGAATCATGCATAAGTGCCTGTTTAGTTGTTTCATTTCTCAATTTGAGCCCAAAAATGTACAAATGGCTCTTAAGGATAATTCTTGGGTAGAGGCTATGCAAGAGGAGCTTGATCAATTCAAGAAGCTCAAAGTATGGGAGCTAGTTGATCTACCAAAAGGGGAATATGCAATAGGCACCAAATGGGTGTTTAAGTGCAAACGTGATGACAAGGGTGTTGTAACTCGCAACAAAGCCAGATTGGTAGTTCAAGGATTTAATCAGCAGGAAGTGATAGACTATACAGAGGTGTTTGCACCTGTCGCAAGGCTGGAAGCAATTCGATTGTTTCTGGCATATGCTGCACATAAAAGAATCAGAGTCTATCAACTTGATGTAAAGAGTGCCTTCCTACATGGTAAAGTTCAGGAACTTGTGTTTGTTCAACAAGCTCCGGGGTTCAGTGATCCAGACTATCCAGACCGAGTCTATAAATTGGACAAGGCTCTGTATGGAATGCATCAAGCACCTAGAGCTTGGTATGAGACTCTATCTACTTATCTCTTGGAAAATGGGTTCAAAAGAGGGTAGATAGATTGTACATTGTTCATCAAATGGCAAAAGGAAGATTTCCTACTTGTTCAAGTGTATGTCGATGATATCATTTTTGGATCATCCGATGAGAAAATGTGCAGAGACTTTGAACAAGTTATGAAGCGAAGATTTGAAATGAGTGCGATGGGGGATTTGAATTTCTTCTTAGGATTACAAGTTGATCAAAAGAAGGATGGATTCTTCATCCATCAGACGAAGTATGTTTATGAAATGCTCACGCGTTTCAAGATGACTGAAAGCTCGTCATATGGTACTCCGATTCAATTGAATCACAATCTTGGACCAGATTCTGAAAGTACTGAAGATGTGGATCCGACTCTATATCGGGCCATTATTGGTTCTCTCATGTATCTAACCGCTTCTAGACCAAATATAACCTTTGCAGTCTGTTTGTGTGCGCGCTTTCAATCTACTCCTAAGGAATCGCACATGAAAGCAGCAAAGAGAATTTTGCGTTACCTTAAGGGCAAACCTAAGTTAGGTCTTTGGTATCCCTCGGGAGGCAATTTTGACTTTGTTGCTTATACTGACTCAGATTATGGAGGTTGTAACCTGAATAGGAAATCTACCACGGGAGGTTGTCAGTTATTAGGGGGTCGCATTGTTTCATGGCAATGTAAGAAACAAACCTCGGTCGCAATTTCAACCATTGAGGCTGAGTATGTGGCAGCCGGTAGTTGTTGTTCACAAGTATTGTGGATACAACAACAGCTGCGCGACTATGGTTTGAATTTCACTAACACTCCTATTATGATTGACAATCAGTCAACCATGTCTATAACTAATAATCCTGTGAAGCATAGTAAGACTAAACACATTGAAATAAGACATCATTTCATTCGTGACTGTGCTGAAAAGCATTTGATTAAATTGGTTAAGGTCATAACTGATGACAATCTGGCTGACCTTTATACAAAGGCATTTGATCGGTCTCGGTTTTAGCTTTTACTCCAACTTAATGGGATGAGAAATCCTGAATAAATATTTCCACAAAGAACTTAGTATGTTTTTATTTCTATTTCTTAGTTTATTTTACCTTTTATCTTTGCAAAACCAATAAAAATTTTGAGAGTCAATGTACTAATTGCAAAGAAATGATGAATCTTTTACCCATGCCTAGAAAATTTTATATGTGTGGCTCTAAGATGCAGCACATTCACAGTAAAATGTACCTAAAAATGCAAACGTATTTAATAGCTTCACTTTACGATGTATTGGTAGGCATACGACATAACGGTTTTCAAGCACTTAATCTATAATAAATAATACGATTTTTGTGCTATCTTTATGTTGATGTACGGCTTAAGTCTTAATTCTTAGGAGATGGACCGTTCCTGAATGCTTGTTACTGGATATAAAATAACATTAAATCATCTGGGGGGTTCACTGACTGGTTCTTCTCCTTCATCTAGAAATATGTTGACCTAGATTCAGCCAGTGTATCCTAAAAACTAGAACAAACTCGACCGCGAAACAAGAATACCGTTTTCAAGGTCTCTAGTCAAACTATGTCGCTCTGTTGTACAAAAGTACAGACCTGTCACCTCTGGTTTGATTTTAGATTTGTTTGTTTCTAACCTTAGTCTTGTCATAAAATTGAAACATGTACCTATGTACATTGCTGATAAAACAAATAGACTTGACTTTAAAGATGAAATAAAAATGAAAAATATTCGTTACATGCTATTCATGACTGTCTAGATCTTAAGGGTATATCAAATGTAAGATTCACAAGACTATACAAGACTATTCTGAATGTCGAATGCTTAAGTGGACGACTATACCAATAATTGTTGTGTTCTATCAATTACAACAATAATAACCAAAGGAATAAATGAAAGTTCCTAACTGTGTATTGCTCTCATCATGGCTAATTCGATCTTTGTATCAGTGACTCTCTCAAAAATATTGTAATTTTCAAAATATGAACAATTTTATATTTGCAATTTTCAGTTTATGTTATTTTTAAGTGTTTTAAATAAATAAAAGAATAAAAGTTTTTTGTCTTTAGGAAATGTTTACTTTTTTGTTTGTTTAATTGTTCAAACCTTGCTCATTTGAATGCCTAAGTATTTAGGTCATTGGCTTTTCGTTTTTAAAATAGAAAAAGTAAAACTTTTTAATTTTAAAATTCTAAGTTCGTACGAACTTAGAAGGTATGTTCGAAGGATATGTTCGTACGAACATATAGGTTCGTACGAACCTACTGGTAGTATAAAAGGGTCAACTCAGGGTCAAACTCCACATTTTCAGAAACCCTAAGTTCGTACGAACATACTGGATCCTTCGAACCTACATACGAACATACCTGCGGCTTGCATTTTTCGAATCAAAAATTATATTTTGACTGTTTAATTGAATTATTGACCAATAATCTTCATCACAATCATATTCCTCAACTTAGTAAGTGATTTATTCATGATTTAACACGCTAAACATCAACACATTCGGATTTAAGTTAGTTTTTGTGAAAAAACAAACTTAAAATCAAAATTATGTAACTTTAAGTGGTTAAAATTAATGTGTTATGGTTCCTTATGCTAAATCGAACCTAGGCGCCACTTATTCCATGTCTTGATTGCATTTTTGAACGAAAAATTTTTGAAGTTGCTTTTTCAATTCATCTGTTCGAACTTACTAAGTTCGTACGAACCTAGCCAATGTAAGTTCGTACGAACTTAAGTTTGACTTGGTCAAACAGTAAGTTCGTACGAACCTACAAGGGCTGTAAGTTCGTACGAACATATATGTTCGTACGAACCTACTTTGGTTTGAACTTTAAAGACTTGTTTTAATTGTAGAATCTTGTTTGCAGGGTTCTAAATTAATTATGTCTTATGACTAACATTATTATTCTTTATTTTTGGCGTGTTTGTGTTTGTTTTGTAGAAATGGCTGATCTTGTGCGTAAGTTTCACAACAAGTACAATGTGGCAGTTTCTTTTGATCTTGCTAACCTGGCGACTGCACCGTTTCGAGGCATACTGGAGTTTCTCATGCGCTCACGGGTGTTCTTTGCGCTCAACCATTCGCCAGTGTTGAGTTTTCCATATCTCAGCCAATTCTGGGCCACGGCGGTTCACGACTGTGAGCCTCAGCCACCGGTTATTAGGGCAACTGTGAATGGGGTCGATATCGAATTCACTGCTGAGTTTCTGCGACAAGTGTTGCAGCTGGGGACTGAAGAGCAGGAAAATGGTCCCACGACTTTTCCCCTCTTGAGATGCGTGCTGGCGCGTTTCAACGTATGGGCTATGTGGGCGATGTTACCCACACCCAATACACCAAGAGTCTGGTGTACGGACAGTGGCGTTATTTGATGCATATTCTGCTGGTTTCTTTTGGACCGAAGAAGGCCGGGTTCGATACAATGAACCATAAGCTACAGTCTAGGATGATTTCTCTTGTTTACAACAAGCCCTACTGTTTCAGTCAGTACTTCTTTGATGAGATGGTTCAACAAATAAAGGGGAGTGTAAAGGAGCACTTTATTCTCTATCCCCGGTTTGTCATGATGGTGATAAACGCCCTTCTTCCGAATCTTCCAGCTATCGACCCGGTGGTTCATTTGATGCCGGTCGACAAGAAGATCTTTGGGCACTGTCTCAGCCACAACAAGAGACGTGCAGTTGCTGATAGGCCACAAGATGTGCCTTTGTTTGGGGCAATTATTGATGCAAACTATCAGGCTCCACCAGATAATGGCTGGTTGGATGTGCCTGTGCCCCAAGCAGCTGATGAGGTTCAAGCTCAAGAACCAGAGCCGGCACCGGCCCATGCTGAGGTGGCTGCTGATGAGCCACAGCAGGAGGTAGTTGAAGAACTCCTGCACCAGATAGAGCATCCTGCTGAGGGAGAGCGTGTTGACGCTGATGTTGCTGCTGAGTTGGTTAGGGAAGTTCTTCAGGGCGAAGCAGGGCCCAGTTCTGAGCCCACTTTTGATGATATCTTCAAGGATATTGATGACTATTCCGTAGCCCGAGACACATGGTCTCCACCTGCTGCTGAAGCTGATAAGGATGCAGCTCTTGATTCTGAGGCTACAGAATCTGATGCAGATGATGATGATGGTGATGATGATGAGGATGGTAATGATGATGATGATGACGAGGACCGCCCTATGATTGGGTTTCATGGGTCCAAGGGGGTGTTGATTGACCCTAAGGCTGCTCGGGAAAAGGAAAAGGGCAAGAGAAAGGTCCAGGAGGACGATGAATATGTACCTGGGAACTCTGATGATGACTCTGAACCGGAACAATTTAGAGTGCAGGCTCGCAAACGCCAGCGACCAACTGGTGTGGTTATTGGAGCGGGTGGTTCAGCTCCTATGTTTGTCACACCTACTCCACCACCTGTTGCTCCATCAACAACACAACGACCACCAGTTCCCTCCACAACGACGCCACCTGCTACTGTCTTATCTACACCAACCACCGCTCCACTTCTAGCTCGGCCCACCCAATCGGTTCCCAATCCAGCTGCTCTTCTCTCCGATCCGGACAAGTTTACCTATCTTGAGGGTCGGATCACTAGCCTGATGGATATGGTGACTGCTTTAACTGCTGTTGTTACAAGCCAGGAAGTTCGAGTCACAAATCTGACGGCTATTAATGAGCGCTTAGAGAAGAACCTTGAAAAGTTAGAAGATCAAGTGCGGCTAAATGAGGTCACTATCTTCCAAATGAAGCGCCAGTCGCTCAGGGGGGATAAGACAACAGGATGCAAGGAAGATGAGCTGAGACTCAAAGCGGATAATGACCGTGACGATGATCCAAGTGCACCCAAAGAAGGTGAGCTGCCTGGCTCTTCATCTAGAGTGCAAGGTGCAGTTATAGCTCAGGGGGAGTCTGGTCAAGGTTCTGGTGTGAGCGGATCTGGACAAGGTGCTTCAAAGCCTCAAGAAGAAACTGAACCATCTGGAGGGTGGAACAAAGAGTCCAGTGAGGCACAAGCAGAAGGGTCAGACTGGAGCAAGAAAATTGAAGAAAAAACGGATCAGAAAGGTGGTTGGGGAACAGAATCAGGGTCTGGTGTTGGTGCAGCGGCAGATGGTGATGGTAGCCAGAAATCAGGGTGGGGTGCAAAGAAGAATGAAAACGAAGCAGATAAGGAGGGCACCCCTATAGACCTTATCAAGCACTGCTTGGCTTAGATGAATTTGATAGTGATGGGTCAGAACTAGAAGAAGGAGAAATCCTCAGTACAGGTGTTGCAGACTGGAAATCAGATGAGGAGACTGTTCAAGATACAGATGTTGATATAGATGAACATGTCGTGCCCAAGCAACCTGTCACTGAAGTGATTATCGAGTCTAAAGATGGTAAGAAAGTGTTAGATCGCAAGGACATAGAGTCTGATGGTGATGAGGTCCTTGGCGATGAGACATCTGAAGAACCAGAACTGTCCAGAGCCGAGTTGAAAGCCTTATGGTTTAAGAAGGCAGAAAAGGAACCTGAGATAAAGTATAAAGGTGATATAAGGGTTAGAGGGGCAGGAAAGTTGAGCAAAGGCATCATAAGTTGGTTCTATGACAGTGAATTAAAACTATTCATAATTAAAAGATATGATGGAATTCAGTACTTAAGAAGAAAACTGAAAACTTTCAGCTCGCTACCAAAGATCGAACTAAAGGAACTGGCCTGGATTGACTTGGTAAATGTCAATAATGATCCTTACGCCGGAACTCTAGAGAGAATAATTAAGCGTGAAGGAAGAACGAATAATTTCGTTGATTTAAAACCAAGATCAGGTAAAAGAGTTCCCGATTTAACCCGGATTGATCCTATTACAAATAAGCCGTGGATGAAAATGGTTTATAAACCAGTCAAGTGCTTGAAGAGGGTTCCTTTGAAGAAAATGCCACAGGATATTCTGAGAAATCTCAAGTGGTGGTATGTGGACAGTAAGACAGCTGAAGCAGTCATGGAGGATGCTGATGAGAAGGAGCTGTTGAGAGTATATGACAGTTTACATCTGGTAAACTTGTCAAAAGATGACCTGTTGAAGCTTCATGAGAACAAGATCTTATACAGAGATAGTTGGAGGCATAAAGGGGCGAAAGTATCAGAGGGTTGTCAAAGTTTGTGTTGAAAAAGGCTTATGGGCTGAGAGTCGACAGAGTTGATCAAGAATCAAGATTCGACAGAGCCAGAAGACTGAAGACTAACCGAGCTATTGTCAATGGGGAGTCTGTTGGTGCACGTTTGGTGACAACAGCTCTTATTTTGTAATAGTTAGTTTTGTTATTAGTTTTATAGTTAATAATGTAAAGTGTTTATTAACTTAGCCTTTTTAGTTTTTAGTTTGTAAGTTCGTACGAACCTATATGTTCGTACGAACCTAGGAAGTTCGTACGAACATGTAAGTTCGTACGAACCTAGGACCAGTAAGTTCGTACGAACTTATTGGGTATAAAAACTAAGTTGTAATATTTCATTACAGAGCTTTTTGAAATCAGTTATATTCGAATATACAGTGCTATCTTCGAATACCTACGAACTTATACACTTAACACTTGCATTTACTTGTTTTGTTGTTGGTTATTGTGTATTATACCATTCCGCAATCTAATACACATTGTAATCCCGTTTGGATCCGTGCAAAGGGACTTTCATATACTTTAATAGCAAAGTAACTATGTTTTTGAGAAACATACAAGTATACATATAAAACTAGCATCAACGGGGTGTACACTTTTTCGAAAACGAAATACATTTTCAACCTACTAGTTGAGTGGACAACTAGCATAGATGAGCGGGTAGCTATCTACTTATACAAACCTAGATGTGCGGGTAACCATCTACTTATACAAACATAGATGATCTGTTAGCTATCTACTTATACAAACGACCTCATGGGTATAGGGCGCCACAAGAATATTTTTGGGCAAACTTATTCACTTTAAACGCTAGCACTCACGCAACTCACAAGGTGAGTTCATAACCCCTATTTTACTTCTTTTTACTGCTTTCTAAACTGGGGTGAAAAACATACAAACTGTTTGCATTCGATGATTGAAAAATTGACAACGAATCCTTGTGCGAACCTACGTTAAACTAGTTGTAGTACATAGAAGTCCTCATGCTTACAAACTAGAACTATTAGCAAGATGTTGCTAGCCACTGAATATACGGATAGTACTATCGGGATGACGTCCCTCCCACCTAGAGTTAGTCAGGCTACGTACTAACTGTCAACTTTGTTCGATACAAGGAGTGTATATTTAACCGGTCCAAGGCAAAAACGATACAAGTCGTGGTTTGGTTATAGGCTTAAGTGTCGACACTTTAACTCGTAAGGTCTAGCTAACCTTCAGGGGATCACCATCAGCACTTTATTATTTGAACTATATTTCATGTACTTTTGTAACATCCCAAAATTTATAAATGATATTTTAATACGCGTAAATGTTTTATTTAAACTAGTTGTGTAAATTATGTGCATTATTATTATTGATTGTGAAATATTGAAGTTGCCTAAATGTTAAGTTGTGGGGGTCTAATGTTAAGAGAATGAGACTAAGGGGTTAGAAATGTGAATATCCTTAATAAAACTCTAAAACCTTCTACACATACACACATACATACATACGCATACACACATACACCCTGTACTTACTAGAACAAGAAGGAAGAAGAAAGGAAAAGGAGATATCAACTTCTAACCCTCAAATTGAATATAGAAAAGGTGAATTGGAACTATATTCATCATCCCTAACCCAAGGTGTTAAAGAAGTGAACCACATGATAGTTGCTCTACATTGTAGAGATTCTCTAGCCTTGTGCTAGCTCAGTTGTGATGAGAAAGTGGAGTTGATTACGGATCCGTATAGTTGTGCATATCATATATATGCTAGTTGTTGGTCAATTCATGTTGACCCCAGTTATTAACTAAAATCAAATTGTTAGTCATTTAAGTTGATTGTATGTTGATAAAATGTTGATTATAATTAGTTATTTGATTAAGTGGTTGTTGATGAATATGTATGAAAGTGGTATGTTGACCGCCAGTTGATAATAATCGTTGAATAAGTGGAGATATGTAAATTAGCTTGTGCTAATCTTAGTTGTTATGTGTAAAGGATGAAAATGGTATGTTGACCACCTGTTGATGGTAATCATTGAATAAGTGGAGATATGTAAATTAGCCTTGTACTAATCTTAGTCGTTATGTGTAATGTATGAATGTCACATGTTGACCACAAGATGTTAGTTGTCTAATCAGTGGAGTATATGGTCTTCGACCTAATTCAACTGTTAGTTGTTTCAATTGTTTATCAGTTGTTTTTCAATTGACTATGTGTTGATAGTGGTATACAAGTGGTTGAAAGTCGATTATAACTTGTTAATTGATTACAAGTTATGAAGGTTGATTTTATGTTGTTTGTTGTTTACATATTAGTACGGTCTTTCATCCACAGACCGATGGTCAGAGTGAGAGTACCTTTCAAACTCTGCAAGATATGTTGAGAGCTTATGCCGTTGCTTTTGGTGGAAGTTGGGGGAATCCACCTCCCATTAGCTGAGTTTTCTTGTAATAATAGTTATCACTCTTCTATGAAGACGCCTCCTTATGAAATTTTATTGGGTGGGAAATGGGGAACTCCAATCAGTTAGGTGAGATCGGTCAGAGAAAGATTTGTAGCATTAATGTAGTTCAGTAGACGATAGAAAGGATTTAACAAATTCGTGAACGGATGAGAATGTGACAGGATAGATAGAAATCTTATACTGATAAGAGGAGGAGACCGATTGAGTTTCAAGTGGGAGATAAAGTGACGCTTAAGGTATCACCTTGAAAAGAGATTATACGCTTCTGCAAATGAGGAAAGTTGAGTCCAAGGAATGTTGGACCATTGGAAATCTTAGCCAGAGTTAGAAGAGTAGCATACTAGTTAGAGTTGCTTAGAGAACTTAATGCTAGACATGACACATTTCATGTGACACAACTTAGAAAGTGCCTTGTTGATAAGGCAACATATGTGCCATTTCAGAGATTAAAGTTAATGATAGGTTAAGCTTTGTTGAAGAGCCGATCATGATACTTAATCAAAAAGTTAACCAGTTAAGGAATAAGTTGATCTCATTACTTAAAGTTCAGTAGCGACATAGAGAGGGTTCTAAATTTATTTGGGAACCTGAGGAGTAGATGATGATATATTGTCCAGTAGTGTATCAAGAGTGGTTCGTGAAGACACGGACAGAACGAGGGGGGGAGAGTTGTAACATCCCGAAATTTATAGGTGATATTTTAATAGGCGTAGATATTTTATTTAAACTAGTTGTGTAAATTATGTGCATTATTATTATTGATTGTGAAATAGTGAAGTTGCCTAAATGTTAAGTTGTGGGGGTGTAATGTTAAGAGAATGAGACTAAGGAGTTAGAAATGTAATAAAACTCTAAAACCTTCGACACATACATACATACGCATACACACATACACCTTGTACTAACTAGAACAAGAAGGAAGAAGAAAGGAAAAGGAGATATCAACTTCTAACCCTCAAATTGAATATAAAGTTGAGTTATGTTGTTAATTGTGGATAAGTCTTTGACTTTTGACAAGTTATTCTTAAAGTCAAGTTATTGATGAATCTTGAATGCCTAGTAGATGTCATGTTAAATAATTGAGTATATCATATTCAATTGGATGATAAGTTGTTAAGTTGTTAAGTTGTTTACCTGTTTAATTACTTATGAATTCACTAAGCGTTTCACTTACCCTTTTAGTTGTATTCATTTCGTAGGTCAAAGTGGTTTGGGTAAGAAAGTTGATCATGGGAAGGGAAAGGCGTGATATTCAAATGCTTGTATGCTTGTCGTAGGTTATGCAAGAATTTCTCTTTTAAATCATAATCTTGATTGCTAAATTTGTTGCATTGATCCCAGCTTTTGTAATAGTGTCAAAATGGGTCAATTATGATGTTGGTACAAGTTCTTAGTCGTTAATGATGAATCGTACGTAATTAAGTTGTTATGAATGGTATGTTTGAAGTCAAATTTGAGTAAGTGTTGCCTGTGCTGATTGGCTTAAGTTGATTGGCCTGTACTGATTGGCCTGTGTGCTTATTGGTATGAATTGGTTGGTCCGAGCTGATTGGTCTGTGCTGATTGGTTTGAGCTGATTGGTCTATGCTGATTGGCCTGTGCTGATTGGCCTGTGCTGATTGGTCTGAGTTGATTGATCTGAGCTGATTGGTCTGTGCTGATTGGCTTTTGTTGATTGCACTTGTCGATGCGTTAAAAAAATTTGGGGTCTAACAACTTTTGGCCATGGATGGCACGATATGATTTACAAAACGTTTGTTCAATACTTGGTTTAATGACAGAGTCTTAAACCTGTTGATTCACTCAACAATTTTATTGACCTTTTAACTATGTTTTTTAGGGAATTAGCATCGAAATAAGATTTGCATACATGTAGGGACCTACGCCTACCACATCATTTAGGATGCCACTTTTGGAAAACACACGAGATTTCTTTCGTATTACAATAAACTGTTTTAGAAATCTTCAAATAATTGTTATTTTTATAATGCTACCATTTTGACGACTTGATAAGTCGTAACATTTGTAACAAACAATTTATGGCATCTTAAATTTGAACGTTCTGTGATAATCATATACTCTTGATTTAATTAATGATTGATCGCATCACGCCCCGTGTTTCCGCCTTAATTAACTCTGATTAGATTTTGGCGGGGTGTGACATTATAAGAGTTGTTGAGGCTAAGTTAATTTCTTGGATAACTGATGTGAGGGGAAGAGTCAAGCTTCAAAGATTGCAACTCAAATAGGTACAATTATCATGAAGATATAGTAACTCAAGTTGAGTTGATCAACCTGTTCAAGTTAACTTTAAACAGACAAGTTCTGAAGTTGAGTGGGAGAATGATGTATACTCTTGTGATAGTTAAGAAATTCATAAAGCAATATCAAGTTATCAACACAACAAGAGTTCGATGAATTATGCAAGATATTTGGAGCTATCAAGTCGGAGATTATACTTAGTATTTAATCCATATTTATCTTCTTGTATTTATCTTGTAATCAGTTTACTATTTGGTATGTCATCATCAATTAGGAGGAGATTGTTGGAAAAATTAAGTTGTCCGAATTTCCCACATTATAAATCTAATGAGACAAAAAAATAAAACTGAAATTAGAGGATTAACTAAAGACATTCGAGATAAACTTGAATATTAGGGGATTTAGTATCATAATAAAAATGTGGTTCCTAATTGTACATATCCCCAAGACTTTATAAATAAAGGGGTTCTTAGTAGATATTAGATGTCTTTACTTCGTGTAAAACCACGATCGTCGAACTTGGGATCGTTTCCCATACTTTCTATCTACGTGAATACACAAGATACTTTCTCCATGTTCATCATTATTTCGATTACATTGTTTAATTCTTTTGTTTGGATGATAAACGTGTCCTACAATACTTTCTTATATATTTCGTATATCTAATACATATACTTATTTATAATTTCTTACTCTCTATTTTATATTTATATCGCATACAGTGTACCTATATAGATTTACATAATATATTTTTTCTTTTTAGAAAGGCAATTCTACTCCTACACACTAACCTAACCCACATAATATATGTACATCACATATATATATAGATGCCTCTTACGAAGCTTGAACCCACAACCTTTTGGTTGAAGGAGACAACTCATACCGCTAGGCCATAGGCCTTATATTTACATAATATTTATATATATATACTATAGGGGGTGGTTCAAATACAATAATCCTTAATGTAAAATAAATAAAATAACATTTTAATCAAAGGGTGAAATAGTAATTTTGCTTGCATAATTATAACCATTTAATTAAAATTAAAACCTCCCCACCATTTTAGCTAACAACTTCTCTCTTTCCCCTCCCTCAATTACTGTACACCACCGGAGTTCTTACTGTGCACCACCGGAATTGTTACTGTGCACCATCGGAACTTTGGTTTCTGACTGTGCAACATCAGAACTTTGATTTCTGATTGTGCACCATCGGAACTTTGAATGACCATTTTACCCTTCAGACATATTTAATGAGTCCTTGACTATTTTGAAAAATTAATTTCATCAAATCTCATCCGACGGTTGATATGTTGTCTTATTTGTTTTACATTAATGTTTGTTTTATGATAACCAACCCCATATACTATTTTTATTTTTCTAGGCGTATGCCATATATCATACATATAAATATATTATATTCAACTTTTATACATACACCATATATTATACCTATAGCTTATATTATATCCACACATTCTATTTCTATCTATTTATATCCTATATATTTATAGCTTAGGATACAAATGCATATCATTACATATATTTATTTGCTTACTTATACTCATTTTGCACTAGCTACATATATGTTCATGTCTACCGAATGTCTCTTTGGAAGCAGTCTCTCTACCCTCGGGTAGGGGTATGACTGTCAAAATTTTACCTCCCCCATTCCCTGCCATTAACGGGATTGGGTATTGTTGTCGTAGTTTTTAGAATCCAAATTCATAAAAAAGGATTTGGGAGAGTCAAAATACTTTTTGGGAATTGAAATTACTAAGTCTAAGTCTGGTACATGTATGTCTCAAAGAAAGTATTGTCTTGAACTTTTAAATGAGTTTGGTATGTTGGGTTGTAAACCTTTGTCTACTCCTTTAAAATCTAATTCTATATATTCTGTGAATGAATCTGACAATGATAAATTGCTTCCAAATATTATTGAATATCAAAAACTTATAGGAAATTTAATTTATCTTACTTTAACAAGACCTGACATCTAATTTGTTGTTCAATGCTTAAGTCATTTTATGCATGCCCCTTTACAATCTCATGTTAAAAGTTGCATTTAGGGTCTTAAGATATTTAAAAGGTGCTCCAGGTAAAGGTACTTAGATTTGTTCAGGTAACTCTGGTTTTAACTTATTGGATACTCAAATGCAGGTTGTGTAAGTGTTTAGACTCAAGGATGTCTGTAACAGGTTATTGCTTATATTTTTGTTGGTCACTAATTTCATGGAAAAGTAAAAAACAACTCACTATGTCTAAATCTTCTACTGAATTTGAGTATAGAACTTTAGTCTCTACTACTTGTGAAATCATTTGGGTTTTAAAACTCTTAAGAGATTTCTAAGTTGAAAACTTATTACCTGTAAAAAAATTTTGTGACAATAAGTCTACTCTTCCTCTTGCTGCTAATCCTGTATTTCTTGAAAGATCCAAACATTCTGAGATTGATTTACACCCTGTTAGAGAAAAGTGTAACACTAGGGTTATTAAAACTAAATATTCTGATTATTTGAATTAACCTACATACATTTTTACTAAGGGATTATCAATAACTCAACATATGATTTTTTGTCAAAGATTGGGATCATCACATGTGTTTTAGGATAAGATTGAGGGGGGATGTTAAAAAGTATGTATTAATTCAATCTAATCCTCAATTTAAATCATTAATTCTAACTTGGAATGTTTTAGTTTCCGATTTTGTATTTGTGTATTCTTGAGGGGCTTATTGGAGCATGTCTAAAAGATAAGGTGGTTGGATGGCTTATTTGGATCTTTTGTAGCTAAAATAGAAGATTATGAAGTTCAAGGAGTTATCAAATGGATGGCATCCACCAGTTATTGGTGTGGATTCCCTCTGTCTGTAACCCGTATTCGCGGGTTCTTTTTCAACCCGTGACCCCACAAATATTTGATGGTCGATTTAGTTTCAGATCCATATTTCCGACTCGCTGATATTCCAGGGTTACGAGTAACCCGTAGGTTTTATATAATCCTAACAATTTTATGATATACCAATAAGTTTATTATCAAAATATTCAATTAAATTAAAATCCAAATTAATATTGAACAAAGTGTGTAAGAAACATTTTCTAAAACAATAACCTTAGTGAGATGTTTTTGTTTATCGGTAGGAATGGTAATGCATATGAGAATCAAATGTAAATCTAACCCTTTATATATGTATGGAGTATGGTCATTTTAATAGTTTGATACTTTTTTTTAATCCAATCCCATAATACAAATACCTTGAATGGGAATGAAACCTATAGTTTCATTCTTATTCCCATCAATCAAACACACCCCTAAACAAAAAAGTTAATTTGCAAACTTCAAATATACGAGCAAATAACTAAATGATTATCATTCTATTTGATATAATTTTCTATCATTATACATTTTTCTATTCAAAATATACAAGGAAGATATTTGAATTTTTCCATATACGTCATATATTTTTATTATATATTATTTTGTTACATATTATAATTAGTTTATATTTTAAAACCGTAAGAATATACATGTAGTTAAATCAATGGTTTCACATATTGATGAGTTGGATTTTACCCACAACTCGCTAACTTGTACATTTTTTTACCCATACTCATACCTAGAGTTTATTGCAATCCCTACACAAGTCTTAACTTTCATCTTATGGTTATTTGTTACTAAAACTGAAAAAAATAGATGAGAGATAATCAATTTTTCAAGAATAAAAGACAGAATTAGTGATTTTGTCATTCCTCATTCCTGAAAAATTGTGGTATAAAGCTTTTTACACATTCATTCTTTCGATTGGATTTTGTGCTAGTTCAGTTCTTAGACAATCTTTATTGGTGAGCTCTTGCAATCTCAAGAGACTAAAAGACAAAAGAATAAAATAAAAGAAAATGTAAAACTATATTAATTGCTTTAATCATTTACAAACTAGTTCACAATTCACTCTTGGATCATCCGGGATCACAACCTCAATAATTCTATTATTCATTTAAATAATATTACGCATATTAAAATCTTATTGGTTATTTATAGATTTTATTAGGATAAACCTTATCACTCTAAAAAGATAACTTTAATAAAAATCATAATTTTCAATTGCCTACAAATAAAGACCAATATTGACATGTTCACGACACCAATTTTTCTCTCTATTTCAATATTTTTCTCATTTTTCAAAACTCTACTTTTGTTTCAACGGATTCAAACTACCCAAAATTTTGTTTCAACGTCTTATGGCACAGTTGTATGGGTAGTTATTTATTTGTAATTCAGTATTTCATGTATTGGTAATTGATAACGCGTAAAAAGTCACGTTTTTACGCATGTTTCCTTGTCCATATTAATTAAATAATTAACATTTTAAATTAAATATTACATTTATTTGATTTATTGTGCTAATTAGGTAATTACGAAGACGATGCTGCAAACTTCATCAAAAACGAGCAAAAACCGAAGTAAATGAAGCAAAGTCAACACAAGTCGATTTGCTCGCGTTCAAATCATCGATTTGATAACTTTATGGAAATTATCTTTAATTAACATAAAATTTAAGATCAAAAGATTAAGATAGCGTGGGTTCAAGAATCGCTAAAAACGGACGAGAAACGAAGAAGTTATGACGAAAACAAGCACGAACGAATTACGATCCCGCACACAAGAGCACGACCTCGCGAATACGGGCCACACCAACCGTAAACGGCTCAGTTTGAACCGTATACGGCTCAAACCAACCGTATGCGGTTGGGATTGAACCGTATACGACTCAAACGAACCGTATACGGGTCGATTTTGTGAAGGTCAAATACGGTTCAGATGGTCAAAATACGGTTCGGGAACATGCTTATAAATACCAACCTCCTCATCCAACTTTCATACACCAATTTACACCTCTTCACACCAATTTACACACATTACACACTCTTTACTTTCACTTTCTCTCACTAGTCTCTCTCTCTAATTTGTTATTATAACTAAGATTAATAATTAATTAGGAGGGTAATTCGGGCTAGTCGTTTGTAAGGAGTTGCTCCAGACATTGCGGTATTAGAACGTTACTTCGTCTGTACCAGGTTTTAATTATTTCTATCTACGCATTTAAATTTAATATGTCTTACTTTACTTATTATTTACAAATGCATGCTAGAATTACCATGTTAGGCTAAGTACCTTAAAGTGTCTGCTATGATAGAAGTTTACGTTGGCGTAGTTATGTAACCAATTATACTGTTACTCTGTCCACACGATAATTAATTAATATACGAATATGTGACCTGAATCTCCATTGTTTACCTATCCAACTCATGTTGTGGTTAAAACCTTACCTCGAAAATGAACGTAGCTAATTCATAGGTATAGGTCCCTTAATTATTCTATGTAAGAAGATTCATTGAACTCGACATGGCGACTGTTCTCCTAAATGAAATACGTCCGTGAGAGACACGGTTCATGGGAATAGAGATAGGTTAGATTTGGTATCACATAGTGGATATTTTTTAAGAGAACTTTCGGAATACCCACAACCTAGATAGTTTCTCAACCTGATTCGTAAAACTGAATACTGCCCTCACATACCTATTGCATGTTCTTGTTTGATTGTTGCTTAGGTATTTAATCAGTATCAATTTATCACACTACTAGGTTAGATGCATGACTATGTCTTTGAATGTTGATTGATTGTTGTATGTTCATAATAATCTAGTAGAATAGTAGTTGTAGTTTCTATTTATGAATGATGACAACTTAACTGGCCGCTAGACACAGTCATCCCAACTTGTTCCGGTGGGGTAACACCGTTCATGTTTACGTTCATTCAACGATTCATGTCATCAATACAGATATCTCTGATGTCTGAGAATGAGGAACATGACTCGGGGATGATTGTCATATTAAGTTGGCTATAGTACTTGGAGACATCCCGGTGCTATATGATCCTACGTATCCACCACCCAAGTGACATGCCCCTTATCTGATTATGGACAACTTCGTGTCAGATAAGAGGCAGGTTTGTGGATACGACTCATCCAGAAGTAGAAACTTATTACTACTAATGTCATAATATCATAACTACCTTAACCCGACGTAAACCAACATCAAAGTGGACACCCTTATATACCTGCAAATTGAGCAACTCCTTACCCCTTTATTTTACTATTTTATTTAACTATAGTATATTAACTAAAAACCAAAACCCCTATCATTTTAAGAAAAATAGCTAGATTTCCATTTATAACTTATGCCCTAAGATCCTATGCCCGTTGAGTGTTAAAGACGACACGTAAGTCATACTCACGACTTGCTAAACCCTAGTACGTAGCAAGTAATTTAGGATACCCCGCATTACAAATATAAAACTAACCCACACCTGATAGCGCTAATTGCTCAGTCAGCGTCCGGCGACCACGACAACGCCGCGACTAAAATAAACTGACCGTTCGGGGTGCCATCAGTAATTTACATATTTTGTATTTGTAATTCAGTATTTCATGTATTGGTAATTTACGCATTTTGTATTAGTAATTCAATATTTCATGTATTAGTAATTTACGTATTTTGTATTAGTAATTCAGTATTTCATGGTTGTTTTGGAGTTTAGCTTATGTGTTGTCCCATTCAATAAAAAGATCACATGCTATTGTCTTTGAATTATTGTTGTCTTTTTCATTAAAGATGGCATGCCATTGTCTCTGATTTATGTGTTGTCTCGATCAATAAAAATCACATGACATTGTCTTTGAATTATTGTTGTCTTTTTCATTAAAGATGATATGCCATTGTGTCTGATTAGTGTGTTGTCTCGATCAATAAAAATCACATGCCATTGTCTTTGAATTATTGTTGTCTTTTTCATTAAAGATGACATGCCATTGTCTCTAATTAGTGTGTTGTCTCGATCAATAATAATCACATGCAATTGCCCCTACTAATGATTCAAATTTCCTTATATATTGGTTGGTCTTTCATCAAGATTTATTCATACAATATTTCCTCAAATACTCTACCAAAAATTTCGTTTTTCACTAAAATGTCTTTCAACGAAAACTTATCACGTTGATGAATTTGAAGAATGCAATCACAAGTTCTTTAACAAAACTAACAAATCGATTGCATGCTCGAGGACATGTACATAAACTCTAATTTGTTTAATAGAGATCAACCTCCAAGAGCTAGAAGAGTGTATCGTGACAGGCAACGCGAGATGGGTGAAGCGTAGTTGATGGAAGACTACTTTGTCGAAAATCCAACGTATGATGCCGTTATCTTTTGAAGAAGATTTCAAATTAGAAGACCTTTATTTCGTTGTATAGCGGATGTTATGATTGCTAATGACGTATATTTTCAACAAAGACATGATGCCACGGGTAGACAAAGTCTTTCACCATTGGAAAAATGTATTGGAGCCATGAGGGTGTTCGTGTATGGCACATCGGTTGATGCAATTGACGAATATTTGAGGATGAGTGGATCCACAACAAGAGAAACTCTCTTGAACTTCGTAAATGGTGTCATCTCATGTTTTGGTGATGAGTACCTCCGAAAGCCTAACAATGGGAATGGAAAAATTGTCCGAGTGCATGGGCTGGACAATATACCGTAAGAAGTGAAACACCAACAATCATTTTAGAAGCCGTTGCATCATATGATTTATGGATATAACACGCTTTATTTGGAACACTTAGTTCTTTGAATGATATTAATGTACTTCATGATCTCCTGTTTTTGATGATGTATTGACAGGTAAAGCACCAAAAGATAGTTATATGGTGAATGGTCGCGAACACAACATGGCATATTATCTCACTGATGGCATATACCCTTCATGGGCTACATTTGTCAAGTCAATTACGTTTCTCACTACGCAGAAACACAAGTTGTTCGCTCAACATCAAGAATATGTCCGAAAAGATGTTGAATGAGCATTTGGAGTTCTACAAGTTCGTTTCGCATTTATTCGACGCCCATGTCTTATTTGGGATAAAGATAATATGGGTCATTATGATTGCTTGTATCATCCTGCATAATATGATAGTTGAAGACGAACGAGACACATACATCCACTATTATAATCTCACTGAATTTCTTAACGATATACTAACAAATCAACAAGGAAGCTCTACAAAAGATGATGGTCAAGCGTTTGCATACCCTACTGAGCGGATTGGAAACTTGTCCACTTATCTAGCGAATAAAGAATAAGTTCGTGATAAGGACACTCATCTTGCTTTAAAAATGACTTGATTGAGCATATATGGCAAAAATTTGATTATGATGATTAATTAAGTTATTTTATGTCTTTTAGATATATAATTATGTATTTCTTTTTGTGACTTGTTTATTTATTTTCATATGTAAGTTTTTTATAATTATATATATGTTTTAAAATATTAAATAGTCTATTTATCTACTTTATATGTTAAAAAAAAATAATATGTTAAAAAATATAAATAAAATATGTAATATATATATATATATGTAAATATAAAATATTTGAGATTGGTTGGATCAAATGTAGAATTAGATTGGATTTGAAAACTGGGTAGGTTGAAAAGAAAGAAAATAATTTTTTAATAGGGATCAAATCGTAAACGATAGTCTTACCGTCTTTAGATGATACAACCACGCAAGAAATTGGGTTCGTTAATCATGGACAGCCCTTTAATTGGGCTGGCCGGCCCATATATTACATCCAAATCTAGGTTACGGATAAACTTCTTAAAAAAGTAGATACCACATTCATGAAAATGGAATGGAGCCCTAGAAATAGTAATTCAATCTGACCCGAAAATTGTATTTTTAGGTAAAGATTCCATAAAAGTTAACGAGTTTTTTTTACCCAATTCATTGGATTAAACCCGAAGTGACCTTAATTTGACCCGAATTTGACGAACACTTTCTTCCCTTTCCTTCTCGTTTATCTAAATTTTGTTAGCTAACGACGGCAGGCAACCTTCCTCAATTAGCTATATATCTTTCATCGGAAGACAGAAAAGGGATCTAGGGTTTCATCTTCATCTTCACGCCATACAACTGGTACCAATTTTAAGTTTTCAGTTTTATTAAGCAATTAGTAACTTTGTAATTTCAGCTAGCTAGGGTTTGTTAATTGCTCCTTTTAAATTACCTCATTTCTTGTAATTACAAAATCATACCTTTAAAAAAGCTTATTGCTTTAATTTGAATGATTATTACATTTTAAACCTAATTGAATGTAATAATTTACCATGTTTAGCCTGAAAATTAGAAATTTGAACATTAATTTAGTAGTTAATGTATTAGTTATTGTCTTTAAGTAATGTCACAGTAGCTGATTCTAAATGTTGGAAACTATCTATTTTTTCTGTCTGTTTGATAGTGGGAGGATGATTTTTGTCATATATCATTACTGCAACTATTTTGATTTTAATTTTTTGGTCACTGCAGTCAGTCATAGCATAGTGGAACTTTCTTCTTTTTCGGAAGAGAGTAATATTGAGCTGTTTTTATTAATGAATCTCAACATTATAATGACCAAAGTTGTTTGATGGTGCGTTAAATGACTCGATTGGAGAAACGTGGTATTCGTTGTTTTTGATATACCAATTCCCCTGCCTGAATCTGTAAATCTAATTTGGCCTCAAGCCACTGCCCATAGTTGAGGTACCTTCTTATTCCTTTTTTTGTCTCGTCTATTTTTAAAAGTTATGTAGGTCACAGTTGACATTTTATAAACATGGTTGTTATCATTATTCTAAAGATATTCTAGACAAAGTCATATGTTACCTTTAAGATAGATAGGTGTTCACCAACGTGTTCTTAAGTACCCTGAATCCTAATTTTTAAAAATCTGTACTGAACATAGTGTACTCATAAGAAAAATGGTTGCACTCTTTATGTGCTAGGTTTGCAGATATCAAGTGCTGTATGACAAGAAGGTGAAGAAAATGAATTATTCATCTGATGAGGATGACAAGCCCTTAGTTTTCAAACGGACTTCAAATTCTGATAAATCAAAGCATTCTGCTCAACAGAAGGCAGCTCCAATTGTTAAACAGGAGAGACCTTCGATTAAACCTCTTCCTAAACCAAAAACTGACTCAGGGGATTCTGAAGATGACAAGCCATTGAGTTCTAGAATTTCAACTGTACCTAAGGCAAACTCCAACCATGTGAAAATTGGAACCAGTTCAAGTGCATCTCAACGTCCAAAGCCACAAGTAAAAAATGAAGATTCTGATGATGAGAAACCTTTATCCTTAAAGTTCACATCCAAATCCTCTGTGGGAGCATCTAATAAAAAATATGAGGATTCTGATGATGATAAACCTTTATCATTGAGAGTTAAGCAAAATGGTTCTGTATCTAGGGATAATAATCAAATAAAAACACCGAATACTGGCTTGAATAAGAGACCGCCTCCAAATGAGGAAAGATTACCAGGGCAGTCATCTGTTAAAAAGTCAAAGCTTTCAGATTCATCCACACCAGTCAACCGTAAACCGGTTTCTGTGAAACCGGCAGCTGATTCAGATGATGAGAATGACCATGTTCCTATATCTCAGAGGATGAAGAATCAAACACCATCCAGTATTAAATCATCATCTGTAAAACAGAAGGTTATAAAAGTTAGTTCTTCTTCGATGAAGAAAACAATTAAGACGTCAAATAAGGTGGAGAAAAATTCGAAATACTCAAAGCCATCTAAGGTTCCCCCTGGATCTGGTGAAGGACAGAAGTGGTCAACCTTGGTTCATAATGGTGTTATTTTTCCACCGCCTTACAAGCCTCACGGGGTTAAGATTCTGTACAAGGGGAAGCCTGTTGACTTGACTCCAGCGCAGGAGGAGGTGAATATAATGTTTACCGTTTTCTTATCCTTTTTACTGTGGTTGTTTTCTTTATCATGTCTATTTATGTGGTCTGATATCTAAATAACCTAATTCGGCATACTTAAAAGTTGGTTCTTTAAACCCACCTATGGGTCGTAAATGGTCGATTTAGCATAAACCTTCTCTAACGGGTCGTGCTCCCCAACTCGCCGACCTGCTCATATATACATCTGTAGACATACCCCTGATTCCTATTTCTTTTTTTGCTTGATTGGTTGACTTTGCAGGTTGCAACAATGTTTGCGGTGATGTTAGATACTGATTACATGACCAAACCTGTATTCAAAGAAAATTTCTGGAATGATTGGAGGAAGATACTAGGAAAGAACCACACGATCCAGAATTTAGATGACTGCGATTTCAAACCAATATACGATTGGCATCAGACGGAAAAGGAGAAGAAGAAGCAAATGACTACAGAAGTAAGTTTTGATTAATTAGCAAATGGTATGAAAAAGAAATCTGGAGTTCAATATGAACATGTTAGTTCTTGTGAAAAACTTGGATGCCGTAAACCTTGCAATTAGGGGTGTTTGGACTTTGGATACATGCTTTGAAAGTGATTGGTATTGAATAAACAGAATGAGATAATGAAGTGTAATATAATGAGCTATAAAATATAGTATTTGGATGTGCTTCAGGTGGTTGGTAATAAGATAACCAAATGTTTGAGTTTTCCAACCAGTTCTGAATTAATTAGATTGAATGACCGAAACTGACATTCTTTGTGAAATTCGACGCTCAGTGAAATTGAAATGTAAGTCTCTCAAATTTGGTGAAAAGAAGAGGTAAATAAGACTTCCATTTTACCGATAAACAATCAGTTTTATTGTAGCTGTTTTGAAACTAAGATTAGATCAAAATCTATTCAAACATTAACATATGACAATCAGTTTCAAATAATGTAAGATTTACGGATAATAGGGGTTTTGTATTTTTGCAGGAGAAGAAGACCATTAAAGAAGAAAAGATGAAGCTTGAGGAGAAATATATGTGGGCAATAGTTGATGGTGTCAAAGAGAAGGTAACCTCTAGTCTCAATTCATCTTTATTTTGTCCTTTTTGTCTAAATTCATTCACTTAGCAGATTATTATAATTAATGGCACAGGTTGGAAACTTTAGGGTTGAGCCACCGGGTTTGTTCCGAGGCCGTGGAGAGCATCCGAAGGTTCTAATGACCACTCTTTTTCTCATAAAATATTTTAGCATAATCTATTGTAAAATGATACTTTGGTTTACATCAGCAAATGTATACTTTTCTTCTTTGATTAGCCCAAGCCATAATTGTTATATTTGGTGACTAGATGGGAAAGCTGAAAAAACGTATCCATCCAAGTGATATTACGATAAATATCGGGAAGGGTGTTCCAATCCCGGAATGTCCAATTCCTGGTGAAAGGTGTGTGTCCGACTTGTTTGTTTTTCATTTGTTTCCCAACCAATTTTGCTTGGAAACGAACTCCCTTTCTGAGAGTCGAACTTTGATACTTGACAGCTGGAAAGAAGTTAGGCACGATAATACTGTGACTTGGTTAGCATACTGGAATGATCCAATAAATGGAAAGGACTTCAAGTATGTGTTCTTAGCTGCTAGCAGTGCCCTAAAGGGTCAAAGTGACAAGGAAAAGTACGAGAAGGCTAGGTCATTGAAGGTAAAGTCCGAGAATGTTAAATAATGAGCTTTTGTAAAATGTCAGTTTTAGTTAATGTTTTTTATATATTTATTTTTGCTTAAAAATCTTATGGTATTGTTATATCATTCATTCTTGGTACCCAATTTGATTGTAGAAATACATAGAAGGCATCAGAAAAGCTTATACTAGAGATTTTGGTAATAAGGATTTGACAAAGAGGCAAGTGGCAGTGGCTACATATCTCATCGATAAATTAGCACTCAGGGCAGGAAATGAGAAGGTTTTCATATTGTGTCCTTTTGCTCATTTCAAATCACTATTGTGTAGAAGTGTTCTTGTTCATAGATTTTTGCTGTGCTCTATGATGCACACTTAAACAATTTGATATACTGTTTGATGGTTGCAGGATGATGACGAAGCTGATACAGTTGGTTGCTGCACGTTAAAAGTTGAAAATGTCGAGCCACAGCCTCCCAATATCTTAAAGGTTGGTTATTTGTACGTTCACCTTCACAGTGGTTGTCATTATGAGAGTCTATGATGCCACTAATTAAACTGTGCAAGTTCTGAACAGTTCCATGTAGGACTGGCAAGCAGATAAATCTGAAATTTGGGCTTGTTTTCGATGCTAAAAGTCAAGCAGATAAATCTGAAATTTTAACTGAATGGGAAAAGAGTTCAAAGGAGCCATTAAACTATTAATTGTATATAACTTCGGAAATTGTTTTATTAAATAAAAAAATGGGTTATGATTTTAATATTAGATTGTATGATCTTTGTTACAATATTAGTTATTTATAAAGTTGTTAAGAGAGACAAAAGAGGTTGGTTGGATCAACCCAACCCGACCTGTATTAAGCAGCCCAAAAGATTTACTTTTTTAGTCCCATTACCCAATCTGCTTAAACCTTTCGGTTTTGCCACATAATAGTTTTTATGGCAAATATTGAAATTGGCGTCTTTAATTGCTCAATTTTCTTTGCCAACCTCATTTTCATTATATGACGTCATATGTTTTGATGATCACCAGTTTGACTTCCTCGGTAAAGATTCCATAAGATATCAAAATGAGGTTGAAGTAGAGCTTCCAGTGTTCAAAGCAATTCAACAGTTCCGAGCAGGTTAGTTCCTTTCGTAGTCAGTTAATTTTAAACTTTAACGTTTCTTGAAGTTTAATTCAAATGTGGTCACCTCAGGAAAGAAGGGTGGTGATGATCTTTTTGACAAGCTGGATACTAGTACATTGAATGCTCATCTTAAGGAACTAATGCCCGGTCTTACAGCTAAAGTTTTCCGTACGTACAATGCATCTATCACATTGGATGATATGGTATGATTCTCCCGGTCCACCTTGTGTTATGTTATGACCTCATTGCATATCTGTGGTAAAATGTAAAAAAATTTGAAAGTAGTATTTCATCGTTCACATTCAAGCATTTTTTCTAATTGGGGTAGAACAACTGTAATCTTTTTTGGCTGGTTGTAGTTAAATAAGGGCATGAAGGGTGGAAATGTTGTGGAAAATGTAGTTGTTTACAACCAAGCAAACAAGGAGGTGAGAAACCATACCCATTTGTATCTTTCGAATTATTTATAGTGTTAATTCAAAGTCATACCCCAAGGGTTAATTAACATTCCATGTTATATTTGATAGGTTGCGATCATCTGTAATCATCAGCGTAGTGTTTCAAAGTCTCATAGTGCACAAATGATGAAATTGAATGAGAAAATAGAGGAACTAAAGGTAACATGTTACCTGTCTCTAGGTATAATTCATATTATATATGAGATGTAGATGTATAATGGCTCGATTCAGGTTTGCGTTTTATCTTTGACGAGTAAAATAGGTAAAAGTAAAGCAAAACAGCGAAAGAGGAAACAGGTCAAATGGGTTGGAAGTCATACAGAGTGTATCTGTAGTACATGTGTCACCTAAATCATTTTTCTTCGAAAGGTTTGAATATTCTTTAGATACTTGTATATAATAATACTTGACTAACTAACACTCATTAAATTTAAAGCTTTTGAACCAAACATGTTTTGCATCAATCTGGTCAACCCTGTTTCAACCCGCGATGAAATAAGTGTTTAACATGCCCATTTTGCCGACTCTAATAAATATGTAAATTACTTGATCAAGAATTGCATGTTTTGGCTGTATAATTGAGGTTGTTTAAAATTCTTGTCTTGTGAGTACCAATTATATGATGCAATAATTGGTCCTATTTACTTGATGCGAGGACAAATGACGATGTGAACCATAGTCTGGACAATGGAGGAAACATACCATTTATATCTCTTTATCTGACTACTTAACTTCAGGCAGTATTCTTTATTTTAGGGTGTTGTACAAGAACTGCAAACTGATATGGCTCGTGCAAAGAAAGGGAAGCCTCCATTAAAGGGTTCTGATGGGAAGTTAAAGAGGAATATGAACCCTGAAGCGTAATACGACTAATCTTTCATCTTGATGCAATGACGCATGATATTTGCAATTTCTGATGTTCATTAAATGCTGCAATGAAAATTATAATTAAACGTGCAGGTTACAGAAAAAGATTGATCAAACTAATGCTAAGATTGAGAAAATGGAACGAGACAAGGAGACTAAAGAAGATCTGAAAACAGTTGCGTTGGGTACTTCAAAAATCAACTATCTCGATCCTAGAATAACTGTGGCTTGGTGTAAACGTAGTGAAGTTCCCATTGAGAAGGTAAGAACATATCATGTTTTTAGTAGAGGTGGCAATCTCAACCCTTTTATGTGGATACGGGGGTCGATTCAGGCTGTATTTTATTGTCAACGTTTCAAATGGCTAAAGTATATAATCAATCACCTAGTGTTTCTTCAAATACTACAATATTCCAAATTGTTTGACTTGTTAGAATTTAGTTTAAAAAATAAAGCTTTTGTCCCGACTCGCCCTTTTGTGGCCAAATTCATGAACCCTTGCTTAATATGCGGGACCTGGACCTGCTTTAATTTTTATATAAACTCACCTATTGAAATCCAAAACCATTTAACATTTTAACCCATTACTCACCCGCCTTACTGATTTTGCTCCCTCTAGTTTTTTGGTCTTGCAACCCAACTAATTTCTTTACTGTATTTGAAGATTTGCAAAACAATAATCATGTTAATCTCATGCAGATATTTAACAAGTCCTTACTGGCAAAGTTTGCTTGGTCAATGGATGTGGATCCTAGCTTCAGGTTCTGATCTCTATCATAGTTCTAGCAGAGGAACTCTACTAGCCATAAATTGAAAAGAAAATGAAAAAAGAAGGAAATGGGACAGAAGGAAACAATGGATTTTACAATTTTTGTTATATTTTTCTTTTTATTTTGTTATGTAGCAACTGTTGCGGAAAATTCATGTTGTACTAAGAAAGCATGTTAAACAAACTATTGATGAGTTACTTTGAGAATGTGTTAATGTTATCAGGTTATGCAATCCTTTTCAAGTGTATGAACCTGTAAAGAGCGGTTTATTAGGATTATCTTTACTTTATATATGTTCACATGTTCGCTAAAAAAATGATTTATCGTCTGTAACTAACATGTTCTTAATTAGCGCGTGCATTCTTGGATCACTTTCCAACTCCACTTATAAATATTTTACAGTTAATAGTTTTAGCAATAATTTAATTTGCTTCAAGTGTACCTCAATTTACCTAATGTTGCAGGGGCACGTGTAATCCCCTGCTTTCATTATAAGTGATAATTTGAAAATGTAAAAAGTTTTAAAAAATACTATTAATTATACTCTTTACCGATAAGATATTATTCATATTTATTGATTGAAATATAAATAGACATTTATTTTGAAATAATTTAAAATAAAAATATGAACACTTATTATTAGACGGACGTTTTTTGAAAAGTGCCTTAGTCGGGGCATATAATGAGTCTTGACTAAGCATATTTCAAGAAATTTGTTACCATGATGCAATAAATAGTGATGATTCAACTCCATAACTTATTTCCCGGATGTAATGTGCATAAATGATGTATGCAAGTTGAAAATATTATTCACTTTGCGTTACACTTGAGTGTAGAGTGTAAGTTAAGTTTTTGAGTCATAGACTATCACTTTAATTCATAGACCTTAATCATTGATTTAGACCTTGATTCACATGCATGCACCATCATTTTTACAGGGACCAAATAATATTTTAAGTGCATGAAATCTAGTTATGATTTTTTGTTCATACTAGCCTAATACCCGCGCAATGCGGCGACGACAATAATATTATGTGTGTTCATATGTTGTGTGAGTATCTTATTTTTGCCTTTTGGGTGTGCTTTTGTGGTCATCCGGTTGGGAGACATAGGGGAGAGGTGTGTGTAATTTTAGGTGTTTAGTGTGTGTATGTGTTGGTTGGTAGTTTTTATAGGTAGGGTAAAAAAAGAAAGATAGAAATAGATGGTTAAGATCAATTGTAGTTTAAATGAATGGTGGGGATCCATTTTACTTAGTCCTAAATTCTAGGGATTTGAAAAAGGGGTATATGTATTCTAAAGTAGTATAGATAAGTCCCAAAAATAGGGATTTTGTTTTTGGATAAAGAACATCATCTTGAACCAAAAGAGCTTTTGATTTTTGCACATGGAATCCATGTTCATGTTGTTTAAATAAATCCATGATGTCTTAGAAATGGTTTTTAACATAATAATCTTTTATCACAATCAAAAGTTATGAAGAACACGATTTTTGTAAGATTTTGAATGAAACTACATATTTTGGACTTTATATTGGTTTGATCATGGATTATCATTTCTTTTAAACACATGGGTGTGTGAAAATGATATTCTACTAACATCAAGCATAATATAGAGGATTCTAAACATAAATAGGCATATAATCCAAAATTTTGAAAGAAATGCATAGATGTTAAGTTTTAAAGTAAGGAAAAGTGATGGAGATGTTGTTCTTTACCTTTATGTTCTTGAATAAGCTCAAGATACCCTTAAATTTTTTGGATTTAGGCTTAAGGTTGGCTGATTTTGGAAGGAGTTTAGAGAGACGAGTGTGTGTGTGTAACACCCACTCTTATGGCCTAGGGGTAATCTGGTAATTTCTTAATTGAATACTTAATTATGATTTTATTAATGTGTTTATTGGATAAGAAAATTAGATTTAGGTCGAATTGTTAATTGTGTCAGGTAAAATATTAAAAGTTTTAAATTAAAATAGTTGTCGGTAAAATAAAATAACTTGTCTCGCAAACGGTTTTCAGGTTCCAGACAATAAGCCAAACAAGGGATTAAACTTAACCAACATTTAGGTTGGTAGATGATATATAACCACCAACCTCTTTCTTTCCTTCTCATTTTCACCTACACTCTTCTTTCTAACTCTCTCAAAATTCCTTTCAATTTTCTCTAATTCCTTTCATAATCACGAATTTAACATAAAGTGAGTTGTGTTTTAACCTGCTGTAAATCCTTGTTATCATCATCTTGTTTCTACTCCAAATGTAAGCATTTTAGCTATTTTAGGGTATACACTTGAATTTGGTCAAATCCTTGATTAGGTGTGTAATTGAAGCTTGAAAGATGTTATAAGATGTTATTTGATGTATATATGGTGTGGGAAAGCTTGATAGATGGTTAGGAAACTGAAATTTTGAGTTGGATGAAAAATAGTTCGTTTTTTTTGGGTAACAGCGGTTCAGTTCGCAATTCTGAGTTCCTGCGAACTGAGTTCCTGCCCAGCGAACTGAGTTCTGCGAACTGAGTTCCTGAGCTGCGAACTGAGTTCCTGCGAACTAAGTTCCTGCTCAGCGAACTGAGTTCCTGAGCTGCGAACTGAGTTTCTGCGAACTGAGTTCTGCGAACTGAGTTCCTGCAAATTTTAAAAGTGCATAAGTAAAAGGTTATACTTTTAACGACCAAAATTTAACAGATTCTTCTTAACTGCGGATCAGACTCTTATTAACAGATTCTAGATTGCAAGGATCACCTGCTTGGATTAATAGGTTATAATAATGTTTCGAAATTGTTACTTGAATAATAATTAAACAAGCGAATTGTTATAACTTGATATAAATTGATAGTTGTAGAGCGATTATATCCGATATTTGCAACTTGGTGATTGTTTGCCATTTTGATACTAAGTAATGAAATATGTTATACGATCATGGAAAGAGTTACTAACTTCTAAATTATTATATTCTCAGATCAGCAGAAGACTCAGTAATATTAGATCTCTGAGTGAGGGCTGAGACAAGTCAGGTGAGTGGATCTGCAACTCATGATTTGATTTGGTTGTAATGGTGTGATTACAACAAGTAACGTAGATATTGATAGACTGTCTAGTCTAATTTATGATTGTGTATCTGCTTGTTATGCTTATGTGGCCTTCGGGCATCTGTGTTGTTCAGAGGTCAATTGTTATTGGACTTGGTATCTATTGTGTTCAACACAGGTTCCGAATACATGTGTTGTTGCTGGAAACTGTGTTGTAGTGTTGTAGTGCCAAGTTATCGGTAAATCTTGTATAGGCCAATACAGATTGTGATAAGCGTTATTTGAGGGCCACCGCGGCTGTAGGGTTCCTCAGTAACCACCGATCCTCTTGAGTTTATGTGTTTTCATGCTTAATGTAAACATATTGTTATGCTATGTTGAATTATTAGTTGTACATTCATTCACTTAGCTTCGTGCTAATCCCACCATTTCTCTTCCTGCAGGTTCTGTATAAGTTTGTGGGTTTAGGCAGGAAGATGGGCTTTTTGAAGGAATGTTTGACACGTGCCATAACTCTGATAAATATTTAAAGATGTTTTGTCAGTTACCATGTATGTAGATTTCGAAGAACAACAATATATGTTTTGTTTTAGGAATATTTAAATGTTGTAAAACTCGCGAAAAGTTTATGGTCATTTTGTAATATAATATATAATATTATTTTATCCATTGCTTCCGAGTCAAATGACACAATTAATACTGACTAAATAGAGGGGTGTTATAGTGTGTGTGTGCGTGTGTGTTCTTGAGTGTTCGAGAGAAAGTGTGTGTGTTTTGGAAGAGTGTAAAAGTGATTGTGTAAGAAAAGATGGGAGTTGTATGGGGGATTAAGGGTGGGCCGGTTTTTGGAAGTTTAGGGGGCACCATAATTATTTTTGTTTTTGTTAGATATAATGTATAAAAGTTGTATAATTAATTTGTATTAAAAGTGTATAAGTTTTGTATAATGTAAGGCTTATTCTGTGATGTTTTAGTGATTAATATTTGAGTTATAAAAATTGATATTCTTAATTTCTAAAAATACTTTAATGTGTATTTGGATTGTTTATAATAGATGTTTAAGTCTTAATTTTTCGAATTCGAGTTTCATTTACGTAGTTACAGCGATTTTGTAATGTGAGAGAGTATTTGAGGTAAGTCATGAGACTTAGTTCTTTTGTTTTTCTTGGCACTTTATAACCTAATTGAATAATGCTCATAGACGTAGGGTTCACTAAGCAATTACTAAAGCGTTTCAGCGATTTCGGTGCACTTAAAGAGTCGTAACTTAGATTTACAGATAGAATTTTGAGAATGATGTAAACATAATTGAGATTCTAGAAATTTAAGTGCAGTAATGACTTGAGATTTTGACGATTGTCACACATTGAGCCTGCATAGATATCCAATATTATCGATGAATCACCAACTTGAATCTGCTAAAAGTGTGATGATCTTCATTCTCTGTGTTGGTTCAGTATAGACTTCATATCCATTGTGGGATCTTCAATCTTCATATAAGCTATATCTTGACTTGATTGAGTGTATTGGGACATGGTCAGCACATGAATGGTCTATAAAGAATGAATCATGATTGTTGTGCAAAGATATTCTCTTATGTGCTAGCTACACAAAGTTTTTATCTCTGTGCAGGGTGAACTTGTACTAGAAATCATTTGCAACCAGCTCACGGACACACGTGTGAGCAAATTACACTAACTGTTAAAATTCCTATGCTGGCTAGATAGAAGGTAACTTTAACATTAGAAGCATGTTATTATCATCATAAAATCATAGTAAAAGGATCATGTGTCAACACTCATCCTCATTCCTGTCGAAGTTATATTGTAGGTTTACTGTTTTATGTCGGTTGATTCGTAAACCTTGATCTTCTAAGACCTCCCTCCAATGCTCCAACCTTCTATTTATCACCTATTTTGTTTCTGATACCAAAACAATATCGTCGACGAATATCAAGCACCGCATGATGCTTTCATTTATCCTACCCGACAACTCGTCCAAGATTAAGGCAAAAAGATATAGGCTAAGGGTTGATCCCTGATGTAAGCCTATTTCTACTGGAAAATACTCGTTGTTTCCCACGGGTGTCTGTACACAGGTCTTCACCCCCTTCGTACACATCTTGAATAACTCTTATGTATCTACCCGGGGTTGCTTTATCATTTAGGGTCCTCCAGATTAATTCGCGTGAAACACCATCATAGGCTTTCTCCAGGTCTAAGAAAGCCACGTATAGGTTTCTTTGATTTTTCCTTTACTTCTCCATAAGAATTCTGATAATGTGTATCGCCTCGATTGAAGAACGTCTTGGAAATAACCTAATTGGTTCTCTAATACCTTCCTCTCACGCTGATCCGCGTCAATACAAGTTTTGTCCTCCACCTCCTCAATAACTCTTTCTGCAACTGTCGCTCTAAAGGTCTCAGCTGCCTCATTATTTAGGTTATTCCACAAGATTCATGGTTTAATTGTTATCACACTCTTGTGTGCTCGTTTACATATGATCATATCAATGACCAACAATTTGTGTTGGGAGAAACAAGTCTCGTCTAGGAGGACTTTGTAGTCTTTGCAACCCTTAAGGTTTCCTTTGCGAACCAAGATATAATCGATATGTGTGTCACGATCCCCACTATGGAAGGTAACTAGGTGAGCATCCCTCTTCTTGAAGAAAGAGTTTGTGACCAACAAGTCGTGCACAGTAGCGAACTCTAGTAGCGTACATCCTTCTTCATTCATCACTCTATACCTGAAGCCGCCATGAACTCCCGAGTATCCCTCCCCTTCTGCTCCTATACGTCCATTTAGGTTGCCTCCTATGATCAGTCTTTGACTAGGCACACCCTCACAAGTTCATCAAGGAATTTCCAGAAGGTCTTCTTTTCCTCCTTACCTAGGCCCGCATGAGGTGTGTACGCGCTTACAACGGTGAAAGTCTCCTCCTCAATCACTGACCTAAACGACATAATACTATCACTACACCTATCTACGTGTACTTAATTGTCCTTAAGGTGTGACGATATAATGACTCATACTCCATTTCGTGCGGTCTTTGCTCCCGAGTTCCACATTTTGTAACCGTTTTGCTCTATAGCACCGAAATCCTTCCATTTGGTCTCTTGGAAGCATGCGATGTCTACTTTTTCCTAGTCAAGGAATCAACAAGCCTCCTGGACTTTCGGTCAAAGTTCCTATATTCCAACTACCCACTCTAATCCTAGTGTAACTCACTAATCCATCTGATCACCTCAACCCTCTAGACCCACCCGCCTCCAAAGTAGAAGGACATGACCTCAAGTAACCATAGGTACAAAGAGATTCTATCATAACCTAGATAAAATCTACAAAGGTAGTGTGAAAACAAGTAAGTAACAATGAAATATTTAGAATTTAAAAGCATAGTAAGAATTTATTAAGGATTAATTAGGAGTTTTAGTTATATGTTTGAGAAACTTATGATAACAAGTAAGCTTCAATAGATAAGTCAGTCAAATAATGATAATGATAATATAATATAATAATAATGAGTGACCATATAATATAATATGGAAATTTATAACGATTAATAAGGATAGAGGTTAAAAAACCTTTTTCTACTAAAAAAAAATATAAAGCGTACGATATTTGAAAATATAAATATAGAGTAGAAATAATTTGTGTAAGTTAAACAAATGTCAAAAGAGGTAAGAAACAATACTTTGCCATATAATTAAATTTTTGGTCAAAGATGGCGGCAACTTGAGTTCTCGGTGGCAAAACTGATGTGGAATTTTTTAGCAAAGACAGAAAAAGTGGTTGTCTTGATGCAGACGCCGCTGTTTGGCCGGGAGAAAACAACAATTTTGGTCAGAAAATCAAATTTCGGTGGGTGGGCTTGGTGGCGCGTAGTGGTGCATCGGTGGTCTAAAACCGGAAAAATTTGATGGGTTAGGTTTGGAAAAAGATTCCGAGTTTAATGGTCGTGGTGGCGTCTAATTCGCAGGTGATTGGGTGTAATCGGCGTGTAAAGTTTTGGGGTGTTTTAGATTTAGGCTATAGTGAACTCAAACGTTGAAAATGACAAAGAATAAAAAGGAGATACAATGAATCCTTGGGAATAAAGAATTAGTAAAGAAGTTAAAATTGATACATCATTTCTTTTTATTTTTATATATTTATCTAAATCAACATAATTTAAATTTGAGTAAAACAACCAGCAATTTTCATTACAACGTAACATACAATAAATGTTAAACATTGAGACCTACTAACTTCTTTTTGAGAGACATGACCTCTAGTTCAATATGAGAGGATACAAATTCTTAATTAAAATATAATATTATTGAAAGTTAGATAAGAATTTTCATTAATGAGGGGGTTGAAAACCGCATTTCATTGTGGGAATGTATAACTACATAATGCGAGAGAATTTTAACTCCGCATGTTGCAATGGATTTGTTAAACATACATCTTTGATTGAATTAAATATTACAATCATTATTTATTCAACAAAATTGTTTAATCAGGTTAAATATTCTCATAATGTAAGGGTCTTCACCCACATAATAATCCGTACAAGTTAATATATAAACAATCAAATAATCAAGGGAAAAAAAAGATATATTATAATCATAACACCGCTCTAAAATAATACAGTTGTAACTTCATATAAATTTTGAGTTAACTCGTATTGAATATTGTTACATTATATTTGACACAAAATGAGAATAAATAATATTACATTTATATTATCTTCAATCTATATTGTCGATGCTGCAATATTGAAATATCTGGTTGTTGACACGATATAACTCATAAAACTTTTAATGTACTAAACAATGTTTGGGTTTTTACGTTTAAATAATCCGACTTTTGATATCTTTGTCAAATAAATCTAAAATTTGATATATATTTTATATAATAATTTATTCATAATTTTTTATATATCAAATAATAAGAGTAATAAGTAAAGTGTGATGATAACAATATTAATTAAAAAATATAGATAAAAACTATTACTTAACTTATTATTTATACATTATTTATGTATTTTAGATTATATATATTTGAGGAAAGTTCAAAAAAAAAAAATGCTAAAAAAAGTAGAGAATGTAAGAACTGTTGGTGCATCTTGTGTGACAACAACAACTGTTTGTAATCAGTCATTTTGTTAATTATTGTAATCATTAACTTTTGTCTTATATGCAAGTTCGTACGAACTTAGGAGATCATACGAACTTAGACAAGTTCAAGTCTAAGTTCGTATGGGTTTCGAAGTGGGCCAAGTTCGTAGGGCCCAGTCCATACGAACTTAGTTAGTATATATACATATATCTGTAGGTTATTGAGTAATTCAGTTGTAAGTTCGATACTCAGTCTTAGTCCTTAGTGCAAGTTCGCAGAAAGGAGAAAAGAGATAGTTTGTATTATAGTTTGAATGTAACCGAGTTTACATTCAATAAAAGTGTTCTTTACATATTCGTGTTTAGTTGTTTATTATCGTTGTGTATATTTGAGGATTCCGCACTCATATTTACTAGTTTACCTCGTGGATCTAGTCCCCGGGAACCTACAAGAACCAATAGGATTGCTCCATTTCAAATACCCATTTCCACATTTTTCTTTAAAATTAAATATCTCACAAACCGTACATTAATAAATTATAAAAATTACACCATTAGAATCAGCATCATTTTATCTTTAATTAGAGATCTCACATGATATATTTTTGACAAATTTTACTTTTTCCTATTTTTTAATAGGTTTTTAAAACTTCGTAATGTTAACACTAAATAATAATCACGCGCGACTATATCTCCAATCACATGTGATTTTAAATAATAATCATATATGAATTATCATATATCGGTAAGTTAATTATCAAAGATCAATTTATAATTGAAAATCACATGCGATTATATATCAAATTATATATGATTAAATATCAAACTAGCAATCACATGTGATTTTTGTTTTAAACAAACGTAATTTTTAAAATTTTATTTTTAATATTAATGTGAATAAATATTAAGTTGTAATCATGTGTTAATAAAAATATATCATATCGATTTTAACTTGTTATTATAAATAACATGTAATTATATTTTTAATACCAAAAAAAAGAAAAAAAAAATTTCGTTGGAAATAAAAAATAAGAATTACCGTTTGTAAGTTCACGTATAGGTAATATTTCAACGAATTTAATTTTTATATTATCGCATCAAAGATCAGGTGATATAATTTTAAAGAAAAAAACAATAGATCCTTGGGGATTATCCTTTTTCCCGATTTGGGTTTCTTACCAGTCCCTCATTTCTCACTTTTTCTTTATTTATCAAAATCACTCTCTTACAAACTCACAACTCATAATCAGTCAATCAGGTACGCTTCCATCATCTTAATCGTTTTTCTTTTTTGCTTGCTTTTTTGTTTTGTTTTTGTTGTATATATATATATATATAATTAAATATATTTCTGCACGTTCTATCTGAATTCAGTGATTTAATTTACTTGTTCTGTATGGCATTAATTACTATCTTATTATTATATATCTTTTCAACGATCACGATTCTAGTTTGCGAAATTGAGATTCGAGAATTAGGTTTTTAGTTCAATTTTGAGGTTTATGTAACCATCAATATTATATACACATTTAGAATTATGATTTTGTAAGAATTATCGACGCTACATTACTAATCACACTTTTTTTTAGGATTATTTACGGTTTATAATTGATTCGTCCAAAATTTGGACTGATTATTTGTTACAATGCTCTAGGTTGAACGTAGGGTTTATAATTGATTGAAGTAATCGGTAGTGGATTCGGCGAGAATTTGAAGTTTTAAAATGAGTGTGGTTGGGTTTGACATTGGGAATGAAAACTTGGTTATTGCTACTGAGAGAAACCGTGGAATTGACGTGGTGTTGAATGATGAATCTAACCGTGAGACGCCTGCTGTTGTGTGTTTCGGTGGAAAGCAAAGGTTTTTGGGTTCTGCAGGAGCTGCGTCTGCAACTATGAATCCCAGATCAACTATTTCTCAGGTTAAGAGGTTGATTGGAACCCAGTATAAGAAGTTGGTTTTGCAAGATGATATTAATTTGTTGCCATTCGAGACTAGTGAGGCGGCTGATGGTGGTGTTTTGATTCATTTACAGTACTTGGATGAACAACGTACATTTACGCCTGTTCAGATTTTGGGAATGTTGTTTGCACATTTAAAGCAAATGGCAGAGAAAAATCTTGAAACCCCTGTTTCAGACTGTGTTATTGGGATTCCGTCTTACTTTACAGACTTGCAAAGGCGTGCATATCTTGATGCTGCAGATATTGCAGGTTTAAAACCTTTGAGATTGATACATGATGGTACTGCAATTGCATTAGGTTATGGTATTTACAAGGCTGATTTTGCTGATTCTGGACCTACAAATGTTGTGTTTGTTGACATTGGCCATTGTGATACACAGGTCACGGTTGCAGCTTTTGAAAACGGACACATGAAAGTACTATCCCATTCTTTTGATAATCATTTGGGAGGCAGAGATTTTGATGAAGTTTTGTTTAAATATTTTGCGGGAAAATTTAGGGAACACTACAATATTGATGTTTACACGAACACCCGGGCTTGTGTACGGCTGAGGACAGCATGCGAGAAGTTAAAAAAGGTTTTAAGTGCGAATGCAGAAGCGCCAATTAATATCGAATGCTTAATGGATGAGAAAGACGTTAAGGGGTTTATAAAGAGAGAAGATTTTGAGAATTTGTGTTCTGATTTGCTAGAAAGAGTTAGCCTCCCATGTATTAAAGCTGTAAATGATGCTGGAATAAACGTTGATAAATTATATGCGATCGAGCTTGTTGGTTCAGGGTCTCGGATACCAGCTATTATGAGACAATTAACTCATCTCTTTCGGAGAGAACCAAGGAGGACACTGAATGCAAGTGAGTGTGTTGCTAGAGGATGTGCACTTCAATGTGCAATGCTTAGCCCGACTGTCCGTGTTAGAGAGTATGAGGTTTGTCTCTAATACGCCTTTTGTTTACTTTTTCCAATTATTCCATGAATGACTTTGTGACTTCTTTGAACAATTCTATTGTAAATCTAACCATCATTGTTGTAAAAAGTTTGCAAATATCCTTGACCAGTTTGTAACCACACATAAACTATGCAATGGGAATATATAGTTCTCACCTTTTTTGCCTTGCATATGCTATTTCATTTATATGCGACAATGGTAACCTGATTTTGCATCCTACGTATAAAATCCAATATTCAAGTTCTAATACAAGATGAATGGGAAGTTGGGAACTAGTGTAGCATGATGGTTAACTTAAAACTAAAACAACTGGAAACCATTCTGATAATTCATAACCAGCTCATGGTTATTAACTATACATCCACATAAACAATCGTAAATTGGTTTAGTCAAGTAATATGGGTAAAAAAATAACTCTTTGATGACTATTAACCATAGGACTAAGGTTATGGTTACCATTTCTAATAAATATGAAGTTCAGGATATGAGAGGTACAGGTTGGGTCATTTTTCTAAAAGAGACTTAAAGTTCAAAATTGTTCCACTTCAGTCTTTTATACCATGCACCATATACATATGCCCTAGAAGATGTTTGATATATTTTCTCGTAAATTGTAGAGAGTTAAGATTAGGTTGCATTACTAACAGTGCTACTTTTTAGCATACCTGCGGTTGTTAGAAGTCTTTCCTATACTACGGCTAAATTGAAAATGTGTGATATTATATTTTTAAGAGGAGAAAGCTTAGCATTCGTCTGCTTCTTCTCTTTTTTCTTTTGGTTTTCTTTTCTCTAGTTAGCTCAACTTAACAGGTCTGGAAATTGTTTTCCTATGATGAGTAATAAGTCTATCATCCCTATTTGCTTGGAAGAGATTGTTAGGTTAAATAAAAGTATTCTTTTTAATCATCAATGTCTCTTATGTGTGTTTGTGGACATATGAGACATATTATAGTATAGTATTAGTATGACACCTAACTTCCTTAGATTCCTCAGAGTCTTATATTTAGGTTATGATCTTTATTTCTGCTCTTCTGTAATATTAGGAAGTTAATTTGCACTAATTCCCAAGTCTAACAATTTCATGTTACTGAGGATTCATGTTGTATTTATTATTGTTTGTAGGTTCAAGATTCATTTCCTTTTGCTATAGGACTTCTATCAGATGAAGGTAAAAGCATTTCACTTCCCAACGGCGCATTGTTTCCTAAAGGCCATCCGTTTCCAAGTGCTAAGATTATTTCATTGCATACAAGTAAAACTTTCCATTTGGAAGTCATTTATGCCAATGAGAATGACCTGCCTGTTGGTGTATCACCTAAAATCAGCCGTTTTACTGTAAGGATTTCTTAAGTTGTCATCTTCTATTTAAAGTCTATTAGAGCCGCTGCAGCTACTGTTCTTTCCTGTTTGAAATCAGTGATGTTCAATTTCTTTCAAAGCATGCTTTATGTTTATATGGATGTGGCGATTTCGCTCCATATTAATTAGGAATGGCTTGATTTGGGTCAACCCAAACTGAACTATTTTGCCACATTAACTTCCTCTCAGCCCGTCCATTTTGTCATTTGTTTATTTTTTCCTGAAAATTTGTCTATATCATTTAGCCTTATAAATCATTGAGTTAATCATCAACTATTTTTCCAGATTGGTCCCTTCTCAAGTGCAGAAAAAGTGAAGGTCAAAGTCAAATTTCACCTAAATCTTCATGGAATTGTAAGGGTAGAATCTGCTTCGGTAAGTATACTCCTTAATATCCTTTATTTTTTAACATGAATTTAGTCTTGTTTTTATGATATATACCTCCATTTTTTTTGTTTTAGCTTGTAGCCACTGATTACTCAAGTAACCATGCTCACTCGCCTTCAGAACCAATGGTGGTAGACAATCACATGTCAAATGGTGCTGCTGATCATAAATTCGTTGATTCTAGCCCCTTCTCAACACATTCTGTAAGTAGTATCAAGCTTTTCACCTTATCTGCACATTTAGTTGTGTTTTATGGTGCAAACTATTTTTTTTTTTTGCCATGCAGGCTGATGAAACAAGAAAAGGCAAGTCCCGGAGGCAGAAGATTAAGGTTTCGGAGATCGTCTATGGTGGAACAACAAGAGATGCTCTATCTCAAGCTCAAGTGATCGAAAGGGAGTTGGCAGACCAAGACATATATGTAGAGCAAACTAAAGAAAAAAAGAACAACCTTGAATCGTTTGTCTATGATACACGTAATAAGGTATGGTTTGGATCAAGTAATTGTGTAACCAATTGACGTCATTTTCATCAAATATATCTGTATTATTTGAGGTTGCAATGTTAGATCATTTACTTATGAATGGGTTGATTCGGGTTATGTTTTATCTCTTACAGGTAAGAAAGGTTAAATATAAAAGGAAATTGACTAAATGGGTCACATTGGTGAAAAGTCTTGCAAAGTGTATATTTGATGCATATTTCACACTGTGCATTAAAGTGTTTGTAAACATATTTCACACTTTAAGTACCTTAAAAAAGAATTAAAAAATCTGGATTTAAAGTGTTTTGGCAATCTGACTCGACACCCTGCTGGTTTTGCCTCCCCTTTGCATTATGCATGTTGCAGTATTTGTAATTATTACTTCCTTTTGACCTTTAGGCACTTTGTAATAATTGAACAAAATTTATGTGCTTCAGCTTCTAAGTTTGTACCGGAGCTTCACCACCGATGAAGAGAAGGATAGAATCTCGAGAAATCTACAAGAAACTGAGGACTGGTTGTACGAAGATGGGGATGATGAATCTGAACAAGCCTATACTAGAAGGTTGGAGGATCTAAGAAAGGTATCTTAATTGTTGAAGTTTTAACTTTTGTTCTTGTATGTAGTCGTGTGGACACATCTAATTTTCTTTTTAAATGTAGTTGGTAGATCCTATTGAAAGTAGATACAAGGAAGAAGATGCTCGGACACAAGCAACAAAAAATTTGTCAAATTCTATTAAAGAATATTGTACGGCTGCAAATTCACTGCCTGCTACTGATAGAGAGGCGGTATGATTGTAGTTCTGTGCTTGCTATGAATTTACCATCACATGTGCAATGATACTATTCGGTCAAGCGTCATATTATGAAATTAGTCTTCTATTAACTTTTTTCTGATGGCTGTGGTTAGGATAGAACTTTGTAAAGGGAGTGCCACCCCTACAAGTACGTACACCTTAGGTCCTAAAATAAATGGAAGGCTTGATTTTGCATAGAGACTAGTAGTTGTGGCAAAATGGGTGGGTAAGTTCTAAGTAATCTAATTCTCAACCGAAATGACTTAGGAGGTTGTATCAATATGCATAAAAATATTTTATGTGCAACTTTCGGCTCCTTTGGCGTGTTTCTTCTTAACAAAATATTTTAGCATTCTTTAATTACTTTTAGCAATTGGTAAGAGATAAAACATAACAAAAGGTGATGCATTAAAAAGTAAATAGGTTGAACTTGCCACCCTTAATTCGTAGTCATAGAGTTTATGAACCTTGGTACCTTGCTTTTCATTGCACTTTAAGTCTCTAACCATCTTGTATCATGGACAATTTGTTGAAATGTGAATATGAGAAAAATTATTCTTGCGAAGTTTATCATTAGTGTTTTTTTACATTTTCTGTACAACGATGATTTGTTTGTAACAGAGTATCACAGTGAATTGGTTTGACAACTGACAAGTTTAGTCCATAGTTTTGTCTAAGTGTTTGACCATTAGTCAAATATGTAACTGTCTTTTGTAACGTTGGTCACTTCATCACTGAGTAACGTTTCTATCTTCTGGGCAGGTTTATAGTGAATGCAGCAAAATTGAGCAGTGGTTGAAGGAGAAATCCCAACTGCAAGCTTCATTGCCCAAGAATGCTGACCCTGAACTCTGGTCACGTGAAATCAATCAAAAAGCCGAGGTTCTGCAGAGGTATGTATCAACAGTATTATATGCCCATTTATCACTGATGTTACTTTAAGCATAAGGATTACTGGTTTTGCCATAAACATCAATTTGTCAATGCTTAGTGCAGATAGTGGAATTTTAAAATTCATATGCTAGATTTATTATGGTATCATTGGTTAATGTGCTCATGAACATTAGAAAAGGGTAGTTTAGTTATGTTGGCATACCGCATATGATAGAACAAACTTATTAAGTGTTAAAGTCTTGCATTTACTTTTATGGTTATCAACTTCTCTTTATTCTACTCGTTTTGACCCGTTGCCAAAACGCGACAGACCCACTTTCTTGCCACTTCTAATGATGGTTTGTATTGTAAACCCAATAACTCATTTGCTTTAACTTGTTCTCCCACTTGATTGATTTCAGAATCTTCAAGCACATAACAAAAGACAAGTATTCAGCCTCAAGTTTTGAAGACTCCATGGAGTCAAATGAAAGGGACAAACCTGATGACATGTATGTAGATTGATGATATTCACTTAACCAGCGTTTTGAAATCATTCCCTCAAAATCAAAAATCAAGATTCAGAGGTAAGAACTAAATTTTGTTTTCTGAATTTGCCATTTTTACTTGAAATTTGATAGTTTATAATGTAATGTCTTCAACCTTATATGTGTTGCTTTTGATTTGATTTAATGTGTCATATGAGAATGGGTAGTTGAATTGTATACTTGCATATGTATGAAAAACAATAGTTGGTACTAGTTGTTTTTGTCATTTTATGTTTTCATTTTGTGCTTGTGTCTACTGGTTCTTAAGAACCAACTTTGAAGCTACACAATGCATAAGTGACCAACCCTATAACACATGCAACTAATATTGTAGTTTATTGATACATATTACTCCGTAACTATAATAACCGTAGCAGACATTTGTATAATTTGCAGTTTCTGTAAACCGAGTTCCTTTTTGCCATTTAATAGAAAATGAATCAATAGGTTGTGGGTTCAAATCTTATTGAAGACAAAGTGTGTGTGTGTGTATATATATATATATATAGGGGGCTGATCAATGAGGAAGGGGGAAGCTAATCTGGGTCGCCCTTTGACATTCATCAGGGTGAATGTTAGTTATCATTCATCACGTTAAATGTTAACGGGCGGCCCAGATTAGCTTTCCCCCTTCCCAAGATTACCCTTTCCCTCTAGATCATCACGTTATGTGTTCGTTGGATATCCATTGGAAATTTCCAATTTTATGTTCGACATTTCGTCACTGATGCCTATTTTTCTAGTAATGTTAAACATAGAGTTTCAGGACTATGCTTCACAATCATTTTGTAGTTAATTTTTAAATTTGTTGTTAGTATCTATAAGATATGTTTAGCATAACGAGACAGAGTCGGTTTGAATTGAATACTCATAAGCCAAACTCAGGATTTAGAAGAAAGTAACTAATCGAACATGCCTGAGCAAGCTCAATTTAAACATGTCGTAATTGAGCTGTGCCACTGGAAAACTACATGCTGTTGATCTTTGCTCCCCAAACAAAATGTTCAAATTGTGCTACTACCTTCGATCTTAGTATATAAATCTTAATAATTACTGATAGGGCGCCCATCTTAATATGCTAAAGTTGGATTTGGTATTAGGTTTACTTATGGCTTTAAATGAAAAAGAAAAGCAAAATGCATGACAATATAATTATAATAAGAAGTTTCAAATGAAGTTTGTGTGTTTCAATTCAATTTGATTTCTGTATTCAGTAATAAAAATAAATTAATTTGGTGTTCAGCTTTAAGACAAGAACACTACAAGTCAAGTTTTGTCTTGAGATAACGACACTTGAGGTTGCAAAATTGCCACTAACAATTTTAGTCTGTCTGAATACATCAAATCAAATAGCCAAAGAGATAGAAATGAAGATCACACATAGACAACAATTTATTGAAAGGACAAAAACAATATTGTTTATAATAACAAGCCATATATACCAAAATGATTTATGTACTTCTTGTAGATTCTATACGTGCCATGATGACCTATATGAAATTGCACTAATCTATTACTCTTACATTTGAGACAACTTATTATTTTGTCCTTTAAGGTTAGTAGAAGATGCATTACATAATTGGAAAGACTTGAAATAATCAAATCGAAAATGATTGTGATTTGTATAACACCCATATTAATGTGCACACCACAAAGTTACTATATTAATGCACATGGTGCAACATTATCTATGCATTATTGCGGTGTACACCATCAATTTGAACCGTGTATTAATTAATCCTAGTCGAGAAAACCGAACCAAATCAAAACTGAGAGTTTGGTTTTCGATAATACAGTAATGTTTGAAAAGCACAAATATATTAAATTTTATATACTAAAAAGCTAGTAGGAATAACTGTTTAAACAACTTATAAAATTAATTTAATCACAAAATTTATATCACTAGTGTCATAATGTTTAACTTACGGATATTTCATTAATTTGTTACATATTTGGTATTTTATTAGTATTATAATACACACGTAGAAGATTGTAATACGATTAGAAAAAAGAAGTTCAGATTTGACTGTTTACGACATGAAAGCATATTACGTTAAGTAGGAATTTCTAATGTTGATATAATCATAGGATCTCATTATGGTAAAGGTTTTAACTTTAATTTGCGTAAATCAACCGTAAGTTCACTATATTCATGAACATGTAAATTAACGAGGGGCCCGGTTGACCATGAAAATGACAACTTTTCACCCATATAAAAATGGCCGCCTATAAGATGAGAACAACCAAAGACAACAAATATAAATTATGTACTTACATTACATGTTGCATGGGAGGTTCAAATTGAAGTTAATACCAGTCACTATTGTGGGGATACTAAATGTTTGGAATCTTCTAACTTGGATGAATGTTGTGGGGACCCAAACGCTTAGAATCTTCAAAATTCGAGTTATTCATTCTAGGAATCAATGTTGTTGTGGAAACAACCAGAGGTTATATATATATATGGTTTGGTTTATGTATAAATTTTTTTAATGTAAAACAAATAAGATAGAGTGTGAAGCTGACACGTGTCTATTGTATTTAAAATCAGTTAAAGGGTATTTTGAAACTTTTACTTTCATATTCATTATTAATTAATTATAAAGAAAAAAACATCTCTCCTTCTTTTTTGATGTTACAGCCGCCATCTCTTCCCCAACTTTCAAAAACCCTAATTTTCTCAACCTATTTTTCTAACTATTCATTATCTCTCTTGCTCTCTCTAATTCGATTTAAACATCAGTCCTTTTCCCATCTCTTTCAAAAATCGTGAATCCAACATTTTCTCCCAACTTCTCTCTGTAAACCATAACCTTCTTCTTCCTCTTTCATCCTCTTCTCTAAAATTGATGAAGCAAAGACAGAAGCCATGTACGTGACCATCAACACCGCATCAAACTCATAGTTTAATAGTGATGCAAAGGACTGGGTTCGAGTTTCTACTGTACAAAATGGTTTTGAGTTGCTGTATAAAATGTAAGAATGCACACTTTTGGATTTAAGTGTCAAACAAAGACTTATATACACCAATCGTGTAAGGCCGTAGAAGTTTTGAGTTTCTGACAATGGTTTGTACATCGTGCATCAACGGCTTATACTTCGTGCACCAACTGTTTGTACATAGTGCATCATCGGTTATAAGTCATGCATCATTTGTTTGTACATCGTGCATCAATGGTCGAAGCTGCTGAATGTTTTCATGTACATCAATGGTTGGCTGGAGTTTTCATGTGCATCAGTTTTTTGAAACAGGGTGTGAATCAGTTCAAGCGAGTGATTATGTTCAACATATTAACAAGTATCATTTAAAATTATAGTGCAATAGATTTACAATTTATGTGCATCATTTCAACATTTGTGAATCAGTTTGTATTCTTTTGTAATATTCTGAGAAAAGTTTGCTTTTGATCTATCTTGATGTTGAACAATGTGTGAGTTTCATGTTTTTATTGATGTAGACAATGAATAATTGATTTAGTATTGGTATAATGAATTTTATTATGAATAATTGAAATGTGCATCAGTTGTGAACATACCGTGCATCATTAAATTTGAAAATTGAATTGCTAAAACAGGAGAATAAAATGTCCAATTATACCCTCAAACAAAATTCAATGTGTTTTTGACCTCCTAAAAAATTTGACATGGTCATTACATCATCTAATGGCTAAGATTTTATCTTATTTATTTTACGTTAATGCTTGTTTTACGATAACCAATTGTGATGACACTTAAAAGAGTTGTGTGGGACAAATAGAAAAATAACTAATGTAATAATTATAAGTAAAATCCTCATCGCAACCCTTCAACTTCTAATAATTGAAGTTGATATCCATGGACGTGTTTAATTTGGTAGTAAATTTTATTGAAGTTTAAACTTACTTTTTTACAAGCTCAAGTTAAAGAAACTTGTAGCCAAATTTTAGTAGCTTATTAGAAATGGCAAATTGTCAAAAAAAAAATAAAATAAACAACAATTCACTTTTTTACATTATGTGGTATCAATTAATTTTTTATGTTAAAAAATATCACTAATTTTAAATCACACATTAAAAGATATATGTCCAATTTATGTACATCAATTGCTTTAATTAAATACAAAAATTAAAAATTGACATTTAACCTTGCATCATCTTTTAGTACATTATAAGTGATGTTTAGTCTTACATTACAATTTATAATTAGTAACATATACCGTTAATATGTCTTTTTGAATTAATTATCCCTTTTAAAAAAAAATTAGTCGAAAAATCACAATGCAAAATTTGAACTAGTTGTCCTTTTTTGACCATATACTCCAGTGAAATAGCTTTTGAGAAGAGCTCGATCTTATAAAAAATAAAGTTATTGAATTTCTCTTATTTTCATTATTTATCAAGTCCTTTGTATCCCTTTTTAAGTTAATTTGCATTTTTTAAGGTTTAACTCTAGTTATTTGGTCAAACACTTATAATTGTTCTATTAGAGGTAGACCTGTAATTGAACCGAACGAACACGAACAAAGCATGTTTGTGTTTGTTCATTAAGGTTTTATCGAACAAACGAACGAACAAGAACGGATAAACAAACATATATTTTTTTCATGTTTGCTCAAAAAGAAAATATGTTTGTTCATGAACATAAGTGAACGCAAATGAACATATTTTTTTGTTCATGTATGTTCAGTAAAAAAATATGTTTGTTCACGAATATAAGTGAATGCAAACGAATAAATATATAAATTAATACATCTATAGCTAATATGTTAAGAGAACACAAATGAACAAACACAGACACATATAATATATATATATATACATACATATACATATATAGATAAACATTACAAAACAACCAAAATGTGGTACTTAATTATGACAAATAGACAAACTTTGTAAAATACGATATATCTTAATGTTTAATATTATTATATTTTGATTTAGATTAGATAAAAATGAGATATACAAATTTCCATAAAGTTAAATAAACTATTAGTAAACAAACAAACATAAACAAACATTAACGAACACGTTATCAAACATTCAGTAACATAAACAAACTAACAAGCCGTATTTCATGTTCGTTCGTTTATTTAAACAAATGTAAATTATTGTTCATGTTTGTTCGTATAATTAAATGAACAAATATAAATAAACTTTCAGTCAAGTAGTTTACGAATTGTTCGATTGAACGTTTGATTATGAACTAATTAAAAGTATACAAATGAGTTTAGTTATCAAAAGCCAACCATGGTACCATATAACACGAAATATCAATTGCTAAAAAATAATGTAACTAATTGAACTCTAAAATAGACAAGAGTTTATTGTTTAAACAATCATATCTTGTTTTCAAAATGTGTACTTATGGTAGGTTTAAAGACAAACTCTCCATGTCTTTTAAAAAATATTTCAAAGAAAAATGTAAAACTAAAAAACGTATTAAATTCGTATTTTTGGAAATGTTTTCTAAGAAAGGGGAAATGTCCCATTTCCATTCTATAATGAAAATTTGAAAATATGATTTGTAGTTTTTCATACTTTTAATCGTGTAAATGAAAACTTAATTTTTTATATTTAAATTCTAGAGGTGAATTCATGGAAATATAGGTTTTTTTGAAAGTATGAAAGTACCAATAGAAATGCGTCACGTGGCAAAAACCCACTTTTCCCCACTTTTTAAAAAATTAAATATCTCATAAACGACAAGTCAAAAAATAATAAAAATTACACCATAATAATCGTCATTTTTTTCTCTTCGATTTAAGATCCCACAAGGCATACTTTCGACGAATTTTTTTTTTCTTCATTTTTTGGGGGTTAACACATGTGTTATGATGGATTAACAAAAGCGTTACCCGCGGTTATCATATGTGTTATCAACGACTATTACATGTGTTACAATCGATAGTCGGTGCTAACACATGTGTTAGTCGCCCGTAACACATGTGTTATTTGTTTATAACACATGTGTTACAAATTTTCAAAACACATGTGTTATGATGAATTAACAAAAGTGTAACCCGCGGTTAACACATGTGTTATCAACGACTATCACATGTGTTACAATCGATAGTCGGTGCTAACACATGTGTTAGTCGCCCGTAACACATGTGTTATTTGTTTATAACACATGTGTTACAAATTTTCAAAACACATGTGTTATGATGAATTACAAAAGTGTTACCCGCGGTTAACACAGGTGTTATCAACGACTATCACATGTGTTACAATCGATAGTCGGTGCTAACACATGTGTTAGTCGCCCGTAACACATGTGTTATTTGTTTATAACACATGTGTTACAAATTTTCAAAACCCACAAAAAAAAAAAAAAAAAAAAATCGTCGAAAGTATACCTTGTTGGATTTTAAATCGAAGAGGAGAAAACGCTGATTTTTATGGTGCAATTTTTATAATTTTTTGACTAACGATTTTTAAGATATTTAAATTTAAAAAAAGTGGGAGAAAGTGAAAAAAAGTGGGGCCTTTGCCAAATGACACAATTATATTAGTACTTCCATACTTTCAAAAAATCTCATACTTTAATGATCTTTTGTCTTAAATTCGATTTATAATTTTTAATAGTTATTAAGAGAGTAAAAATACTTTTTAATCTCTATAAATTAAAATAGAAGTAGAAAAACAAATACTCCCGTAGTTTACTGTCTAAATGCGTTATGAATATCAACATAAAAATTATTTTTTTCGCAACGAACGTATACAATCTCTTTAGTTAAAAGCATATTCAATTGAAAAAAAAAAAAACGTACAAGCTTAAAGGACTCATTTTAAAACTCCACCAAAATACTCAACCACCAATGTAAAACTAAATCATATATAAATGGTGACGATAATGTTAACATTAATTATTGGACGCACCTAAAAACACCTTGTCACCACTCATCAATGGACTCAAGCTCCATCCAACATGATAGCCATGAGCTCACCGAACTACTTATCAAAGCACACAGTTCCACCGGTGGTCCCAGGAGATGCGGTTAGCTCGGAACTTGAAGACATACTCTCGGATACAAGTTTAACATCTTTTAGGCGACTTCAGAAGTCCATGGCTATCGAATTGTATAGTTTGTTTCGGTTGGCAGGTCCAGCGATTATCGTATATTTGCTAAACAACGTAACCTCGATGTCGACCCAAATCTTTTGCGGCCACCTTGGCAACCTCGAGCTCGCGGCGGCTTCATTAGGAAACAATGGTGTCCAACTTTTTGCCTATGGTGTTATGGTAAGAAAAGAACAAAGTTATCCGTACAATATTTTGTTCTAACAAGTATTTTTGTTTATTATTTATTTTTATCCGTTAGATAATAAAAAGAAGACAAAATTCTTAAGTTTTTATAAAGTTAGTATGGTAACAAAACAACAAACTTATCCTTACAAAATTTGCTTTTAGTAATATTGTTTTTAATTAATTAATTTATTTATTATATAAAACAAAATATCAATGATTGCACTATTTAAAAAGTTATCATATGTACAGTAACAGAAAAATTCAAAAAAGAATGTTAAAAAAGTAAAGAATGAGATAACTAATAGAATTGCTCTATTTCAAATACTCATTTCCACATTTTTCCTTAAAATTAAATATCTCACAAACCGTATATCAATTTATAAAAACTACACCATTAGAATCAGCGTCATTTTATCTTTAATTAGAAATCTCACATGACATAATTTTGACGAATTTTTTTTTTCGATTTTTAATGGGTTTTAAAAGTTCGTAATGTTAAATCACATGTGATTTAAACACTAAATAATAATCATGTGCGATTATATCTCCAATCACATATGATTTTAAATAATAATTATATATGAATTATCATATATTGATAAGTTAATTATCAAAGATCAATTTTAATTGAAAATCAAATTGATTATATACCAAATCATATATGATTAAATATTAAAATAGCAATCACATTTGATTTTTGCTTAAAACAAATGTAACTTTTAAAATTTTATTTATAATATTCATGTGAATAAATATTAATATGTTAATAAAAGTATACTATGAATAAATAATTGTATACCAATTTTAACTTTTTATCATAAATCACATACGATTATATTTTTTATACCCAGAAAAGAAAAATAATTTTTTTTCGTTGGAAGTATTATTTGTGGGATCTCTAATTAAAGATACGAAAACGTTGATTCCGAATATGTAATTTTTATGATTTATTGACTTACAGTTTGTGAGATATTTAATTTTAAAAGTTAAAGTGAAAATGAGTTTTGTAATAAAATGGAGATATCCTATTAATTTTCCCATTATCTACTTATTTGTCATTCTTATTTGAACCCACCCATATACAGTAATACGTTTTTCGTGAATAATATATAACATATTTCATTTTATGATATGAGCATCAAAAACTTGACAACTTAATTAGAAGAGTTTTAATGCTGCTTTACTTTTTTGTCTATGGATATTTTCATTTATAAGTAAAAGAGGATATGATGGAGGAATCTTAGCGCTTTATTGATTTTCACCATTTACGATCTAACGATCATTATTTCTTTCGTATAATTACACATTTCGCCCCTTAAATATTTAATGTATTTATTTGAATTAAAAAATTAGACTAAATATTTTATTCATTTATAAAAATTAAAGAGTCTATACATTATATAAGACAATCGGCCACAGTATTTTATTCATTTTATTAGAATTAAATTTCTCCCGCATTATAGCGGGTCTATAAACTACATAAAGAAATCGACCAAATAAAAATTAAAATTCGACCCCATCATCGCAGGTCTATAAACTATTTAAAAAAAATCGGTAACAATATTTTATTCATTTATAAATTCGTTCCGCGTTATTGTGGGTCTATAAACTAGCAATGATCAACATTTTTTTCGTATAATTACATTTTCGCACCTTATATATATCATGTATTTGTTTAAATTAAAAAAGTCGGTCACAATATAAAAAATCGACTAAATATTTTATTAATTTATAAAAGTTAAATTCGTGACGCCTTATTGCAAGTCTATAAACTATATTAAAAAATCGACCAAAGAAAAACTAAATCCGACCCACGTTATCGCGAGTTTATAACCTAGTATATAATCATTACAAAACGGTAATATTATGTTTAATTATATGAATTAAGTTTCAATGAGAATGAGATTTTTGGTGAGAATGAATGAGTCAATCTCAACCATCCATTTCATCAAGATAATAATACCCCTCACATTTTTAAAAATTGAATATCTCACAAACGGCTAGTCAAAAAAATATAAAAATTGTACAATAAAAATCAACATTTTTTTCTCTTCGATTAGACATCTCACAAGATATACTTTCGACGAACTTTTCTTTCTCATTTTTGCGTGGGTTTCGAAAAATGGTAACAAATTTGTTAGTTTCCGTAACACATGTGTTAATTGCTGGTAACACATGTGTTAGTCGCTAGTAACTAACATGTTACCAACCACTAACATATGTGTTACCGATTTTTAACCAAAAAAAAATATAAAAATAAAAAATTCATCGAAAGTGTATCATAAAGAATACTGATTTTTATAGTGCAATTTTTATAATTTTTTGATTAGCCTTTTGTAAGATATTTTTATTTGGGGGAAACTTGGGTTTTATAAAATAGATGACTAGGATTCCTTCTTTCATTCTCACTAAAATTTTCATTCTCATTTGAACTCAACCCTTAATTATATACTTTTTCTTATTCAAATAAGTATTTTATTATGAGCAAACAAAAAGACTTTTTAATTAATTTATATATACAATCCTTGCACCGTTTATGAAATCGAAGATTATTTATTTATATATGTAATTTTTTAATAATATCTGTCAAGATTATATGGTGAATTGATACTGATTTGAAGAATTGAGTGCCTCATATCCATGTGATGAAATTATGATATTTTATTTACGGTTTCATGCTTTGGGTTTCATGTTTTTTGTTTTATTTATAGACGAACTAACAAGTTGTTTGTTTGTTACTAATTTTATGAGTTATTTTCTTTTGGATATCTTCCAGGAATGTTTATGCTTTATTTTGAAGTTTATGATACTTGATTAATGCATATCTATTGATTTCTAGGGTTATTTTAGTTTTATTTGGTAAGTACGTTTACCCTTCTTCGTTTAGCTTGTGATGGCTATTTTACTTTTATTTGGTAAGTACGTTTATCCTTCTTCGTTTAGCTTGTGATGGCACATTAACATGGAGTCATTACTATTAATATTAACTGTAAAAATCAATCTTATTTTCATATGCTTTTTTAATTGTTTGTCATTATCATTATACGAAGCCTATTTATTATAACGATTCTTAATTGTTAGAAGTTTTACTATTTGTAATATACGGCTCCTGTATATTTTCTATATTATCCTCATAAGCAGTATCCAATTATACTATTTTTATCTTTACATACAACATATAATATGTATCATCAAAATGATTTTCCTTTGTCATTATTAATTATTTATTTGACTATCGAATATGAGATGATTTATATATGTCGTGCATCGCACGAGTTATAATACTAGTATATATATATATTTTGTTGCTATAACAAAGCTATCACAACGATACAAACAAAAATGGGAAAAGGAAGCTACAGAAAATGTTTTAACAATTTAATCCTACTTAATTGCTTTTCAATTAGAAAAATATATGGAAAAATGATCCATAATGACGGTACTGCTAACATTGAACAAATACAAGCTTTGCGTAATTTTACCGTAAATAACTGAAAATCGCAATAACGTGTAGGTAAAAAGTTAAATGTAAGTAATTTTAACAATATTTACTTTTACAAAGTGACGTAATGTTAACTTTACAAATGTTTTACGCAGTTTATAGAACATTTATAATATAATATTGTTTGCAAAGTCATGCTTTTTAATTATTAATACATAAATGTGTTCGTCATACATATAAACTAAGTCCCTGACACGTATGCTTCTGGCAGCACCAAACTAAATATTTAAAGTTACAGTCCTTATACAATCTGGTATTATTGCTTTGTAAGTTACGTGTTCCTAGCTCCACACACTATTTCCCATAAACTAATTGTTCAATTGTTTTGTAGCTTGGTATGGGGAGTGCCGTAGAGACGCTATGTGGCCAAGCATATGTAGCTCATCAATATGAAATGCTTGGTGTCTATCTTCAAAGATCAACCATTCTTTTAATGGCTACTGCCATTCCTCTTATGTTTCTTTACATTTTCTCCAAATCTCTCTTGCTTCTAATCGGCCAATCACCACAGATCGCTGCGGCCGCTTCCCTCTTCATCTCGGCCTTATCCCCCAAATTTTCACATATGCCGCCAACTTCCCAATCCAAAAATTCCTTCAAGCGCAAAGTATTGTGAACCCAAGTGCCTACATTGCAGCCGTGTGCTTGTGGTTCATGTTTTATTAACATGGCTAACATTGTATGTGTGGGGTTGGGGCTTATTAGGTGCATCACTTGTTTTAAGTTTTTCGTGGTGGGTGATTGTTGTTGCACAATTTGTGTATATATTGAAGAGTAATAAGACTAAGGAGACTTGGACCGGGTTTAGTATGCAGGCTTTTACAGGACTTTGGCCTTTTTTGAAATTATCGACTGCTTCTGCTGTTATGTTGTGTTTAGAGACGTGGTATTTTCAGATATTGATTTTGATCGCGGGTTTGCTTGAAAATCCTGAAATAGCATTGGATTCGTTGGCGGTTTGTGGAACAATACTTGGATGGGTGTTGATGATTTCGATCAGATTCAATGCTGTGGCCAGGTTTGTATCCAGAAAAGTTAATTTTACAAATGAACTGATTCTTTTATCCAACATAAGCCACTAAGCGAAAGATCAGTAATCTAACTAGTCAAGACGACAGTTTAGTGAAATATTTTTTCGTTGTGCTTTGCTATAAAAACCCTTTTTTGCTGGAACAAAATATGTCGCCAAAGTAGGAAATGCATATTTTGAACTTTGAAGGGACAAGGTTATATTTTTCATGAAACTGCATTATGCCATTATGGTACGCATACTATTTTTGGTCATTAAAACTACAAATCGACATGTTATTATAGTACTTCGGATAACTTTTTTTCTTGATAATCCCGGTTTTCATTTACAATTGCTCATCGAGATTTATAAGGAAAAGTTTGTAGCATATTTCTAACCTTATCCCTATCTTGAAATGCCTTGCTTTCCCAAAGAATTAATGAAGTTTTGAAATGGATAAAAAGAGTTGCTAATTAACATAGAAAGTTGGTTAGCCTTACTTTGATATTAAAAAACTTTGGAAGCTAGATAGGTGTTTGTTGGATCTATTTACGTTGATGCTTTAATGACTAAATAATGTATATATTGCACGCAGTGTGAGAGTTAGCAACGAGCTAGGTGCAGGACATCCTAAATCGGCAGCATTTGCTGTCGTAGTGGTGACTCTCAGCTCATTCGTGATCTCTTTGATATGTGCTATTATTCTCTTAGCTTTACGTCACGTAATAAGCTATGCTTTTACCGAAGGTGAGACTGTCGCTAATGCTGTCTCAGAACTTACTCCTCTGCTTGCAGTTTCCATCCTCCTCAACGGCATCCAACCCGTCCTTTCAGGTAGGAATTTAATCTTACTTTACACACAAATATATTTTCTGAATATATACCATCAAGTAGTTAACCAATTAGTCAATCCGTCAAAAATCAATTAAATCCCGATAGACATTTGTCACTTGTGACGAATGAGTATGTCGAAAATGGCTAATTTTGTTACTGATTATACTTTTTCAGGGGTTGCTGTTGGATGTGGATGGCAATCATTTGTTGCTTATGTAAATGTTGGATGTTACTATGTGGTTGGAGTACCACTTGGTTCAATTCTGGCCTTCAAGTTTAATTTTGGTGCTAAGGTACTATATATACCGCATTTATTATTTATGAAATTATATACAACAAGGTAACACCCGACCCAAAAACCCATTTAATTTATTCACGGATATATCCTTACGATCATCAGATACATATTAGTTATTACATGTAATATTAACACATTGTTCGTGTAATATGACGATATCAACCAATTTATTTATGTTTATTGTATGACATATATATTCGTTAAATAATCTTGTTATATAGGGAAGCTTCAAATTTTGGAGAAGGAGAGAAGTAAATGTTAGCCCTTGATTTTTTCAAAAATAAATGTTTTTAACTTTCATTTGTGATGAATGTTAAATTTTGAAATTATTTGTGATTTTTAAAATTCATTTATGATGAATTCAAGGGTTGAGATTTGCTTCCCTCATTCCCCAATTTTTTTACTTCCCTTTTGATCCCCACCACATATATATATATATATATAATTAGGAGTGAGTTCAAGGGAGAAGAAAAAATTTGTGGAAAAGGGGGAGAAGATTTTTTTTAACCCTTTGATTTAACAAGTTAACTCTTTAATTAAGTAAATTAATTGTTTTGTTTTTTATTGAATTATAGTTACTTTTTACTAAATTATAATTTTAAATATATACTTTTCATCTTTCTCCCTTAAAAATTTATTTATTTTAGATCCTAGTGCTATATAGTTATGAAATGTATAAATAAAGGATAAATTAAATGTTATAGATCTGTGACCTACTTTTCATTTTGTCCTGAGTTATATTACTTACCCATTTTTTAAAAATAATGTAAATAATAAACTTTCAATGTTTTATGTCACCGTGTGCAACTTGCAACTTGTAAAATATAGGGTACATGCAAGGTAAAGCGTAGTAAGAAAATTTGAATAATTGTACTGTATGCTTTAATGATTGTAAATTGCACAGGCCAACACAAAAATTGAAAGTTTGTTAATAAAATTGGTTAGTTGCATACTATGAGACATAATGAAGAGTAGGTAGCTGATTTGCAATATTTACCCATAAAAAATGTCTTTAATATCTTGTTTTTTAAAATTTTAGTAGATAGTCTTTGTATGATTATATTTCTTATTCATTTCGGCATGGTCGAAATGTAGGGGATTTGGTCCGGCCTAGTTGGTGGTATGACGATTCAGACGGTTATTTTACTATGGGTTACATTTCGAACCGATTGGAACAAAGAGGTGATCGATTTTAGGAAGAAAATAAATTGGATTTTATTTAGTTTTTATCTTGTTAATACTAATTACTGTTAATTTGATTATGAAATTTTCAGGTGGAGAAAGCAAGAAAACGAGTGAATCAATGGCAACAGAAAAAAGAAGAACCATTACTCAATAACTAAAATGATGCACTATCCTAATTATCAGCTTAACATCACGTGACATTAACGACTGTACGGATTATTAGGTTGATGCATCTGTAACTGCTCATTCTTGTAAGTATTCCAATTGTTTGAACTTAGCAACACAAATTATGATGTTTGGGGTTCTTTCACTTCTGATTTCAAACTATTCGATTAGGGGTCAGTACACAAAGAGTACACAAAGATTCAAGGTCATTTCAGGTTCTTTGTAAGTTGTGAAGTCGGTTTATGTTGAAAGTTGGTTATGGTAGTGAAATAGTGATGCCTTTTGTAATTGCAACCTAATTTGAAAGTCTCAAGTATCACTTATTGATTAAGTGATATAGAGTTCAATAGTATAGGTTGAATTATAGAAAGGGGGTGAATATAATTTAACTCATTAATTATAGTATTTTAAAAATCTCGACACTTTTTAGTAATTTTAAGATACTTGTATACTAAACAGAGTAAACAATTGTAAAGTATGAAAACTGATAAACAGAAAGCCTGAACACAAATTAACTTGAATGATGAATTTATTGATAACAAATTACATTAACATATTGAATTGCGGAATAGTTAAAGCATAAGCTAAAGACTAATTCAATACGATTAAAAGTTATTGCATTACTCGCTGTGAGAATATAAATACTATTACTCACTGACTCTAATTTGTAGTTAGACAAACTTTATCACTGAACGAATTTAAATGATAGCTAATCGGTAAACTAATAAGTACAACATGTCACTCTATTTATATGCATAAATTTTTCGTAAATATCTCGTATTATCTAGAAAATAGAATGACACGTGTCGCTGTGTAAATGTCTTCCTTCTAACAAAATAAACGGTTAAAAAGAATCTTATGTGGTCCCTATTTGATCATGTCTTCTTTGTGTGTTGTATTTCCACCAATCACAATGAAGCATGATGTCATACTTTTCATTTCTGAGAACTTCTGGAGTTGATGATGTAATGTAGACCAGGGACCTCATAAGCACAACAACTTGAACTTGATAGTTTTGTTATTACTTTATTTCTGAAGTCGCTGGAGGACAAAGAAGATTCCTCACTCACTGCTAACATGCTCTTGTAGATTGACTTGACTTGATTTCTTCTAGTGACCTCCTTTTATTTAACCACAACGATTGATGTGATTATGAGTTGCGTAATAGTGAGTAGATTAACTATTGTTAGTGACTATTTCCTAAGCAGTGACCTAGTTCTTTTACACTGAATCATATCTTAATGTATCTTTAGTGTTTCAGGCTTCTAACAATAGAAACACTTAGCGATAGATTCATCAAGCGATAGCGAATTCATAGAGTGTAATTTTCATCATCTTAGCAGTGACTTGGTTGTCCAGCGACCAATGATACAACTTACTTTGGAGTTTTGATTTCATTTTTATGAAAAACTCTAGTGATTTAGCCAATCAAATATCAGTGACCCAACATAGTTATTTTGATATTCAAATTTGGTTTTCAGTTCTTCACATTATCTTCGTTCAAAGTATACAATATCTCAATATCATGAATCAAATTAATCTAGAACTAATAATTTTTGTAAAAGTAATGGTTGTTAGCTTGTTAAAATTGAGCAAGATATTGCAAAAAAATCTAACCAAATATAGCAAGTTGAAAACAATTTTTTTATATACCAATGGATAATCTTTTTTTCCAACTCAAAATCATTTCTATATAACAATCTTTTCATGCACACTTATCAAACCCGCTTCCCTCAGCCATTCTCACTTTTAACTTTTAGCAAGCTATTCTTTCAACTTTTGTACCTACGAAGTGAGATACATATATCAATATTGTATATCATGAAAAACTTGATCAAATCATTGACGAGTCACAATCCGTGTTAAAAGAGTAAACTTAGATCTATATGGTTTATGTTGGAGGTAAAAATGATCATATTGACTTCAACTAACAAATGTGACCCATTATGACTTTACTAAAGCCTAATAAGTATAGAAACAAATAAAAAAAGGGCTCCCATATAACCTAATACGACCAGACCCATTAATATGGTGTATATAGTGTGTGTGTGTGTGTGTATATATGTATATACATACATACATACATTTACATATACATATATACAAAAATCACAATCCACCCAGCAGCGTTAGAATATCTTTTTTTAGGTGAATGAGTTAGCCACATCCTCTATCACTTCCTTCTCTTGGGCACATCACCACGTTGTTATCTTAAAAGCTTTTAACAATCAACACATATCATGTCAATCAAAACTATCATTTAAGATTATACTTTGGGGGTGACTTGTCACATTATACTAAATGGTTTTTGTAATTGAATTATTATTAATGAAATCCTAATTAGTATCAACGAATGGTTTCATATGGTATCGAAGCAAAAAAAAAGTTGAGTGAAGCATAGTGATTGTCTGGTCATATGTTAATCGTTGTAACCACTACAACTACCTAATCTCTGTTCACATCCCGAGGGAAAGGGAATGAGTAAGAAATCACCTTAGTTTCACAGTTTCTCTCTTTCTCTTTTGAGGGAGCGGAGGTGAGAAGTGTTGGGAATTTCCAAAGGGATCAAGGAAGGTTATTGTACCTACAAAAGGAAGTTGCGAATAGGCTAATTCCTTCTATCAACAATGCCTTGGAATGAAAAAGTTCTTGGTTGCACTCAGTCGTCTAAACCTTGCTTTGAATTCAGATGCTGACAGCAAGCCAAGCTACTCACTAAAACAGCCCAAGCTCTCCCACTCCTGTCCCTCAACTGCTCGAATGGATTGAACTGTTCGTGTCATGCAGTATCTGGAAAAGAGTAGTTACTATCATGCGCGTCTACCCATGCTACAAATTCAATCGGTCCTAACTTGCATACCCCAACCACTAGCCGGATAGAGATGATAGTCTTCCTTTGATGTCTCCAAGCCGTCTATAATAGAATCAATAGGCGATGCAGCCAATAGCAATTTGTTCTCGCCTATCGATAGATAGCAGGTTGTTTCCAAGCTGAAACCATTTGAAATGGAATTGCTACTTTTTTCTTGTTATTGATAGAGTGGTATTCTCCGCCCCTGTCAAATAAAGTAGAGGAAGAGTCTTTTTCCAATGAGAATAAAGAAATTTTTTGGGCAAGACAAGAAAGGAACGCGCCCTTTGACACCAAGGGATAAGAGCGGATTACTGGCGATGACTTGGTGAAGGGAATCTATGAGAGAAGGTTCTCGACGAACCGGGTTCCGACCGAATAGGGCACGGAGCCAACAAGTTCAGTTGAACAACATAACGAGTCTAAGGGCGCTTGAAAGGAATGGGCGGGCGAAGGAAAATGGAATATGAAATAAAAATATGCTTTGGGAGTATGAGATAGTCTGATAGCCGAACTAACCAGATGGGCCACCCAAAACTTGGAGCTGACATTGAAATCGAAAATCAACGTCGGACCCTGGCTATCTGAAGAAGGTAGACCGAAGTAGAGGAGTAGAAAATGCAACACAACAAGAGGCAAACTAAAGGCTTGCGCAAAGGAATAAGCAAATCAATTAGAATGGAGACAGGGATGAGGGGCTTGCTATTTTCTATCAAAAAAGGAAGATTGAGCAATGCAAAGGAGAAAGAAGTTGTCCCCTCTTCTCTAGGAACCTGTTGTCGCATATGTCGAAAAAGAGGGAGTGGGGAAGGAAGAACAACCGTTTTACTTTGGCACATGAGGTGGCGGGTTTGGCTAGGTAACATAATGGAAATGTATCAGACTGCAAATCCTGGAATGACGGTTCGACCCCGTCCTTAGCCTCGAGGAGTGGTGAGCAGCATGAAACTTGAATCAATCTTTTGGCATATAATATAGGGGGCTAGAAATCCATAGACAACATTCTGGAACTTCTGAACCAAAGAAATGCAACAGGAAATTAAACGCTTCAATAGAATGCATTCGGTAGTATTCCACCCTATGGTAGATCCAAGGTCCTGTGCCACTTGAACTTAAATCTATCTTGCCTCGAGGGAGGATGTTAGCCTGGTGAATCTATTGGGCTCTTTTGATTTGGGCTTTATGTTTAGCCCTTTAGTTAGGTTTAACCTATTTAGTCTTTCCCCTTTCTTTGTACTAGTATTCTTTTGTTAATATGAAACCCTAGCTATTTTTTGTCACCATTGTTTATTGATGCACACACCTCACAAAAAAATTGCCTCTCAATTGATATATGTATCAACTCTCTTTTCATTTGTGATCTAGTGGATGATGAATGATGCTAAGTTCATTCATTTGTATAGTTGAGAACATGCACGATAGTAATTGCCAAACCTTTCTTGACAAATTACAAGAAACTTTTGCTTGAGTCTCCATTTCAATAGTAAAGGTTAGTGGACGTTTCTTTGACTTCCATTTGCATGGAATGTAGCCACACACAAAACATGTCTAAAATCATGTGGCCATGATTTAACCACCATCCAACGTAAAGTTGTGAGCTCTGAACTGGAGGAGCTACTCTCGAAAACGAGTTTTAACTGTCTTTTGGCGAATCCAAAAGGTGATGAGCATGGAACTCTATAGTTTATTCTGGCTAGCTGGTCCAACGATAGTTGTTCGCGTCCTCAACAATGTGACATCCATGTCCATCCAGATCTTCTGCGGCCATCTTGGTAACCTTGAGCTGGCGGCATCATCTCTAGGCAACAAAGACGTCCAACTTTTCGCTTATGGTGTTATGCTAGCTAAACTGTATATGCAATTGCTTCAGAAAAACTAATGTATTATATACGAAGTTTACCTTTCAACCAAAAAGAATTAAATTGCAATACATGAACAACATTGTATTTGAAATCCTTAGAATTAAAGTAACACTTCTAAGATAGAATTTTACTACCAGACTATATTAAAATGAAAGTTCATTATACTTTTAGCAAGAGGACAAACGTTTCACGATAAAGTATGATATAATATGAAAGATAATGATTTGATTTTTGTAGTCGATCTCATGGACTTCAATGTTATATAAATCGCATGTGCATATATATGGATTTTAGTCAAAACAGAGTTTAAAGTAAAGAATGCAGGGACAAATTCTGGTATTGACACATAATGGATACATCACCTTTTACTTTAATAATCTATTTTCCGAAGACGGGGAGGGTTAAGGTGAAAAAAAGGTTAACGTACAGTTCATAGGAAGGATTTTGGGATCCTTGTATGCCCAGCGTATAGCGTGTGAAAAATGGGTTGAGGTATACGTTAAGCTCAATTTGCTGCAAAAAGGATGGTGAATTAGTGAATTCTTTGTAGCCTTACCTAATTCTAATATATATGCATGTATATGTAAGTGTAGTACTTAGTGTTCCTAGCTTTAAAGACTTAATCAAATTATTTGATTTTGTAGCTTGGAATGGGGAGTGCAGTAGAGACACAATGTGGTCAAGCATTTGGGGCTCATCAATATGAAATGCTTGGTGTTTATCTTCAAAGATCAACCATTCTTTTAAGGGTTAATTGTTTTGTGATGTATTTAACTTTACCTCTTTTACTATAGTATGCAACTACCTTTTAAACATCCTATTGTATGTATCGAACTTTGTAAATATTTCTATTGTCTCATGACCTGAAACCGGCTAACTAACTGCTTACGTGGCACCGGTTTCACTACATACGATAAACATATTTTTTTTGGACGGCAAATGAATATATATTAAAAAACAAACTCTAACAAAAAGTTAGAGCAAATTACAACGAAATTACAAATGGATTTTGAATCCAAACTCCCTAGGACACCTTATTTTTACATCTACGGGTACACCACAAAAAAGAACGAGAAACAAAATCATCAAATACAACCGAACGCCTAGGATTACAAGAACCAAAAATAATTTGATTCCTCCAAATGTGCCACCACATGCAATAAAAAACACCCTCTATCAACTCTTTCAAGCTTGATGTAATCCGAATACCAGAAAACCATATAAACCAATCTTCATATGAGTCAACTTGAACCCAAATCAAATTCCATCATTGACATACCTTCCAAAACATGAAACTTGCAATCTCGCATCAAAATAAAATGTGGTTTGTATCTTCAATATGGAGATCGCAAATAGAACAATAGATAGACTCCAGATTTACACCCGACAGCTAAGATTATGCTTAGTCGGAATACGATCCATCCGCACCTTCTAAGCAAAAATATTAACCTTATTCGGAATGTATTTCACCCATCTCGTCGGATTACTTTCTTTGGGCAACAACTTAACATCAATTATATTTCTAGCATCTCGAACTCTAAACACCCCATCACTGTTTAGATCCCAAACCCATCGATCCACACTCGAAGCTAATGAGCAACTACAATAAACATTTTTTAAGAGGAAAAAATGGGATAACTCTCATTCAGGTCACATGTTACATACAATAGACATTTTGAAAAGCTCTACGCATACAATATGAAGTTTAAAAATGGTTACATACTATAGTAAAAGAGGTAAAGTAAAATACATCACGAAATAATTAACCCTTCTTTTAATGGCTACTGGAATTCCTCTTATGTTGCTCTACATTTTCTCCAAGTCACTCTTGCTTTTAATTGGCCAATTACCACAGATCGCTAGTGTTGCGTCCCTCTTCATCTACTGCCTCATCCCACAAATCTTTGCCTATGCAGCCAACTTCCCAATCCAAAAGTTTCTTCAAGCTCAAAGCATTGTGAACCCAAGTGCGTACATTGCAGCCGCAGTGCTCGTAGTTCATGTTCCATTAATATGGCTTGTGTTACTTGTATGGGGTTGGGGATTATTTGGTGCGTCACTTGTTTTGAGCTTTTCGTGGTGGCTTATAGTACTGTTGCAGTGTTTGTACATAGTGAAGAGTGATCAAACAAGAAAGACTTGGACTGGGTTAAGTATGCAGGGGTTTTCTGGTCTTTGGGCTTTCTTGAAATTGTCAACTTCGTCTGCTGTTATGTTGTGTCTAAGGTATGGTACTTCCAAATATTGGTTTTGGTTGCGGGTTTGCTTGAGAGTCCTGAAATAGCATTGGATTCACTAGCTGTGTGTACAACAATACTTGGATGGGTGATGATGATCTCAGTCGGGTTTAATGCCGCTGCCAGGTTTGTTTTTCATTATATGTTATTCAGTAATGAATTAGCATTAGCTACAATCCTTGGCTGAAAGCAGAGTTTGTTGCTTAGTACACACTTGCACATATTCCTAAATAAATAAGGTTTTCTAAAGCTTATAAAATAACTGATGGTGAAATGGCATAGCTAAATCTAAACACCCCTATTGTAGTTCAATATATACACTCAATGGATTATTACCTTGGATTAATATCTTGTATTGTTGAAGTACAACATGAAAGGTCATGTTCTGTCACACTTCCAAATAGATACAATAGAGGATCCACATCTCTATTTGAAGTAAATTCTAACTTTTTAGTGTGTTAGAGGGGTGGCAATTCAGCCCAGTTCAGGTTGCTGGGTTGATGTGTCAAAAGTAAACGACCGACCAAACACGACATGATTTGATAAATATAGTGTGATCGGGTTGGCGGGTCAAAATTACGAAACCTGGACACAACTCGCATAACCCATTTAGGTAAATGGGTCAACAAGTTGGCAGATGATTTTGGGTTTAATGGTTTTGTTTTGTGTTGACAGGTTGTCTTTGGGTCAAACAGGCCAAATTTAGTAGGTTAGTTTTGGGTTGAAGGTTTGGTTTCGGGTCAAACAGGTTAAATGTGGAAGTTTAGCAGGTTGGTATATGTTAATTTTATATAAATATAAAGATAAAATCATTATTGTTGGACGGGTTGACCCGTTTATCTTAACCCAACACAAAAAACAAATGGATCAAAGGATTTTGGGTTAATGAGCTGGCAAGTTGAGTATCACAACCCTAGCCCGTTTATTTTTATGTCGGGTTTTGGGACCCCTATGAGAGATATGACCTCTCATGTTGAACTTCAAGATAAGAAGATCCTATTACCGATTATCTAATTCTAAACTTAGTTAATTGTTGTGGTTTGTGATTTCAAAGTGTTTGTGATGGGCCAAAAGTTGTTGCGCTCTTACATTTCACTTTGTTTTTAAGAAAGAAAAAAAAAAAGACAAACATAATACTTGGTTTATAACTCTATATATTATATATGTAATCATGTTTGATATGATAACTAGAGTAGGTATATGACAGTGTGAGAGTTAGCAACGAGCTAGGTGCAGGACATCCTAAATCATCAGCATTTTCTATGGTGGTTGTGACTCTAAGCTCGTTTCTGATCTCTTCGATTTGTGCTATAATACTCTTAGTAGTACAACATGTTATAAGCTACGCTTTTACAGATGATGTGGTTGTCTTAAATGCTGTCTCGGAACTTACCCTTCTCCTAGCAGTTTCCATCCTCTTCAATGGCATTCAACCCCTCCTTTCAGGTAGAAAATAAAAGCTTCCTCTTTTAAAAATCTGTTATCCCACAAATATATTACTCAAAACTACAATCACAAATTCTTTTCAACAAAAATTAGTTGAAACCCGATAGACTAGTGTCATTTGTTACAATTGGATCAATTGCAAAAAAATAAATAATTGGCTGATTTCGTTGACAATCAAAATTGGATATGTAGGGGTTGCTGTTGGATGTGGATGGCAAACATTTTTTGCATATGTGAATATTGGATGTTATTATGTAGTTGGAATTCCACTTAGTGTTTTGTTGGCTTCCAAGTTTAACCTTGGTGCCAAAGTAAACTAATATTCAGGATGTTTGGTTTTTTCAAGATTCTTTTAGCTTAATTAGCCCTCTTGAAAAACTATCATGTAAGAGCTCTTTTAAGATACATGCTATCAATATCGATACTAATATATAAAGTATTTTGATGTTTTATATATAAAATCTCTTCAAATTAAGACTCAATATTTGTAAATATAACTTATGTAATTTTTATTTAATTTTAATTTTTATCATACTCATAAGACACACCACTATATCCTGAATCTTTAACTATATATATGAGTAAACTACAGTTTTTGAGTTACCATTATAGATAATCCGTAGCCTAAATCCTTAACTCTACATACAAATAAACTACCATTTTTTAGTCACCATTATAGATAATCCGTGAAAAACAAACATAATATACGACTATCGTTGAGTCACAGTCGATAATAAAACATTGTATTCGCTACGTAGCACGGATATTACGCTAGTTATTTCTTAATAGCCTTTTTTGGATAGACTGTTTAGGTAAACTCTAGTGCTTATTGTATTTTAATAAAAAAGATAAGTTATAAGGTTATTAATAAGGTAACCAATTTTATAAAGATTTGATGAAGATGTATATCTCAAATCATGTACTTAAATTATTTATCACATATTCTTTTATCCGGTGAGTGTATCTCTTCTTTTCTTATTAATGTGCATTCTCCATGAAATATAGGGAATATGGTCGGGCATGATCGGGGACATGACAATGCAGAAGGTTATCTTACTATGGGTTACTTTCCGAACTGATTGGAACAAAGAGGTAATTCTTAAGAATTTTGGACCCAAAACAAAACAACAATTTCAACCACACAATCAATAGAGGAATTAAGTAAATGCGTAAATGTAATACAATGCGTAAATGTAATACAACAGGAAGAGATTACATGGTTATATCCAATCGGGGTGATTGGTTTAGTCCACGGCCAACTAGAGAGTTTTGATATTATTTTTGTAGCTTAGGGTTTAGTACAATGATAGGGTTACAACAGTAAATAATGAAATAATAAAAGGAAACAAGTCGCAAAAAAGTGTTTTTTAAACTTCCCTTCGGGATTTTACACAATCTCGTCGGGATCGACGACTTCGCGATGCAAGAAATAAAGTTGCACCCAGGCTCCGGTACACGAAAAAACTCTGCTTCCAAATCTGCAATTCATGTCGCTAGGATCTCAGTCCATTTCCGTTCATTTCCGTTTGTTGTTCTTCATCACTCAACAATCTCCCATTTGAAGATCGGAAATACCCAACATTATTAAACTCGTATAATTCCCTTTCAACCAAGTCGAATCCGCCTCTCCATACTACCGACAACAATCGGGACACTTACACCGATTAAACTCGAATCATATAGACTTTCGATAAAAGGCCTTTCAACTACACTATTGAAACTCAAACAAATAAAACCCTCTAACTTCTAGTCGACACCTCCTATCATGATCATCATAAGGGTAGTTGAAGCTATACAAAGCTTCAACTTCTCTGTTGTGACCACCTTAGTAAACATATCTATAGGATTCTTCGAACCAAGGATTTTACTCAACAACAGTATACCACCATTCACAAGTTCACGAATGAAATGATACCTTAGAGAAATGTGTTTTGTACGACTATGAAACACCAAACTAGTTTCGAGATGTAGAGCACTCTGATTATCACAGTATAAGATGCATCGTTTTGTTTCTTGCCCAACTCTACCAACCTCCGAGATGTAGAGCATTGTGATACCAATAACCAATCTAATATTAGTCATCTTCACAACCTGCAAGAAGATCTCATTATAGTCAACTCTCTTTTTCTGTTGGAAATTTGTGACCACTAACCATGCTTTTGTATCTCTTTTTACCATCAAGTTCTTATTTGATCTTGTAGACCCATTTATTATGCAACACCCTTTTATCACGAGGTAGATTTACTAACGACCAGGTCTTGTTCTTCTCAAGTAACTCATCTCTTCTTTCATAGCAAGCTCCCACCGTATGGATTCTTTCATTTGCATTGCTTCAGAATAATTTTCGAGTTCACCATTTTCAAATAAAAGTAGATAGTTTGTTGACGAAGAGAACCTTTTAGTAGGTTTAGGTGTTCTAGTGGAACGTCTTAATGGAGGAACTTGTAACATCCCAAAGTTTGAAAAGAATTTTGGAATTTTAAAATAAAGTTTCTGAATCCTGCGAAGTTATTTGTTGGTGTCGCGAGTTAGAATTGTGCGACACTAAGGTTAGAGTCGTAGGTGGGATTTAATATAAGATTGAGGAGCTTAAGTGTAATTAACAATTTATATATATATATGTTTACCTTCTAAACACTTCGAATCACTTCCAGAAATTGAAATCAATTCGCAAAACACGTTCTAGTGAGAGAACTTAGAGAGAGAAAGTGAGAATCAAGGTATAAAATCGAAGTTTTGAAGGAATTGGACCGTGATTAAGGTAAGATTACTTTACTTAATGTTATATTTGAAGTTTGGAAAGGTTAATTCGATTAAATTGATGGATTTGAACGTTTACTGTGAAGTTTCGGTTTTTGGGGTCGGTTGTGTTCGTCTTGCGAGTTGACTTTTGCGAGTTGAGTTGCGAGTTGAGTTCAGTTCAGTTGCGAGTTGACTTGCGAGTTGAGTTCAGTTCAGTTGTGAGTTGAGTTGCGAGTTAAGTTCAGTTCAGTTGCGAGTTGACTTGCGAGTTGAGTTGTGAGTTGAGTTCAGTTGAGTTGCGAGTTGACTTGCGAGTTGAGTTCAGTTCAGTTGTGAGTTGAGTTGCGAGTTGAGTTGAGTTCAGTTGCGAGTTGACTTGCGAGTTGAGTTGTGAGTTGAGTTCAGTTGAGTTGCGAGTTGACTTGCGAGTTGAATTGCGAGTTGAGTTGAGTTCAGTTCAGTTGAGTTGACTTGCGAGTTGAGTTGAGTTCAGTTCAGTTGAGTTGCGAGTTGAGTTGAGTTCAGTTCAGTTGAGTTGCGAGTTGACCTGCGAGTTGACTTGCGAGTTGAGTTGAGTTGAGTTGACTTTGCAAGTTGACTTTTGCGAGTTGACTTTGCGAACTGAGACAGTTATATATGAAAACTTGGTTTTAAACCTAATAATAAACTTTTGACATTCTAGATTAAAAGTTAAAGACCAGTATTCAGCTGTGAGAGACTAGAGGTTTGCAGGATTACACGTGTTTCGAGGTAAGTAATAGGTAAAATATAAATTGAATGAGATTACTCAAATTGAAGAGTAATTGAGTGTAATGTATTACTTGAGTGTACTATATCTAAAGAGTACTTGAGTGTACTGCATCTAAAGAGTACTTGAGTATACTGTATCTAAAATATTGGGGTACTTAAGTGTACTGTAATAATCCATCGATTAGTCCTCTTTATGCTGAGTGATCATAAATGACTAGTAGATAAAACGTGAATCCTTATTGAGTAAAGTAAATATATGTGGTTACAGCACTGTACAAAAGTGTTATTTTAGATTGCTGATGAACCCTGTTACTTACTAAGCTTGTGTGCTTATCTATATTGTTGTTGCTGTTTTATTATAGGTGGGTCAAGTAGAGGGATAGAGGGTTCAGGGAAGGAATCTCAGCGCGGATAGTGGTGTGCTTGCTACTCCTGGTAGTAAGTGTTTACTCCCGTTGAATCATGCTCGGATACTGAGGGAGTAATTTTGAAAGAGGAAACTTGTGTTTGTTTATAAACAATGTAATGTTTATATATATACGAAAAGTGTTAAAAAAAAAAAAAAAAAAAAAAAAAAAAAAAAAAAAACTAGGTGTTACAGAACTGTAGGTATAGGTAACTCATCCTTGTCACCATCATCATCTCCATCATCTGAGCTCCCACTGCTTTCAGATCTTCAGACTATGAACTTAATCCATCACCTAACACCTCACCATTATTCAACAATTCATGGTCTCCTGAACTCCCACTAGGACATCCAAGATCATCACTAGAAATATCATCATACACAACAAAATCATGTTTCGGATTTACTGTTACCTTGCCACTATAAACCAAGTTCTCATCAAAAGTGACATCTCTGCTACCGATAACCTTCTTAGACTCATCATCTCAGGATCTGTAACCCATCTCATCCGTACCATACCCAATAAATGTGAATTTCCTTGATTTTTCATCAAGCTTATCCTTATTCATATCCTTTGTTTTCACCCAAACGTTACATCCAAATACCATTCTGCCTCAAGGTGTGTGAAATTACATTTTTGCCAAGTCATACCTCTTCTGGAATTCTGAAACCCAACGATGTTGAGGGTTGATAACGCGTAAAAAGTCATGTTTTTACGCACGTTATCTCATTCGTATTGATTAAATAGTTAACACTTTAATCCAAATATTACATTTATTTTCTTTATTTTGATAATTAGGTAATCAAGAAGACGATGCTGCAAAGTTCACCAAAAACGAGCAAAAACTGAAGAAAATGGAGCAAAGTCAACACAAGTCGATTCGCTCGCGTTCAAATCATCTATTTGATAATTTTTGGAAATTATCTTTGATTAACATCAAATTGAAGATCAGAAGATTACGATCGTATGTGTTCAAGAATCGCTAAAAACGAACAAGTAACGAAGAAGTTATGACGAAAACAAGCACGAACAATTTACGATCCCGCACACGGAAGCACGACCTCGCAAATCCGGGCCAAACCACTCATATACGGTCCGGAGTGAACCGTATACGACTCAAACTAACCATATACGGTTCGCGCGACCTGTATATGCTTAAATCTTCAATCTTGATACGGTTTGCGCTATACGGGTCGTTTTTGTGAAGGTCAAATACGGTTCGGATGGTCAAAATACGGTTCAGGAACATGCCTATAAATACCAACCTTCTCATTCAACAAACACACACCAATTATTACTTCACACACAAACTACTATCTAGTTTAGTTTACTTTCTCACTCTAGTTTAGCCCTCTAGTTTAATTACTAATTATGTTTAATTAGTAATTAACTAGATGGTAATTAGGATTAAATTAATGATGTTAGAATGGCGACTTTATGTTTGTATTCAAGTGTTCGATGTACGTTCCGACTCAAGAATCCAACATTCGCTATTCTGCTCTAATTTTTCGGGTGATATCTCATCCTTTTCTCTTATTAATTTGTCATAATGTTCTTGTTTGATGTTTGTGATTTATTAATATTTGAAATTGTTAATTGTCATGATCTGTGAGTAGTTTATTATTGTGATTTTTCGGAATGTAATTAATTAGAAGTAGTGATGATGAATAACGTAACTCTGTTTTGTCTTAACCTCTATAATCTAAACCTGTGAATTAAATGACCCTCTCCATTTATCCACGTGGCTATAACCTAGGTATTAGAAATTGATCAAGTCTAATCAAGGTAAGTAGTTACCTGTGTAAATAATCATACAAGATTAAGAAGCTACGAGTCCACCGTTTACTACATAGTCATTTTGTAAATGCAAAAGATCTATGGAAAACACTGTGTATCACTTAGTGGATCTTCCGACTTAGGTATGATTAATGTAAGGAGAATGTATACATTTCAATTACATTATTACTTACTAAACTACATGGTCTGCATATGAAGCAATGCTAAAACATTGTGAATAATTCAGGGATGTATATTTGCTTGTAGAGGAGAGGTTTAGGTTAAAGAAACGCCATAATTTTATGGAGAAGCATCTAGTAGGTAAGTCAAAGCTATAGGTACCTCCTAATACTTACAACCCTAGGTGTTACTTAATAGTTTGGACAAACCAAGTTAATTATTTGGATTTCTTAAAATAAACTTATATTAGGTGTTAAGAAAGGCCAAATCAAACATTGTAGTTTGCTACTTTATTCATGAACCTAAATAGGTCATTAGTTCTACATAAGAACAATGATGGGAGTCGAGCAAACTTATTTGGTCAGTATCACGATAAACTAGTTCCTGGTGACATGCCACGTTAGAATCTAGACTAATATGGTAGGGCTCTAGTTTCACACCAACTATAGGTAAACAATATTTTAAGAATACTTATAAGTTCATCATCCCGAACCCTAATTGTTACTGCCCTGACAAATCATATTCTACATATATCTACTTTATCCTAATTATTTACCCTTGCATTTATTTTTATTTATTTGTTTCATTAGAATTAGAAAACACCAAATCTACCTACTTTAATATCCTTCCGAAAGAATTATCTTTTCTAAAGCATTATCTTTGTTTCAATTCATTGCGATTTTAAGAACGATCTTAGGTTATACTTACCGCTTACTAACAAGTAGGTAGTATCTATAATTTGAGCCCCAACTCTTATAAATTTAAAACACACTCTAACTGTGCTTCCTTCGGTCACTATCCTCCAATCAATACAAACCAACGACACCTCGTCAAGATTAGACCGACCGTTGGGTGCGCATCAACGGTCCCCTGTTAATCAAATAAGTTTTTGAATTAACCACATCAGACCAGAACATCTTAAAAAAATCTATATGCAATCTCATATTCTTTGCAACTCTCATTCAAAGTCTTGTTCAAGCGTTCAACAACACCATTCTGTTGAGGTGTTTCAGGAACTTTTTTTAACATCCTAATACCATTCTCATCACAATAGTCAATGAACTTCTTACTATTGTATTCACCTCCATTGTCAGTTTTTTAACACTTAACTTTCAAGTTAGTTTCATTCTCAACAGCAGCTTTCCACTTTTTCGAGTGGAGTCATCAATGAGGGTGACATAATACCAAGAACCACCAATATACGCCACTGATATAGGTCCAAAACAATCATATGAACTAGCTCAAGCTTCTCCATCTTTGGTTTAAAACCCAACTTCTCAAAATTAACCTTATTTTGCTTCCCATATACACATGGTTCACAAAAGCCAACTTCAACCTTCTTCAAATCCGGAATCCTCCCACTTGAAAAGAGCATCTTCATACTTTTCTCACTCATATGCCCCAGCTGTCGGTGTTATAGAGGAGACTTAGCCCTCACATTAACCATATCAAGTACCTCAATCATATAAAGTGTGCCCCTCTTATGTCCACGAGCTACCACCATATTTCTCTTAACCACACGCCATTGGCGATTTCCAAAGGTAATATCACTACCTTCTTCATCTAACTGTCCAATATAATTAAGCTTCCATTAAAGATCCGAAATATATCTCACATCCTCCAATGTCCAATTAGTAGGGAAGTCCTTAATAACACATCTCCAATTCTTTGGATATCCAGTCTCTTGTCATCAGCTAATCGGACCTTATCGTGATATGGCCTGAAATTCTTCATCGTATCCTTGCTTGGGTTAGCATGAAAAGAAGCTCCTAAATCCATAATCCAGAATCAATTGAATTCTCAACAACAAATCAATGCGTCATCCGTCTCATTGGTCGCCAAATTCACGTCCTTAGCCTTCTCATCAGTCGGGTTCTTGCATTGACTTCCAACAAGTGACATTCTTCCTGTTCTTAGAGTTACTTCTTTTCTTAGATTTTGATCTAACCTCTTATTCGACCCGCTGTCAGTTTCCTACCCCGGTGGTCTGTACTCGATAGACAACCCGACGATTCACCAGAATTCCGCCTATAGATATCCTCCCCTATAATCAAGTACTGAATTCCCTCAAACGAAAGTTTAGTAGTTCTAGTTAAGCTACTAACTATTGTAACAATACCCTGCTTACTTTCATGCAATGAAGACAACAATAGAGTGCCTAGAGCTCATTATCAAACACAATATCCACCTAAGCTTCCTTCATCTCCGTATTAATCAACTAAAGAATCAAGAACACCATGTTAACATCACTAGGTTTTTCATACATGTTAAAGAGAGCGTTAAGACAACCAAAAGTTGTCTTCTCATTCACGATATTGTATGTGATGTTTTTCGCGAGTGACAATCGAATCAGGCCTAAAGCTTGACAATCCAAAAGTTCCCAATCCTCAGGTTTAACACTTTCAGGCCTACTTTCGAACAAGTGTTGATGAAGTTTCTTCTTATACATAGATCCTCTATCTGCATCTTCCAAAACTCAAACTCCGTTCCATCAAATCTTTTGATTTTAAACTTACTTTCGCCCGCCATTGACTCCAAACTTGAAACCTTGAAGCTCTGATATCACTTGTTAAGAATTTTGAATCCAAAGCAACACAACAATTTGAACAATTGCAACCACACAATCAATAAACGAATTAAGTAAATGCGTAAATGTAAATCGACACGAGAAGATTACGTGATTATATCCAATTGGAGTAATTGTTTTAGTCCACACCCAACTAGAGTGTTTTTGATATTATTTTCGTAGCTTAGGATTTCATATAATGATAGGGTTACATTATATAATGAAATAATAAGTTGAAACAAGTCGGAAAAAAACATTCTTGGTCGACTTAAACTTCCCGCCGAGATTTCACACAATCCCACCTGGATCAACGACTTCGTGACGTGAGAAATAAAGTCACACCCAGGCTCCAGCATGCGAAAAATGTTGATTCCAAATCTGCAATTTAGGCCGCCGGGATCCTTGTGATCCTGCCGGGATCTCAGTCCATTTCGCATTTTCTGATTTCCATTTGTCTATCTTCATCACTCAACATTAATTTTTAGTAACTTAAAGTTGGGGTTAATTTCTATTCGTCAAAGTAACAAAAGTTATTTATCTTAATTTTCACCTTTTGAAGTATATTCAACTGCATAATAATGTGTCTATAATTAAGAATACATGAAAACAATCTTAAATTTGGCAAATACATTAGTAGCTAGCTTGCTGGTAACGCATTAGAAGATCATACTGATATATGCATATATATGACTGATATTTTCAGCGGAGAAAGCAAGAGATCGAGCGAATCTATGGCAACACAAGAAAAGGGAAGCTTTATTTGTTGAATAGTTAATTAAAGGACTTTTTATCTAAACTACTAACACTAAAATGTGAGATTGATTGTTTTGAAATTAGTAATAAATTTTTTATCTGTATTCCCATTGTAAACATATTGATTGTATTGTCATTAAACAAGCAGATAATTTTAATAATTAGGAGGATATATGCCATGCTGATCGTCCAACATTATAGCTTTAATCTTTGCTAAGGGTGATGGTATTTGGTTTCTGTTGTGTTTGGAGTTATCTTGGTGGTTTAGGTTTGGTATATCTTCTGATCGGATTTCTTTGGTGCTTTGTATATTCTAGCTTCCCACTAGTTTTTCAATGAAATCGTGTATGTTGTGATTGAAAAAGGAAGTACTATTACTTTGGGTTTCATATTTCACTCAATCCTAGAATGTTTGAAAGCTCATCGTTGTTGGACATGCTCATAAGGGAGCAGTCTTGCAGAGGGTAATTACTAGTATTTATTTTTACTTAACATAAATACTTTCAATAAAAAACTAGATTGACTAGGCACCTTACAGAATAATCCACAACAAGTTTATTGATAACAACTGCTAGTAAGATTTTTAGGGGGTGTCAGTGTAACTGCTATCACCTTGGAAGCCAAGGAAATATGTCAGTATAAGTAGGAGGTCAGTCCAATTTTGCCTTATTTTCATATTCATAGATAGATAGATAGATAGATAGATAGATCGATAAATAGAGAGGTTTGTTATAAATAGCAGAAAAGGTTTTGAAAGATGAAGAACAAGCTCAAGTATGAAGTATGAAGTATGAAGTATGAAGAAGAAAGGAAGTACTCGGTTGAGTTTAAGTGGCATACATCATTCTACTTCTAGCCAAGTTAACTAAGACATCACCTCTCATATTGACATTCAAGTATTATTTATGTTAGATAGGTATACTTATATAATAGGATTAAATGCACTAAAATGTCAAAATGTATCAAAGCTAAAGTTTGACATTTATATTGTGTATCGTACTTTCAGAATTTCTCTGTGTATCAAACTTTCAATTATTATAATTATATATAATTTGACTGACGTGTCATCTAATAAGCTACTACGTGAGATCCTTAATAATTACCACGTCATAAACTTCATAACAAGTTTATCACATACAATGTAAGCCCAATTAGTTTGATATACACATTAAATGTCATATCATATATTGACACATTTTTGTGCACATCACCCTAAATGATAAGATGGAAGTCGGTATCTCAAGCAAGGATTTCAAGGTTTGATTATGTTTCAAGAAAGTTGCTTAAAACTAAGGTTTAATTGATAACTTGGTTGCGGTAAAATTGTTTTCTAAGTTCATGGATGTAAGTTTCCAACATCTATCTAAGAAAATTATTCCTTATTCCGTAGGGATGTTTGTCGGACCCTTTTCATACACAAATATTGAAATTGTTGGGATCGATCACAACAACAAGAAACTACACAACCGTGTCTAAGCCAATAATAAACGCATGCGAAACAGAAAAACACAAGACGCAATATTTTACGTGAAAAACCTTTTTAAAGGAAAGTAAAAACCAGAGAACCCTTAAATACACAATTATGAACAATTAAATACACAATTATGAACAATATTACCAGAATAGACATTCCTCTCAACACTTTCGGGATACACTCACAAACCCTCTCAACACCTCTCTCAGCGGTAAATTACAATAATGGAGTCGGCCTCTATGTTACTGAATTACCAGAGACTCTCCGCATGAGACGGATAGAGACTCTCATATGTTTCTCAACATCTTACAAAACCCTGACAAATAACTCCTATATCTATATGTCCCACTCAACTTGTCTATCGAGTTATTTAGATCTTAATAAATAAGGACATTTGAATCATATCCTAACACAAATTTCCCGTTTTTGTTTTTGTTTGATGTGAAGTAACTTGGTCTAACACAGTAACACCGACCCACCTCAAACACATATATAGTCAGTTCTTATACATCCATCGGTTTATACCACTACTCTAGACGTTCAGAAATGTGGTGAATACATAACTAAAAATCCTAGAGGGTCTAACAGTGAACTTATATGGAAAACTGCAACTAAATATAAGTAGAGATGACTTGCAAATATTTACATGAAAGCCCTCTTTCTCTACAAATTTCTTATTACATAAAACTAATCGAGAATGCTTAAACAATTTTCCATAACAAATTCATCATCACTACTAACTCAACTTCCTTGTAATATTTTCTACACTTTCAGGTTCAAACCAATTTTCCCGCCAAAAACCTGCACGGTTTTCATGTTCTCTGACGTTCCTTGGACGGGTTAATATTCAAGAACTCGACCTTTCATATTCAAGAAAGCAAGAGCTTGATCCATAAGGAAGTTATTAAACGGTCACAATAACGATTGTCATCACGCAAAGAAGAAGAAACATAAGATTATGGTGGCTGTATAGACCTGTCAACACAGTTGCAAATGCATTAGGTGGAACCAAGAAATATAACTAAAAGTTATTTGCATAGGGATCGTTTGAATTTGCATTTTGGAACAAGTTATATAATAATTGCAATTTGAGTTCGCACTAATCATAGATTAATGTTTGCAGATACATGTTATACTTCTAATTATCCACTTATCATAGATTAATGTTTGCAAGAAAACCACCAATTTACCCCCCTCATTTATCCTAACGTATAAGCTTTCCAAAATAAAAACTAATCATCTGATCATTACAATTTTAAGCGGAAGATGCACATGCAAACACCATCTCCTTCTGAATATTTAAGATTACCTATTCACTTTTACATCTAAACACATCCCAAGTCAAATACTAAATAATTGTCACTTGATCTTATATATTAAATTCATTCTTAAACATTAAGGAAAAATTGGCAATTTCATGCAATAACATATATCAATAAAGGAAAGATGAAGAATTTGAATTTACCTCTTTGTCCAGAAGCTGCTGCGGGGAGTGCAGGAATCTTAACACCTGCAGATCAAAAAGAAGTTCAAACTTCAATGACGAGTTTGAAATCAAGATATCAAAGTTTATAATAAGGGTTGTTTCGAGTACGTACTTTTGTTGCACGTAGAAGGTGGTGAATGTGAAAGGGAAGGCCATGGTGCGGGAATGTGATCATTCAGATCACAAAGGAAGCTTACTCCTGAAGATGTGTCAAACGTTGCATCTGAAGGCAAGCTAGGAAGAAGGCATCCTGACTCTATATCATGAAAATGAACATTTATAACAAGTTAGATCTAAAGCCCATAAATAACTATCTGTCCATTTGAGGTTATAAGATAATACTTATGACACTGATTCTGGTCCCTATGATTGATCTTTTTTGTAACTACTGAGAGGGGTTAAAAATACTTGTAACAGTCACAATATTTTTACCATTATTAGTTATGACAATACTTTAATGTTCAACAAAATAACAGAAACCAAACAGAAAAACTATGATTATTATACTCCATTTGTCCTTTATTACTGGGCTAAAGTAAAGAAGTTTGTTTAAGTATCTGGAAAATATTTAATAAATCTTCTCTAATTAGATCAATATCATCAATTTAATAAAAGAAAATACAATCTTATAATCAGAGAGTGTTAGATATACCTTGCATTCCATTTGCTGCAATTAAGTTGTAGATTCCAACATGTCAAGAAATGACAAAACCATCAGATGTGTTTCTTACTAAGCCAAAAACAATCATGTTAATATAATATATACAAAAACGAACCTTGGAGGGAGAAGTCTTGGAGGGTTATATGACAAAGATTATAAACATTATTTGTTATATTTTCTTTCTGTAACTTCTTCCCAAGTGAAGCCGCACAATTCAAAGCTTGCAAATTGGTTAAAAAGCTTTGCTTTTGCAAGTGAGATACATAATTTTCCATTGAACTGCAACATGATGTCTGGTTGCTAATCACATCTTTACAACCTCGAGCAACGGGCCGAACATTTGGCAAAACTAATGGGCAAACTGAAATCAATAAAACTATATTTTAGAAAGTCGTTGACTAATGTAACCATCATAGATGCTCTTTAGTTTCAAAACACACAAATCTCCCAAAAAAATTGTTGCACTTAAACACGGTTAAATTTTCTATCCGAAACTTATTCCCATGTTTCCTAACAGGGATGCAACTTTTTCTGACATCAAAAAGGAATACGTGAATATTCCAATTCTAATACTCCATCTCCACACAATTGAAAAATAATAGAATAGATGTTATATTTTTGTGAAAGCAAATGGATACTTTCATTTGACGTATATACAAATATATTGTGACTAATTCAAATGTGAAAATTGTATGCATAACAATAAAATATGAAAACAGGGGCAACATGGGAAATCTTGAAAAATATGGCGAAATAGAAAACCTTGTAAAAAGGATACATATTTCATTCTGAATACCGAGTTTCAGTACGAAAAGCAATAGGCATATGGGAATGGGACATCTTGAAATATGGACATAAACATTCATCTTTATTCAGACTTTTTGAATCAATTACTCATATCTTTTATGGTTTAAAAGATCGGCAGTTAGAGATGCCCATCCGTCCATTACTCATTTTCAGCCCATGTACTTATGAATTTGTGCATATTATATATCTCATGGGTAAGATAAACTAGCTTTAAAGGAAACAGGCCTGGCCTAATGAGTCGAATGGGTCAAACATCCCCCATAATGCATTTCTACCCTTAGTTTTTAATGGCAAAGTGTGTATTAAATGCATAAAACCTCGTTATTCATTTGGTTTATAAAAGTAGATTACAATTCACATGTATATTAATGTTATCATATCGGATGCGCCAATTCTGTACAGAAAACTTACATGTTCTGGGACAAAAAGTGATTTCGGTCAAGCCAGCCTGAACCATACCAAAAAAGAATCACATTTTGACCCATGACCCGTACCAAAGGGTCATTGGCCTAGCGGTATCAAGGTGACCTTTCAACCATGAGGTTGGGGGTTCAAGTCCTGGGAATGGGACATTTGTACATATTCATGGATAAATGTATATACTCGTGGTACTGGTGGCGTGTGTGAGTACTTGCCTTTCTAAAAACAAATTGCTTATAAAACAAAATGCACTAGTGGCTGACCTTTATTAAGATTGCAATTTGCTAAACCTCTAAGGACTTCTTTGGCTCGTGACGGTTCGAGTTTACTAGCTAACCATCTCAATACAATACTTTTGCAATCATTAATCACCCTTGTTGAGATATCTGAAGGACGTCGAAGCCCCATTGCATCAAAGTCATAAGAAATGGAAGCAATATCTTTAGCAGCTTCTGATATAGTATTTTGACATGTCTCTTGACAGCATTCATTAACAAGATCAATCTTTCCACAATTAGCAAGAAGTTTAGATGTGTTGACCATTTTTTCAAACCCATCAACATCTTTGACTGGGCAAGAAGCTTCGGTCAGGTTTGATGCGCCAATGGAACATATCTGCTGCAAACTATTATTTGCACCTTGACCCATGAGAATTTGGTCAAAGTCAGAAATGCAGTGTTTAGCAAGAGTCGAGTTTAGAGCAAGATGCTTGGATTTTCTACTAGATTGACCAATAAGAACGACTAGAGTAGCTTCAAATTGTGGACAGCATACTACATTGGCTAAGTATGGTGCAAAAACAGTAAAACAATCAATCGCAGTCGTACTCATCATGGTATCTATCGCATCAAAATCTAGCGTACAAAGTCCTGAAAAACAAGAAAAATAAATCATGAATTAATTCAAAGAATGAAATATACCTTATGTTATATGTCTAGTGGGTCAAGTGAGTCAAATTGAAACAAAAGAAAAAAGAGCAAAGAAAAGAATATGGCTGATAAAAAAACAAATTAAAAGTCACCGACATTTATTAAGGCATGAGTCCTCCTTAATCATCGTCATCATATTTAGTAAATTAGATTATTAAATAGAAGCATATCATTTTTATAGCCGTACTTTACACACCAGCTGTTTACAGATAGTTCAAAGTTTTTGGGCAAAAATAGTTTTGGTCAACCAGACCCTTTTTAACCAGTACCAGAAAATTGCACATTTTGACCAGTTACCTCCAAACCCGCCCATTTCGTCACCTGCAAACAATATATATAACGGATGTCGAGTGTGTGAAACAAACCTGATAACTTTGGGGCTGTATTGTTTGTGATCGTGAAGGGTGACAATGGAGATGGTGCAAGAAGAGGATAAAGGGGTTGAGGATTTCCAGTTGGAGAAATCTCAGGTAATAAGTTATCCACTTTTTTATGCAACAGTATTGAGTTTTTCAGATAATCTGGTGAACTGCAATGTGAGTTGTTGAAACCTACCAAAACGATAATGTGTTAATGGAAATTAGCAAAAACATGTATGTTAGTTAACAAACCACTTAGACACTAACACGTGTATGTTATTTAACTAACCACTCAAATGACCCGTAACAACTTACAGACAGTGAAGACCCACTATTCTAAAACGTTCCATATTGGTGTCAAGAGAGTGGATAGCAATAGATATGGATTGGTTATATTTGGGGATTTAAAAAAGTAAATAGTAATATACATTTTGTTTAGCTTTTTAACTTGTTTACTTGTCTTGTATACGGATACGCTTCCCTATAGATACTAAATAGGGAAAAACAAATGTATTAGAGATCAGGAATTGACTCGAATTCAATTAAGTAGAAGCTGAACACAAGTGAGTTGAACTTATGAAATGTGAAGCATTCAAATGTTTTTGCTTGTTGAACACTAGTGGGTTGCACTTAAAGGTGTTTATATTGTGTCCAAAAAAGTTGATATTCTGTTCTCTTATTAAACATGCCTCAAGTACAAACCAAGAAGTTACCCAAATATCATCCAACTCAACTTAAAAACTATGGTTGAAGTTATCAATAGCCTATTAGTTGGCACTTCTGAATTCTGATTCTTAATCTTTGTGGAACAAGTTGTTAAGAGTTCCCCTAAAAACCCAACTAAATAGTCAGGTCTACACAAAAATCCAAACAAATACAAAATCATAATCTACAGGAGATAAATGGGTACAACTCATTGTATCCCGAAGCGCCACCACTTGGATACAATTTGTAATGCACTAAGCCTATAAAAGCAGCCTCTAGTTCAACTTATAAACCATGGTGGAAGTAATAAGTAGCCTATTACTAGGAACTTAAGAAGGAAACCCAATTCTAGTTCATGACAAATGAGGTATGGGTTGTCACATATGTACCAAGTTTTCTTTTTCATGTTTGCTTTTGGATTTCACAATTCTACAACTAATTTTCATTTCTTTGTACACTACCCCATGAGTCTCTATAACAGGTTGCTTATTGTTATCTTCTATACCTGATAATTTTATACATTAATTTACGTACACAAATAAGGGTAAGTACTTGACAACATAAATCCCAACAAATGTAAGCTCATCTCAACCATGTGAAAAGTAGGTAACAACTAAATAAAAAATGAATAGCTTCAATGAATGCACATAACTGCAAGTGGTTGTGTGTTAAAAGCTTAAAAATTAAATTGCTTCTTGCTTATTTTGTATGTAGAAAATGGAGAATTAGTTTCTAAAATAATGCAGAATACACATACAAAATGTATTGAATAGAAATACAGTGGTGTTAAATACTGTTAGGTCAAGTTCGAAATTTAATTTTGTTGCTATCATTCTTGCCGGTGATTTCACACATGAAGTTTTTTCTATCTTCAAGTGACATTACAAAATGGTATTTCTACAGCATTTAGATTTCTTAGATTTGCATCATATTTCATTGTTGAATTTTCAAGTTCAGAACTACTAGGTTTGACTCTAAAAAGTCTAAATTCACTACACTCTATTTCTCCAAAATTCAAAACCCTAGGTTTGACTCCAAAAGGTCAAAATAATTACAGTACAAAAACAAGATAAACAGCGAAAATGCAGGCAACCCATCAACTTTAACACAAATTTTAAAGCTTATCCCAATTCACATTCTAAAATTGTGATCAAATATACAAAAAATAAGAGAAAAGAAATACAATTCTGGAAGCCCTTAAATACAACACATGATCAAACACACTGCATACCCCAAATGATAAATCTTGAAAAAATATATAAACTTTTTAGGCTGTTTTTGAACACCCATAAAAGCAAAATCATTAAATCGAACCAGAAAAGCAAATAAAGTAAGTAAATTTAAGATGGGTATTTAGTAATACTTACAGAAAAGCAGCAGAAATAAAAAAATGAGCTTGAGATTGAGCTTCTGAGCCTTCTTTTCTCTCATTCTTTATGGGTTTTGCTCGCACTTGAAGAAAAATGAAATCTTTGTAATAAAAAAGCAAAATAAATGAGAGAAATAACAAGAATTTAGAATTGTAATTGAGAATATAGAAACAGGGGAGGAGTAAAGAGTGAAGAGGGAGAGAGAATGGAAGCCATAATTATAAATGAGATGCAAGTGTGTGTGGGGACAATAGTAGTAATTTCGTAGTAGCTGTCCATTTATATGAGAAAGACCCCACATAAGAAACAAAAATATTTATCATTTTTAACTTGTGTAACTTAACAAATTCATCCTCAAAGTATTGACCAACTTTCAAATTTTAGTCACAAAACTTTATATTTCTCATTTAGGCCTCTTGTACCTTCAATTATTTGTCCTCTAATTAGATAGGTCTAAGTGCTTTTCAAAAAACAAAAAACAAAAATCTAAAAGACACATTTTTTATTATAATATCATATAGAAAAAAATAAAGTTGTAGGTGTTTACTTTTACAATTATATATATGTGGGTGTGATAGATATAATAGGGTTTTTGAGATGAATAATGAGTGAGTTATTTTAGAAGTAAAATGAATGTGAAAATAATTAAAGCATAAAAATAGTGTTTGGTTTTGGTTTGATGATATTATCTCACAATTCCTTTTGATTTTATCCTCAATTAATCATTTATTTTTTCGATTTTAACTAGGCGTCATCAATTTTGAATGCATGGAATCAAGATAAAAAGTCATAGAATAAATATGATTCATCATTACATCGAAAAAATAAAGACAAATCAACGGAGCTTATAAGCTAAACCACAAATCTATATCATAATTAAAACTACCCTGCGTCTTTCGCAAATCACACAAAAAAAATGGATAGAAAAAACTTATAAATTGTACTCATCACTCGACTATTCATCAAAATCAAATTTGTAGCAAAAATAAATTGTCATGCTTAAAAGGTTAACCTACCTCATTTCTACATTCATATATATGTATATATATATATATATATTATGGAAAGGATCTATAGGAAAGTTTCAAATTTTGAATAATAAGGGAATCAAATCTTAGTTCTTGATTTTTTTATAAATAAATATTTTTTACATTCATTTGTGATGAATGTTAAATTTTAAAATTATTTGTGATTTTTAAAATTCATTTATAATGAAATCAAGGGTTGAGATTTGCTTCCCTCTTTCCCTATTTTTTTTTGCTTTCCTCTTCTATATATATATATATATATCATATAGACATATTTAGTAGTTAAACTGACGGACTAAATGATAGTTTTATTGGAACATGAAGTTTGCGTTGGTGTAGAAAATGAGTTATCTACGTGTATGTAAGAATGTTTTGTATTAAATTGTGAATAATTTTCTTTTTCTTTTATCTTTAACGTTACCTGAGTTAAATTATAGTAACATTACCAATTCTTATCCCTTAAGTTCATACATCATTTCCATAAAAAAGTACTAATATGTGCAATATTGCTGGTGCATAGGTCCGATCTATGTTTTTATACAGTCCATACTGTAGCACTTTATTTAAAGATTCCATGAGGATAGTCTTGAATAATTAATCAATCGTACTATGGTGGTTTCATTTTCTTTGTTTGGTATCTAAACACTTGGGACTGAATTTATGGTTGAGAATCAATCCATCGAATATGTTTTTAATTCATTCTTTTTCATTTAAATGATTGAATTAGTGGTCCTATACTAACCTATAGTACAAGTAATCGTACTAATAGTGTGGTCACTAAGATCAAATCCTGTCAATGAGCCTAATTGAAAGTTAGCAAAAAAACCTTGATTAGGTTAGTGTGATTGTTAAAGAAAATCGTTCACGGGCAATGTTCGCGTAAATGATGTTTTGATAGATAAGAAAATTACGGAAATAATGAAGTTTTATAAACCGCAATGGATATAATTTAGATGGAGTTGCATACAACGTCACAATGATCGAAAGAGATTAGTTAAATTTGTTAGAAGACTCAAAAGACAAATGACATATATATCTTATCTTATGATCTAACAAAGGAAGTAATAGTAATGGACTAAAGTGACAAGATGTACAATTATATAAAGTTTTGTGAAATAAAAAGAAAGGTTGGACATTGTTGCAATTTATTAAATTACTTATGGGTGTGTGTGGGAGTGTGAAAGTCAGAGAGACAACATTAAAATCCATGACCTGCCTTTTCCGCAATTTGTTGTTACACGACCCTTTCATACTCATTGTTCACACGCTTCGCACGTGACTCCAGATCCCTTTTCCGGTTTCACCTCATGACCTCAAGACTATCATACTTTAGTTTTTTATTTGTAAAAAATTACTCTATTAGTTTCAAATAAATTTTTATATTTTAATTTTAATTTTCAAATATCAATTTATTCATAATTATTTTTTCACAAAACTAATTTATAAAAGAATACAAACATATAAGACTATCACTTTTGCTATAAAATATATTAATTATACTTTTACTTAAAATTTGTATAATTTAATTCTGAATATTTATTTTGGGATAAAAGGAGTATTTAATAAATAAAAGTCAGAATATGCTTAATAGATTTGCATGAACAATTTTTTTAATAAATTAAATAAAAAGGTTAGCAGAAAGCTAACGAAAAATTACAAAGAAATAGCCAAAAGCGGATTTTGAATTCAAGATGTTCAATAGGCTATATTCTTTCTATTTCTATTAGCAAACCACGTATATGAAAAATCAACAATTTAATCAAATAAAGTGTCTCTTCTAGACTTCTTATCTGCGAACATAATAGCATTCCTGTACTTTCAAAGCTCCCAACACGTAGTCATGATGATAGCCTGAATTATCCTTCTCTGCGAGCTCGTAAGTAAAATGTTATCCATCCATAGTACAAGATCATCAATTGAAATAAAAATAGGAAAAAACAAATCACACCATCTCCCATTGCTAGCCCATAAATACGAAGCAATAGAGCAAGATGTGAAGACACGATTAGCATTTGCATGAACATTTTAACTATGGTTCTTAAGATTGTCGTTAACAAAATTATAATGAATATATCTCACTGTTAAGTAAATTTGACAGATTCGAAAGGAAGTTATAAATGACAATCCACATGCCAATACTTTATGACAATTGCTAAACTTATCAAGTTAAGCTTAAAATGAAAAAGACACTTATAATCAAAATTACTCTCTCTTGAAAGTGTAGGAGTGTCGTTTTTAAGAGAATAAAAATAACTGTTATGGGATGATTGTTTATTTGTCATTTTTTTCATATATTGGTGAAATTACGTTGCATATAATAATATTTGTTTTCTAAAAAAATGATGCTATTTGAATTACATTGATTAAAATAAAATTAAATAAACAGTAACATGATCTTTTTTAAGTCGAAACAGGCCCATGCCAATATATGATGGGCATCTATATGATTGGGTTAAACGGTCTGAATCACAATATGGGCTTAATATGTATCTTGAAGTTAGCCCAATACATTGTACATTATTTTGTTTTTGTATACAAGTATATTGAGAATTGAGATAGCCTAATAGGCCCCTTAACAGATATAACCTTCTTCAGGGTTCTGCTTTGGGCTTTCTTTCACTTGCACATATATTGGGCTAAAATACGCTTTATAAATGTAATGATTATAATAAGTTTGTAACTAGAATTTTGTCTACTATAGCTAAGATTGGTTTGTGCAAAGAATGTATTTCCTTATGATCAATTCATTTATAAATAAAGTTTCTTATCCAAAAACCCTCATAATACACATTCTCGTTTCGCAGTTAGGATGGCCATCGTTTGAATAAACGACATGCTTATTAAGGAATTGGTATGAGAACCGATCAAAAATTGTATTTTACCCGTCTTAAAGTAAGTTAAACATAAGTTATCTTTTTGAAATACTTTAACATTTCACTAATCTATAAACCCCAATTTTTAACCATATGTTGGTGTTTAAAAGATATTTTACATTACATTTATATAGCCAAATGACTACTTTACCCTCAACGTTGATAGTAGACAATGCAAACATGAGAGGTAGGGGACCTAATGAAAATCCAGAGTGTGGGGTACACTCGTATGGGTTTAGGCACAAAGGAACCACACACACTTGTGATCCCAATCAAACAATGGTGTCACTTTCTTGAAAAAGGTATCCCCATTACCAATATTAACATTTAGCATTAGTTAATATTTATTCCATAGTCATGAATAATTGTTTCTATTTTTATTTTTTAATATATTAATATTTAACAATATTAAATGTTAATATTTATCCAATAATTAATGAACAATTATTTTTTTATTTTGTTTCTTGCGTGTGTCGATCAAAAAAAATTATAATAGATAATTTTTTTATAAAAAACAAATGAAATATTTATATTTTCTCCTTTTTATTAGTGTAACATAATAGCATTTGCTAACTGTTAATATTTATTCAATAGTCATTAATTATTGTTTTTATTTTTTATATTTTGTAATACATTAATACTAAACAATGTTAAATGTTAATATATATTCAATTATTGATGAATAATTTTTTTTTTCTTGTGTATATCAATGAAAAAATTTATGCAAATGATTTTTTTATAGAAAAACAAATAAAATATTTATATTATTTCTTTTCTATTAGTGTGACATGATATTAGTATAATTTATAATAATGATTGAAGCTATATATATTTTTTTAAATTCTAGATTAATATTTTATAAATTTTCTTTCATAATTGTATCAAGATTTTGAGAACTATTATTCATGATGAATAATTGTTCTTATTTTAATTTTTGTGTACATTAATATTTATAAATGTTAATATTTATTCAATTATTGATGAATAGTTATTTTTTTACTATTATATCTTGTGCTTGTCAATCAAAAAATTTTTTACGGAAAAACAAATGAAATATTAATATCCTTTCTTTTCTATTAGTGTAATATGATGTTAAAATACAAGTTCTTTTTTATTTTTAGATATTAGTATAATTTATAATAATGATTGAAGTTGTATTTGTTTCCTACAATTCTAGAACAATATTTTATAAATTTTCTTTCATAATAGTATGAAGATTTTAAGAACTATTAAATTCTTAATATAAATCAGTAATTGTAAGAAAATATATCAAGGATATAAAATTATAAAAAACTGACAATGATCATATATTTATGATACTAGTAAAAGTTATTCAAATTAGTTGTATGAATATTTATTTTACTTGTAAAAATAAAATATAGCATTGTTAAGATATAACACAGTACATATTAGTAAACATAAGACCTAATTAAATTATGCAAAAAAACACTTGATAAAAAGGAGTAAGTATAATCAAAGTTGATGTAAATAATTGATATGACAGAGGGGGGTTAAGGTTAGATAGTTAAAATGATGAAAATACATATAATGTATAAGAGCTAATTGATTCTCTCTATATTTGTGAAATTATGATTAATCATAAATCCAACCTATATTTATATAAATAATAATATAAATTAAAATATTAATATGCTAAATTTTATATTTTAATATTAATTTATAAATTCATTTAAATATATATTTAGCCCCTGTCACAACGCACGAGGTAAAAAACTGTTTAAAATTAAACCCCAGCTACTACTATTCCTTTTCATTATAAGTTTATCAAAAACCCTTCATAAATATTCCATGACCATCATCTACAATATTTGATTTGATTCAAACCTGACCAAGTTTTCAACCTTGAGATTATAGAGTCGGTATTGTTAAACATATTCAAGCAATTCTTATGATGATTCAATGATATTTGAGAGAGTTTCCTTTGAATGTGTTTTTCTATTAATCTTGGAAAACTTACAAATGATTAACCCTAACTAGCTATTTATACTAATAGACTAGTCACATGGTTAATTACAATAACAATGTTTACAATCTATATTTTAATATCCAACCTATATTTATATAAATAATAATATAAATTAAAATATTAATATGCTAAATTTTATATTTTAATATTAATTTATAAATTCATTTAAATATATATTTAGCCCCTGTCACAACGCACGAGGTAAAAAACTGTTTAAAATTAAACCCCAGCTACTACTATTCCTTTTCATTATAAGTTTATCAAAAACCCTTCATAAATATTCCATGACCATCATCTACAATATTTGATTTGATTCAAACCTGACCAAGTTTTCAACCTTGAGATTATAGAGTCGGTATTGTTAAACATATTCAAGCAATTCTTATGATGATTCAATGATATTTGAGAGAGTTTCCTTTGAATGTGTTTTTCTATTAATCTTGGAAAACTTACAAATGATTAACCCTAACTAGCTATTTATACTAATAGACTAGTCACATGGTTAATTACAATAATAATGTTTACAATCTATATTTTAATATCCAACAGGTATTCAATGCCAATTACAAATGAAAATTTAACACCAAAAATAGAAGTTCGTTTGATCTAGTGGTACCCATGTAACAAGTCAATCAACTACAGTAAAAAATTCTGAATTCAATTATGATTTCATATAACCCTTTCTTTGTCTTCATGTTTTTAATAAAATACTAGCACCGGCCTCGCAAATAGCAATAGGTAAAAATTTCATGAATTTCTTATGTTGACATTGAAAGAAAACTTTTAAATTACTTGATTTCTTATATTTGATTTTAGTTGGAGATTTAATTCAGTTAGCGTATGATTACTATATTGATACAAGTGAATATAACACTAAAAAAAATTTAGATTGTACTGACTTTAATTTTTCTAAGTATTTACTTTTACAAAGTATTTTATTTTTACAATTAACTAATATATGTAATTATACCTTATTTAGATTAAAATTTTAGATATCTATTTAAAGTTAGTGGATTTCTTAAGTATTATTATTTGATTGACATTTCCTTTAGACTCATGCTAACAGTTACGTCTTTGTTTTCCTCCATTGTCTTCAGTTTACTTCGTAGCCAAGAAGATAAAGATGGGTCAAGCGTGGAGCCCACCTACAAAAAACAAAAAAAAACCTTTTTTCTTTGTTTTTATCTTCAGACGGTCAAAAGGAAAAAAATAACTTAATTATTGTTGGTGCATATTGTGTGACAATAGCTTATAGTTTGTAATAGTTAGGTTTATAAGTCATTTTGTTAATCATTGTAATTATTAACTTAAGTTTTGTATGTGTATTTGGTAGGTTCGTACGAACTTAAAGTAGATACGAACTTAGAAGCTGCCTAAGTTCGTATGAACTTAGGAGCCTATATATACACAAGTCCGAAAATAGGATTAAAGAGCGTTGATGAACTGAGTTTCCAGGCTTAGTTCGAATATTCCGTGTTTGTAAGTGTTTGTTCGAATGTAATCAAAGTTTACATTCAATAAAAGTGATCTTTACATATTTGTTTACTCGTTTGTTATCGTTTATGTTTATGTGAGGATTCCGCACTCTTATAAACAACATTACCTCGTAGATCAGGTTACAGGAACCTAAAATTATTTTATAATTTCAAACGCTCAGAATTTTTTTTTTATTCTTAAAATTTTAGCTTTTTTTCTTTATATAATATATATACATGTAACTTAATTATCTTTTTCACACAACTAAAACTTCAATTCTTTCGACTACAATTATCTTATTTACTTTTTCCCTTTTCAAATCCACACACGAATCTCACCATATTTTATACTTTCCTTCATATAGTATCTCTATTTGTTCAATAATATAAACACAATATCATATCGTAATGGATCCATACGAAAATTACAACGAAGATTCGAGCGAAGAATCCGATATAGAAGATATTAAGTCATTGACTGCGTGTTTCAATTCGATACTATTGAAACATTGGAACAAGATGTAGAAAACAAAGTCGAAAGTTCACGACCAAAAGCACCTATAATATTTTTACCTAGAGATTGTATCAGCGCCGATGAACCTTTATGGCAAGTTTACTTTGCCAAAAGACCAGCATTCCTGAAATATTACTTTCGAAGACGCTTTCGGGTAAGCAAATCATTGTTTCTCCGTGTATGTCAAGGTACAACGGCTTACTGTCAACTACCGATACCTACGTATTTTAGTATTTTCATCACCGGCGTGATGCAGCCGGTAAACTTAGTTTTAACATTCATCGAAAGTGCACTTCCGTCATACTACAATTGGCATATGGTTGCGACGCCGATGCATTTGATGAATACTTACACATGGGTCAATGAACGTCATACGATTGTTTGGACAACCTTTGTAAATGTTTATTTCATCTATACTCGACCGAGCACTTGAGAAAACCAACACTGCAAGATATTCAACACTTACACATAAAATATAAAGAATTGCAGGGTTTTTGGGAATGATCGGAAGTATTGATTGTATACAAGGCCTTGAAAAAACTATCATGTAGCGTGGAAAGGTCAATACATACGAGGTGATCAAGGTTGTCATACAATCATACTCGAAGCGGATGACCTCGTACTATTTGTCACGCTTACTATGGTCTTATGGGTTCGAACAACGACATCAATGTTCTTAATCAATTGGATTTGTTCAATGATTTACCCCAAGATAGAGCTACCGAGTTAGTGTATAATGTAAACAGGGTTCAATTTATGAAAGGATATTACCTCGCTAATGGAATTAATCCGGAATGGGCGGCTCTTGTGAAGTCGTTTAAATATCCAATTGAGGAAAAACTATGAAATACAAGAGATTTCAAGAGACAGCAAGAAAGGACGTTGAACGAGCCGTTGTGGTGCTTCAAGGTCGTTGGGGAATCATTAAAAACCCGGCAAGACCATATAACAACAATAAGATAGGAAGAATCATGTACACTTATGTGATTTTACATAACATGATAATTGAAGATAACAGATGCAATATATGTCAACTTAAGGAAGACTACCCCTCAGTCCCGAATAATCTTCCACGACGATTGTGGTCAGAGAGCGTTGAAGTGCAACTTCGTATGGACAGAGAATTACAAGATTCGAGGGTGCATCATCAACTTTGAAATGCTCTTATCGAACACATTTGGAATCTCCCGTCAAATTTTCGTGTTCGAAATAATTAATATAAATGTATTTTTATTTTTTAGTTAATATAATGTTATTTTTAAATTAATGTTTTTTTTCTAATGTAATCGTATTTTAATTTTTTTATTTAATGTAATATTATTTTTATTTCTTAATGTAATCGTATTCTTTTAAAATTAATTAATGTACTATTTTATTTTTTAGTTGATGTAATGTTTTATTTTTAATTATAATTGTATGAATTGAAAAAAAACTCAAATAAATGGTGGGTCCAATCTTTTTAAGAAAGTGCTTATACGACATGGAGATGACACGTAAAACAGAAGAAAGATTAATCATCTGTTAAAAGAGTTTTATCCGTCTAATATATTTAGTAACTTACCTTTTTATATACTTCGACCTATTCTTCCTCAAATTGTACCTCGCTCTTGGATTCAATCAATCACTTTCCCTTGAAAGCAATTTGGTTTTCCATCCCTTGAACTTGGAATTTTGGACCCCTACAACCTTTTGTTCAATTAATCTCCTTGTCACCATTTCACTTATAAGCTATCATGGTTATGGTTATTATTATTGAGAAAATATAATCTGGTGTTAATATAAAGTAACTTAAGCGCTATTAGACAAAATAAAAAGGATTGAATTTGATGAAGAAATAATGTAAAATTGATACTTATTGATTGATCATCGATACACAATTAATGTGTTGTAAACAACACCAATTATTTCTACCATATATATTGATATGGTTAGGAAATCTTTTAGTCCTTATAGTTTTACATGTCAACAAAAAATGTTAGCAATGTCATATTAGTTATCTATTTCATGCCTTGTTGTTTGTCATATTGTAAAAGTAATTGTACAAAAGATGATGAATTATTTGACCATGTGAAATCTACAAATAAGTTGTAACAAGTTCGAGTGTTGGGGGGGAAAAGCTAAATGAATATCCCTGTCACCCATTTCAGTTTTGCCTTTTTCTCAACTATCAACTGTCTCACAATTAAATTATTCATTTATTACTTTAATCAAGATAACTTGAGACTAACATATGCTGTTCTATTTTAAAATATGTGATTAAGCCTACTTAAATAATAGCTCTTTGACAATTAGAGATGCAATCAATGTGCTTGAGTGTGTGTTTCTATTTAGTGGAAATGACATCACATTTTGTACCCTATTGAAGACAAGGACCTCCAAATTTGTCTTTTACACATGATCGATATTATTGCATTTCATAGTTATTTAAAGATTTCTAAAAAAGTTCTTGTTACTTTCTTTGTATAATTTGTTAATATGTTTTCTTGTAGATGAACATTCAATTTCTAAACCTTTTGTGTAATAAATTAATAAATTGACACTTAAAATGTAAGTAATTTTTCTAAAATTCGATTAAGCAAATAGAATGAAACATCGATACTTGATCGCTACCGAGTTGACTCACTAACTTTGAGTTCAACATGACCCGGGTCATCTACGAAGAAAAATCAAATGACACATGTACTAATTGAATAAATTTATATCTTGAATAGCATGGACAAACTAATTCGATGTAATATTATAAACAATATGATCAAGACAATCTTTTCGGCTTAACCACTGAACCCGGTCTGGCTCCAAACCGCATCCCTGACTCGGTTTAGGTCTCTACCTTTTAGGGTTCGACCCGCACCCACAAAAACCGAATTAGCGCCCGAGTCACGGCTACTTGCTAAATACTCGTGAGGTGGAACCATATCCATATCAAAATCGTGATCGTAAAATACATCATCCGAGTCATGTATAGACTCAACCGAGTCAACTCGGTAGATTTTTGACCAGTCTGGCACAATCACTGGCGCTGACGTGGCCACGTGATGTCCACGTGGATTTGCAAAACTGTCTCCTCCTTGAGAAAACTGATGCACAATTGTTGGTGACGACACCTTTTTTTCATCAAAAGCTGATGACAATCCACCAAGGCCACCACCACTTTGTGGGACGGGGTTACGATGAGTTCTCCTAGTGTTACTCTCCAAGGCGGCGCGTGACCGCCAATTATCGTCACTTCGATTTACCATACTATCAACCATTGACCAAACATCATCTTCGCAGAGTTCTTCGCCATCGTTTACGTTAATCGTGTTTGCGCCATACGTGTAGCTTCCTAACAAAAGCTCACTACGGCTAGTAGTAAGTTTTCGACCTTTAGCCATAAGCTCTGATCACCGGAGTCTTTATTTTCCAGCGATCCAAGATAGGAAAATATGTGTGAATAGCTATTAGCTACTAGAGAATAAAATTTTCCATGATGTATTTATTTTAAATTTAAATAATTAATATTGGGCAAAGTTCGTCATTGAAGCATGAAGGTGTATATATAAGGTTTTAATCAATAATAAAAAGAATGTTAGAATTTCATTTGAATTTGGAGTGAATTTGATGTGAGTTTGTTTTAAATAATGTTGAATCAACAAGTTAGTACACTAGATTACGAGGTTGTGAAAATTTGGAAGAAAAGGATAAACATCACGTTACTTTCTTTTGTTTTAGTTAATAACAAATGTTCAGAATTAAATTAAATAAATTTATAATAAAATATAATTAATACATTGTAAAAATGAAAAATAATAATTTTACTTTTACTTTTTATAAGTTCTTTTATTAATCACTTCTATAAAAGAAACTATAAATAAATTGATTAAGTCAATATATTATTTTTCAAAACAAATATCTATTTTGAGACAAATTAAAATAGAAAAATAAATACCTATTTTTATTTTTAGATGAGTCGGTATTATTTAAGAACTCCATGCGCACTTTCAAGCAATTGGATGCATGTGGAGTTAGAAGATGAAAAATGTCGATTTTTTCCAATGTTTTGAAACCAGAGTCAATAGTTGACCCGGCCATGTCTCCGAGTCTAGTTCAACGAGTCCAACCAGTTGGATCGGTCTTTGACTTTTTCTTGATTTTTTGAATTTTTTTTACTTTTGTCACTTTTATCAAAATTGATTAAATTTAATGTTTAATGACACTACATATTTAGTGGAAATTTTATGATTTTGAAGTTATAATTTTCTATAGCAATTTATGAATGGTCAAAGTACATTAAAAAGTCGAATAGAAAAAACGTTGAATTGAACTTTTACGTTGAAATTTTTAAAAATTACAATTATAAATTATGATATTTGAAATGAAATAGATAATAACTATGAACTTATTATATAATAGTCTCAATAATCATTAAAAGAGTTATCAGAAAAATTATTAAAATAATCATTTACAAACTGACAATAAATATTTATAAATACAACATTATCACAAAGTCATGACTAGATCATTTGACAATAAAATCATCCAACAAACATATGGTAGACATTTATATTGTGTTTTATTTTTCTTTAATGTCGAAATTGTCACACATTGGTGGTAATACAACCCACAACCTACCATGATCTCCTATACATTTCAAGTCAAGCACATAAGTAATTTTAAGCTGATCATGGTTGTTGACCTACTTATTTGGAATGTTGACCTACAAAGTTCCGGTTGAAAACATGATCCCAATTCTTCAACTTTGAGTGTGGAATGTTCGATATATATACGTATGTTTTAAATTTCTTTTTTTCCAATTAGATTAAGAAAACATTAAACCCTCTAGCAGGCACCGCTTTAGATCATAACATTATTATTTATCTGTATTGAATGTTACTATTATAAGTCGACATGCTTTTTCTTGATTACTTCGCATTGTTTCTGAACTGGTAGGATTATTATAATTGTAGAGTTGAGTCTTCCGGAGATGTGGAATAAAAGACAAGAAACCATGAAGAAAACTGATTGGATGTTTTATAGGTCAAAGAAGAATGCACAACAATGATGATGTATTGTCTGTGTTAATCTTTGCAGCTCAACAACAACTTTGTGTTGTTGAAAGGTAATCTTGTTACTTTCTTTTTCAGCTTGGAGCGTTTGAAATGTCTCCTTGTCAACTAAAAGCTATCATGAATCTGAGTGAGATTTTCTTGTGTAAGCACACTCGGATTTAGAGTTCTTGGTAGGTTAAATACCACAAACATTCATTATTGAATCCATATCTGTTTTACTTAATGTATACAAACATGATCATTAGACGATCGTATCGAATATTTAGCTTATTTATATTCACAAATATAAGTTTCATGCAATTAGAATACTGATACTACATATGAGAAAGGATCTTATGTTGAGTTAAATAATTTTGGCTTGTTGATCACATTGAAGGTTTTAATGAATGAGCTCTTGGCACGTTAGTGATTGCTAATGAATAAGATTACTTGATTACTAGGGACAGAGTGGTGCTTCAGGATTCATTTATGCTAACAACATTGCGCCTACTTGCATCATGACTGGATGTTTAATGGATATTATTCATTTTTTTTATGTCAACTATCATCTGTAAATCCGTAATCTTTAGACTACGGTTATTTTGTAACATTAGACACTTCCTTACGCCTTCTTCCAGTCACAAGAACTAGAACTCTTAATGGGTGACTACACTACAATGACATCAACTTATATATATGCAACCATGTTTGCATTGTCAAACTATTTGTTCATCAGTCAAAGTTGATGTGGTAAAATGGGCGGGTCACATAAAACTTATTTGTTCATCTAACGTTTCTTATTTGATCCGTTAAAGAGAATCAAATCTGAATTGACTCATTTATAATTAATAAGTTGTACCATATGACCTATGGACTTCAGTACTACGAAATTTAATCTATTTTTTTTTATTAACACATTACTCCAACTTATTATGGTTTATGCCTACGCTAATTATGAAATTTAATCTACAAACAAATTAGTCAATTGATTTTCTATCTTATATTTTCTACATCTACTTCACAAGATTTTCTACATCTACTTCACGTAAAGAGAACCGCCAAAATTAAGCCACTGCAGAAAAATCCTTTATAACCGGAGACCCTTTGTCAACGTCATTTGTGTGTATCTCCACCCTAATGTCGTAATTTTTGGCTGTTGATATTGCCGTTGTGTATTGGTCGTCCCAGTTCTCGTAATTTTGACTGAGAGATATTACGGTTTTATGGTGTGAAACAGGAGTATATGACTAAGATAGACTGATATGTGAGTTTTGTTACTAAAGGCTCACTTAATTTTTGATCTTAAAGGCCCATATGAGTTCTCATCAAAAAAGAATTTTCAAAATGATCCTAACACTATTGAAGAAATCCATTTTAATGTGATATAAATTACATGGCTTAAGAGAAATTACATATTTTTCAATCTCTCACAATTTGTTTCTTTTAAGATACTTTGGTAGGGAACGAGCACAACAAGAAGGAGCGCTGCTTTCATCTTGAAACTCAAAGGCATTGATAGGGGCCGCTTCGCTTCAACAAAAGGGTAAATTTCGGTGATTGGAGGTTGAAAGTCAATATATGAAGTGGACTTGTACATCATTAAATTTGATTTGCATATCACTAAAATTATCAAACTTATACCGCTTAAGTATCCTTTAAGTGATAAAATAAACATAATTGGAGATTCAATGACGACCAATACACCAATAGGGTGTTTTCTTGACGAAATGTATTGAATTTTACATTTTTAGTTATCGTGTGCATTTAAACTTGAAACATTTTATTGTATATATTCAAATTTTAAAACTGTTTATTGTATGCATTTAATTTATAATTGTATCAATATGAGATCTTGAAGTTGGATGCATATAATATTAAACTGTTTAAAGTTTAATACACTCTCAAACTATAAACCGTTCCTTTGGGTTGTTTTGTAAAAGGCTTTTTTCATTATTTGTTAATATAATTTACGAAGCTAAAAAGAGTATTACCTATGACTTGTATTATTACTTAGATGTTGCTTAAGGCTGCATTTTGAAGAGATTATCTTATTGTATCACGTTTGAAAAACACGAATAATTTTTCACAAAAACATAACTATTTATACTTTTTTGAAAGACAATACAGTTATAAAAAATCAAATTGATACATGTTTTTTCTTCACTCTAGTTTGAAAATTCAAAATCTATTTCGAACATAATCTCAAACCTATCGCCTATACATCTTATAAACTATTTTCAATACATCTTAATCCTTAAATTTTGAAGAGCAAAATTACTATCCTATGCGTTTACGACTTCATTAAATTAAATAAATATAAAAACAATAATAAAACATGTAAAGTTTAGACCCTTACTAGATTTACATCAAATTGAATGATTCCAATGTTCAATCTTAAATAAATCATGTAACTTACATACATCTCTATTACATTTTATACAACAAAATTTGAAAGAATCTTATGATACACACAACGAATCAACACCTACATTTGCATCACCACAAAACACATGAAAACTTAAAAGTGTTACGTCATATTAATCGACAACATCCGTTCTATATAAACATTTTCGTTTCATTACACGAGTAATATATTAGTTGCTATTAATTCATTCTATTTTTAGTCACTCAAATGTGTAAGACATTTTACTTCTTTCCACTTTTAATTAATAAAATTTGTGATTTCTGAAAATTACAATTCCTCTGATAAATCTCAATTTCTTTAAAAGTATATTCGAATCAAATGGGTTTTAAGCTTGGTTTAGTTTCCATATAAATCATTGTGATTTAGTTTGCTTGTAAATTTAAGGTATTGTTTCATACGAGGAATAACATTTTTTGAGAAGGAAGAAAAACTAATGAAAGAGAGACTAGTGCCTTTTTCATTTCTTTCAATTTTTCATCTCTTCTTATTTCTTCACCTTTCACTTTTCATTTTTCTATTTATTTATCTATCTGTTTTTTTATTTAATTTTAATTTTTTAAATTTCATTTTCTTTTCATATTTTTTTTTTTTAAATGTGTTTTTTTTTTTTTTTTTTTTTTTTTTTTTTTTTTTTTTTTTTTTGTAAAAATCATAATGAAAACAAAAAAAAAAAGGAGAAAAACCTAAAAGAAAACATAAAAACTAAATTAAACGAGAAAACACGTAAAGAAAACAATAAAAAAAAGTTAAAAAATTAAAAAAGATGAAAAAACAAAAGATGGAGAAAAAAAAATTAAAATTAGAGAAAAAAAAAAAGATAAAAGAAAATGTAAAGAAATGGAGAGAAATTGGGAGCAAATTAAGAAATACATTTGTCTCTTCCTTATAAATTTCTCACACTTCTACGAAAATACTATTTCTCTCTGAAATCACGTCGATAAATTAAATAGGTTTTAAAGAAACTAAAACAAGAAAATAATCTCACTAAAATATGTTTCTAAAACCATCTGCTTAAGACAAACATATTATATACTTTACTTTTAGCTAAACCCATAAACAATCAATCAATTTCTAACTTAATAAAAGAGCCATTTATAAGTGAGTAATATATTCGATAATTCTATTAAATCATGCACATCCTTAATACTTTATCTTGAATTATGTAATTTGACACTTGGATTATTCCATGAAGATTCATCAAATCCGTGGTATAGTGATTATTGTACGAATTTTGATTATATTAATTCAGGCTCAATTAATTAGCACAGTTACTTTATCATAAAAATATGAAAATTTGTTTATGAGTAAATTGCGTATTTTCCCCTATAGTTGTCCATTTTGACGATTTCATCTTTGGTCTTTTTTTCTCGTCATGTCCATCCCTACATTGGTTAATTTTCTCAGTTTTTGTATTCATCAATATTTTTAAACAAGATATTATCTAAACTAAAACAAGTAAGGTATCCACGCAAAATAGCAGGGTACTTACTATGTTATCGATGCAGGTTACATGAATTTGAACTTATTATTTTTGATATTTTGTGTAGTTGTTATTCTGAATTTAATTTTATGTATTGATTTTTAGTAATTTGCATCTATCACAAAGTTATAATTACTGATGTTGATACATGTAGTTAGAAATGTATGTAGATATTATAAAATCTTCAACGTTTTAAGATCTGATTAAGTAAAGAGTATTATCATCAATGAACAAAAACTACAACTAATAAAAGTTAATGTAGACTTGAAAGGCAACAAGTATATATAGATGATTTTCAAGTGGTAATTTAGACTTCAATCACGTCTTTCTTAATTCAACATTAAGATAAATGTAGAGATATTTTATAAATAATTAAGATAAGATAAACATGATACCTTAATACATACTTTAAATAGTATTAATGTATTATATAGTTTATTTTTTTTGCATGTCACATCTAATAGTTTTTCATATCATATCTTTATGATTTGTGGCAGTTGTTTCTTTTTCTGGATCAACCAAATATGTATAACTTGATGAAGGCGCACATGTCGTGACCTTACTAGTTTTACACTTCACTAATACCATCGGCCTCATTAGCGACGACAAAAATCGTCCCTAAAAGTTTTTAGCGACGATTATCGTCGCTAAAAGTTCGCATCTAAAACTCTTTAGCGACGATTATTTTTTTCAGCGGCGACCATGTGGGCCCAAGTTAGGATTGGTCAAAGGAACATTTAGCGACGATTATATATTGTCGCTAAAGGCATTTTATTATTAGTTTTTATTTTTTTAATAAAAACCTTTAGGGACGAAAAAACACTTTTAGGGACAATAAAGTCGTCGCTAAAGGTCCTGTCAATTTGGACAGAAACCTACTGTTTTTATAAAAATCCCAGGTTTTTTTCCTGTTTAAAATCGCATATTTCTAGCACCTATATAATCAAATTTCTGCAGTTTTTCCACTCAAAACATAATTATATAAACATACTACATTGTTCAAAAAGTTTAACGAGTAAATGTAATTTACTAAATAATTACACTTTAATTCTACAATAATTGTCTCCACAAAACCTAATAAATGACTAGCCAATTAAGTTACTCATCATCATCCTCCCCTCCTCCTCATCATCTTCTTTGTTTTCATCTTCATCTTCTTCTTCATCGTCATCACCAAAGTCTTGCCAATGACCGCTAGCGGAATCACGATCATCACTGCCTACATAATAACGCTTACAATTGAATAAGCATATAACTGTTGGTGCATCGAAACTAGAGCTATTGTCAAGGGGGAGTCTGTTGGTGCACGTTTGGTGACAACAGCTTCTAGTTTGTAATAGTTAGGTTTAGAAGTCATTTTGTTAATCATTGTAATCGTTAACTTAAGTTTTGTCTGTGTATTTTGTAGATTCGTACGAACTTGTAGGTTCGTACGAACTTAGAGTAGGTACGAACTTGTAGGTTCGTACGAACTTAGATGTTCGTACGAACTTGGTAGGTTCGTACGAACTTAGAAGCAGCTAAGTTCGTACGAACTTAGTTGCCTATAAATACACAAGTCCGAAAAAGTGGGAAAAAAGGAGTTTAGGAACTGGGTTTTTCCAGCTAGGTTCGAATACTCTGTGTAACTTCGAATGTAACCTCGTTTACATTCAATAAAAGTGATATTTGTACTCGTTTGTTATCGTTTTGTTTATGTGAGGATTCCGCACTCATATAAACGTTATTACCCCGTAGATTCAAGCCCGGAGGGGACTTACAAGTGGTATCAGAGCCATTAAACATTTGGTTTTTGGTTCGGGGTAAAGAAACCTTAAAGAAACGAGAGAATACAAGAGATTTGGAAGTTAGATTGTTGTTTTTAGCTTCCAAAGTAGTGTATTATCACTTTGGGTGGAGTGGATTCGAATTTGCAGGTTGAAACGAACCCAGATCTGAAAGTTTCAGATCTGAGTTTTTCAACAGCAGATCGTACGAACCTAGAAAGGTACGTACGAACTTACCCAGATTTGAAAGTTACAGCTGTAAGTTCGTTCGAACCTACCCTTCGAACATACTAAGTTCGTACGAACCTATAAGTTCGAAAAATTTCTAACTTCGTACGAACATCTAACCTTCCATAAGTTCGTAAAAAAAAAAAAAAAAAAAAAAAAAATTTAAATTTGGCGGGAAATCTCCGGAAAATTTTCTTTGACCGAAATTTGAATTTTGGCTTACCATTGTTTAACTTTGGTTTGAGAAAATTTAAATTTTACTCGGAAAATATTCGCGAAATTTTGGAGGGAAATTTGTGTTTTGAGTGAACTTGACATTAGTTGATTCTCTACTACAAACTTACCTCAAATCCGTATATACTCTTTTTTCGATGTCAAACGTGAACAAGCTGATAGAATTGAATCATTCTGCACCACCAAAGCTTTTAGCTGAAGATTACTTCGGGTGGAGAGATAGATTTGAATCTTATGTCAAATTCAATGACATCAATATGTGGATCTGTATAAGTGAAGGGTATGATTTACCTTCTTATCAATTCGAAGGGAAACGTGTGTTTCGTTCGTATTCAACGATGAAGGAGGCAGACAGAAAGATGCATGATGCAGAGAACAAGGCATTGTCTGCTATCATCAAGTGTCTTCCTGATGATATTAGATATACCTTCAAACAACGTTACCACTTTTCTAGAGAGCTCTGGGTAGCTTTGGAGAAAAGATTTGACGGTGGTAAACAGATCAAAGAGAGTAGGGCTGACTCACATCAAGGGACGTCTTCTAATGACCAATACTCAGGGAATAGTACATATTCTAGAGCATTGGTTACTGAAACACGGGACAGTTCATATGATTGGAGTACACCTGTTAAAGGGCCTCAGGAATTGGTGACCACAATTGATGAGGCAGATCAACAGGATACTAGTGAGAAGAAGACTGAGAGAGAGTTACATGCTTCAGAGACCAGGGTTATAAGGATGGAGTCTACTGGTACTATGAGTACAAAAGACTTCATTGCATATATGGCCAACATGGATGCTGAGAAGCATAAGGTTACTCTAAACTTAGACTCTGTAGTTAATGCGTGTGTTTTATGTACTAACTTAGCAGAGCAGACTGAGAAATTGATTGAATCATCTAATATGATGACGGCTCAGCTAAATGCTTTAAAAGAAGAAAACACAATTTTAAAACTGAGAAACTCTGAGTTAGTTAATAAAGCTAACTTTGATAAAGAGGATTTAAAAGTTTTAAAAGACAAAGTGAACGAGCAGAGTCAAATAATTGATTTAGCTCGTGAACGTGTTTTAGATTTAACTAAACAGTCTTCAGATAAAGAAAAAGAACTTGCAGACACTAAGGTTAGGATTGCAGATCTTATTAGAAAACTAGAACTAAGAAGATTTTCAATCGAAACTTTAGATAATCTATTAAGTGTTCAGAAACAGCCCAGTGATTACAGGGGAATGGGTTACACTGAAACCCCTCCTCCATTTAATCATAATTATAATTCTACATCTGATGAAACTGAGCTGTCAACTGTTAATGACTCTTTCAATCAATCAGCAGTCCCTATGTTAATACAATTTGTTAAGTCAGAGAAAGCTGAGTCAAGTACCAAAGATGAGTCAAGTTCTAAAATAGAGTCAGTAAAAACTGAGACTACACGAACAATAGTCTCTGAGATGGTAGACTTCACCGAGTCCACCACCAAGTCAGAGAGAGCTGAGTTAGGGACCAATGAGGGGTCAGAAACTAAACTTGAGTTTGTTAGACCTAATATAGAAGATGTTAAGAATAGAAATGAAAAAGGTAAACAAATCGAATTGGAACACCAAGCGATTCTCAAGGCTCAAAAGAAAGCCTGGGAGAAGCGTTCGTGCTTCACATGTCATCAAAAAGGACATGTAGCAAGTGTGTGTCCATATAAGAAATCAAAAGTTTCGAAAAATGATAGTCCAAGGAGCAGTTCTCCTGAAACAGGAAGCTCAAGTGAAAAATCATTTCGGTCGAAACCGTCAAAAGGTATTAACAACCCCTACAAAAGTTTTTCTAACCAGAGTAGTAGTAACTATAAGTCTAGGGTTAGATATTCTTCAAACCAAAGGCCGGTCAATCAGAGACTTTTCCAAAAATCTCCGGATAGAAGGGCTAGTGGTAGTTCCTCCCTTTCTCCAACAATTGAAAATTCCAGAGTATCCAAGTCACCTGAAAGGCGAGACGGATATCTGAAGGAATTTACTTTTGTTGATGACAATGATCGATCCAAGTCAGTGGTGGCTTGGGTCCCCCTTTGTAATTGATGTTTTTTTTTATCTAGTGTGCAGGAACACAAACTTCATAGGCTACAAGTTCAGCAGAAGACGAAGCGATGGAGGGGGAGATAAGATCAAAGATGAGATGATAATCTAGCTGATTTGTATGGTAAGGCTTTTGATAAATCAAGTTTTGAGTTGTTAGTCCACATCACTGGAATAACAAATCATGAGTGACATATCTCCTTTAAGAACTTTTATCAATCTTTATTTCTTAGGATTTTTAGTTAGTTTGAAAAAACTATAAAAATATGAGTGTCACTGTAATAACGCGAAGAAATGACAAAAACATTACCCATGCCTATAACATTTTTATATGTGTGGCTTTTAGATGTAGTACATACACAGTAAAAAGTACTTTAATTTTAAACGTAACGAATAGCTTCATTATACGATGTATTGGTAGGCATAAGGCATAACGGTTCTCAAGTACCCAATCAATATTAAATAATACGATTTTTCTGTGTAATATCTATTTTGATGTATGACATTAAGTCTTAATTTTTAGGAGATAGATTGTACCTGAATACATGTTATTGGATAAATAAAAACCAATTCATCTGGGGGGTTCACTGATTGTTTCTTTTGCAACATCTTGAAACATGCTGACCTAGACTCAGTCAGTGTATCCTAAAAATAGAGCAAACTCGACCAAGAAACAAGAATACCGTTTTCAAGGTCTCTAGTCAAACTATGTCGCTTTGTTGTACGAAAGTGCAGACCTGTCACCTCTGGTTTGATTTTAGATTTGTTAGGCTCTAACCCTAGTCTAGTCTCTTCACATGTACAAAAGTACATTGCTCTTAATATAAAGGACTTGACTTTAGAGATGAAATTTAAATAAAAAAAAAACATCCATTACATGGAATTCTCGACTTTCTCGATCCTAAGTGTATATCAAATATGAGATACATAGATAATCGTGAACAATAACTAACATTGTACTTGAAAATCCTGAGTGTTAACTGCTTAAGTGGACAACAATACCGATAATCGTCGTGAACTATAAATTACATACATAATAACCAAGGAATTCAATAATTCCTATTGTGTATAGTCTACATCATGGCTAATATGATCTTCGTAACAGTGACTCTCCCAAAAAGAATGTGCTTTTTAATATGAATAATTTCATATTTGTTTGTTTATTTTTAGTTATTTTTTCATTTTTTAATTTGTACAAATTTAAGTTCTTACTAAATGAGGAGATAATCACTTTTGACTGTTTTTCTATACGATTGGAGAAACAACTCGAATGAGATTAATTCAAAGCCTATGTATGACCAAGAGTTGAAGCTAGAAGATCTAAATTCGAGGAGGATATAGGGGCTTTGCGTGTAAACAGACCGAAAGTGATGATGAAAGTGATGATGACGATGATATTCCACAGAGTTGGATGTATCTAGATCTAATAAAACTTGGATCTCACTTAGGGTCTCGTTTTTCTACGAATAAAGGCAAATATAAGTTAAATGAAGATGATGATTATCCATTGCAAGATGACGATGCTGATTCTGATAATGATACCTCGTTATTCACTAGACGGTCCAACAAGAAGACAGGTCTAGTGGGGTTATCATTAGTAAGCCGATTGCCTAATCCACAACCATCACCACCTACACATTACAACAACAATTCCAACCAAACCTATTACAACTATTTCACCATAGCTTAGGCAGGAGATCCCTTGTTGAAGAGCACAGCAGCTTAGGGGGAGAAGCCTGGTAGGGGGTGAAGACTGGTTGTAAAGAGGAAGTGTTGAGACAGAGACAAACGATGATCCCAGTGACCAAACAATTTGAGCTGCCGATCTCTTCAACTGGAAGATTTGGTATGCTTGAATAGGTTAAGGGTGAGTCTGTCAAACTAACAGGGAGAGATACCATTGAACTGACAAGTTCAATAGTGATAAATCCGAGTTAGAGGATACCTACAGAAGTTTAGTTCAGAAATGAAGAAATATCTGAAGGTAAATTGTAGTGATAGACCAAGAGGAGTTAATATCTGAAAAAGATGAAATTCCTAAAGGTGACTCGGAAGCTACAAGAATTGTAGTGATAGACCGAGAGGAGTTAAGATCTGAAAAAGATGAAATTCCTAAAGGTGACTCGGAAGCTACAAGAGTTGTTGAGAAGTGTATGACATGATTCGATGAAGATGTCAGAAGCTAGAGATAGTTAGAGACATGAAGATTGAAGATGTCAGAGAGTGTTGAAGACTTTGTGGAAAAGGTGTTCTATACAAGAAGACCAAAGAGCTTAACAGAATCAAGATCGAAGACTACTCGGGTGACAACATCTCCGGTGGAGCCAGAGCTATTGTCAAGGGGGAGTCTGTTGGTGCATCGAAACTAGAGCTATTGTCAAGGGGGAGTCTGTTGGTGCACGTTTGGTGACAACAGCTTCTAGTTTGTAATAGTTAGGTTTAGAAGTCATTTTGTTAATCATTGTAATCGTTAACTTAAGTTTTGTCTGTGTATTTTGTAGATTCGTACGAACTTGTAGGTTCGTACGAACTTAGAGTAGGTACGAACTTGTAGGTTCGTACGAACTTAGATGTTCGTACGAACTTGGTAGGTTCGTACGAACTTAGAAGCAGCTAAGTTCGTACGAACTTAGTTGCCTATAAATACACAAGTCCGAAAAAGTGGGAAAAAAGGAGTTTAGGAACTGGGTTTTTCCAGCTAGGTTCGAATACTCTGTGTAACTTCGAATGTAACCTCGTTTACATTCAATAAAAGTGATATTTGTACTCGTTTGTTATCGTTTTGTTTATGTGAGGATTCCGCACTCATATAAACGTTATTACCCCGTAGATTCAAGCCCGGAGGGGACTTACAATAACCAACACAAATTAACCAACAACTCAATAACAATTAATCACTAAATCACCTATAATTTAATTAACCTACACTTTAATTCTATATAGTTAACAAATACATACACTTTAACAATAACTAAATTCAATAACCATACATATATACAAGACTTTGATTCTACAAATGTGACATACACTTTAATTCTAATACTTAACAAATACATATACTTTAACAATAACTAAATTCATTAACCATACATATATACAAGACTTTGATTCCAAAAATGTGACCTACACTTTAATTCTATATAGTTACCAAATACATACACTTTAACAATAACTAAATTCAATAACCATACATATATACAAGACTTTAATTCCACAAATGTGACCTACACTTTAATTCTAATACTTAACAAATACATATACTTTACCAATAACTAAATTTAATAACCATACATATATACAAGTCTTTGATTCCAAAAGCGACCTACACTTTAATTCTATATAGTTAACAAATACATACACTTTAACAATAACTAAATTCAATAACCATACATATATACAAGACTTTAATTCCACAAATGTGACCTACACTTTAATTCTAATACTGAACAAATACATACACTTTAACAATAACTAAATTCAATAACTATACATATATACAAGACTTTAACAAAATACATACCCTTATCAACTTTCTTTAACCTCTCAAAATACATATTCTCCATCAACTTAACTAACAAACTACAAAGTTAACAACAAATTCAAGGAATCAAGTCAAAATCTATACACTTAAACATATACATAAACTTTAACAAAATACATACACTCAATTTTCTTTAACCTTAAAAAATACACACTTTGCATCAATTTAACTAAGAAATTCAAGGAATCATTTAATATCTATACACTTAAACAAAATAACATAAAAATTAACAACAAGTTCAAGGAATCATTCATACATACACTCAATTTATCAAATCACACAATTAACATAGAAAAAAAAATTAACAAGTTAGAAAGACCTTAAATGTTAGTGAGGGTAAACAATGGAGGTCGGCCGAATTTGAAGAGTGTCGACCAGAATTGGAGAGTGTTGGCCGGAGGTGGTGAAGATGATGGGTTTTTATGGTGAAATAAGGTGTAGAGGTGAAAGTGGTGGTAAATTGGTGGTGGATATGGGGTTTTAGGGTGAAATAATGTGGAATTTTAGGGTGAAAAGAGGTAGGTGTGACGGAGGGCAGAGAGAAAAAAAAAGGGAGTTAGGATTGGACAATGAAAAAGAGGATAAGTTTTATAATTTGACAGGGGGTTTTAGCGACGAATTTTAGGGCTTTAGCGACAATTTTATCGTCCCTAAAGGTAGACCGGGAAAATTTAATTTTTTCGCACAAAATGGAGGGACTTTTAATTTTTTTTAAAAATCGTCCCTAAAACCCTAAAATCATCCCTAAAACTCTAAAATCGTTCCTAAAGTGTTTAAATTTTAATTTAATTAATTTAAAAATATATAAATACTAAACTCATAAACTTATTTAATTATCAACTAAAACTTTTTTTTATTAAATTATTGTAACATAACTCAATTAAATTAGCATTTAATTAAATTATGCAAAAGTATATATTAATATTCTAAAAATTTTTGAAACTTTATTTAGTTACTAAATTATATGAACAAACTATTTTTATTTTGTAATAGTAATACTTATAATATCAAACAAACTTCTATTAATTTATGTCAGACACGAACCGACCAACGTTACGACGTAATCATAAACCTAAACGCTAGACGCTAACCCTTAAACCAAAAACCTTCAACGATAAACCCTAAACAAATTAACTACTTTAATAATTAAATAATTTATCATTTAAAAGTTTATATTTTATATTGTTAATCAAAACGACATAATAATAAACCTAACCCCAAAACCCTAAATGATAAATCCTCAACGATGAACCCTAAACAACCCAACCACTTTAATAATTACATTATTTATCATTTAAAAGTTTATATGATATATTATTTATCAAAACGACGTCATCATAAACCTAAACCCTAAATGGTAAGCCCTAAAGGATAAACCTCAAACCCTCAACGATAAACATTAAACAACCCAAGTACTTTTATAATTACATAATTTATCATTTTAAAGTTTATATGATGTATTATTTATCAAAACGACGTCATTATAAATCTAAACCCTAAATAGTAAGCCGTAAAGGATAAACCTCAAACCTTAAACGATAAACCCTCAATGATAAACACTAAACAGCCAAACTACTTTTATAATTATAATTTATCATTTTAAAGTTTATATGTCGTATTGTAAATCAAAACGACATAATCGTAACACTAACCCCTAAACGCTGACCCCACTAAACGCTAAACCTCAAACCCTAAACGATAAACCCTCAATGATAAACACTAAACAACCCAATTACTTATATAATTACATAATTTATCATTTTAAAATTTATATGTCGTAGTGTAAATCAAACGACATAATCATAACACTAACCCCTAAACGCTAACCCACTAACCCCTAAACCCTAAAAAATATACAATTTATAACTATAATTTACTTCTATATATATTTTAATTTATCATTCAAAAAGTATTTCGTGTTAATTTTATTTCTATAAATAAAACGAGAACAAAGTATTTGGGATTGCATGGTAAATTTTGATTTTGGACCAAAATATAAAGGAAAATAAATAAAAATACTTTTAGAGACGATAAAATCGTCGCTAGAAGTGGGCGGGACCAAAAGTTAAAAAGAAAAATTAATTAAAATATCTTTAGGGATGATAAAATCGTCGCTAAAAGTCGGGCGGAAAAACGTAAAATTTTAGAGGCAAAAATTAAAAAGAAAAATAAATAAGAATACCTTTAGTGACGATAAAATCGTCGCTAAAGGTTTAGTCAAAAGTTTGACCCGTCCTTGGTCAACTTGGGCAAAATTTTGTCATTTAGTGGGTTTTAGGAATGATTTTTATAGTCGCTAAAAGTCCCCTATCTTATTTTCTCATTTTTCTTGTAGTGAATTTTCTGAATGACCTACTTAGTGGATGATTCGTTTTTGATCAATATCCTAATAAACTCCCTGTTATTCTTATTTTTAGGATGCTAACCACGTCATTTAGCTTTTACGTATCGTTACTACCCGCAGGCTAATATGACCCAAACATATTTTGTAATATCAAATCGGATATTACAACTGGCATATTTACTTACATGACAATCAAATTTGTTTCCGACGAGAGGTTCTCCAATGGAATGGTTTCGTCGAAATCCGTAGCTAAAAGCCATTTCTCATTATTCAATTGGTGAAGTAACTCATCATTTATCATCATGATATTTGACTGAATATATCATAAGTTTATCACGAGAACATGATATGGTGATATTTACACGAGAAATTGGTATTTTCATTACATTTATAAGGGTTCTATTATTATTTTATATTTATTTTAGATATCACTTTTCTTAATTAACACCTCATTTTAGTTCAACATTAAATTAAATATAAAAGTAATAATAAGGTTTCTATACAAATTTTAAGCAAATGCTATAACCCTTACCACTATGGTTAAACATGCATAACATACAATTACAAATTCAGTTTACATTTACAAATTGATTACATTCTATATTTATACTTACTTTTCGAAAATATATATAGGTGTTGATGTTATATTCATAAAAATAATTAGTTATAATTTTAAAAAGTTTATATGTATGATATGTTAACCATAAATCTAATGTATAATGTACAATTTTTCTTGATAATACAATAAATTATGCATTACGGGGTTGTGCCATGTCTATTAAAATATTAAAAATCTGATCTATGCATCAGTTAATTTAGGGTACATATCACTTCCCTTTTAATAACTACTCACCGAAGCATTCTGTCGCAACGCGACGGACGTAACATCTAGTTTTCAACAATTTATGCTGTTACTGGTAACATCTAGTTTTATATGTAGTATGGAATTTACCCCGAAAGCTAGACAAATCACACATGGAAGTTTGTCTATACCTTTGTCTATTATCGACCGTTCAATCCACAGTTGGCTAACCCGTTTCAATATTTATGATCGTTCGAATTTGACCAATTCATCACATGACGATTCCGCAACAATTTCACAGTGACCCATTGATTCTGCAACAACCTCCGGGGCGACCTCCGGAGATAGCCAGTGACCATGCATTGGCCAGCCGGCTAAGTTTGACTTCGCAATGATCACGTGGTTTAGTGTCATTTTATGACATTTTTTAAGTTATTTCGTAGGAATATATTCTTGGATAAAGTTATGAAGTAGGATCCTCTCAAGTTATATATTCTTCGATTTAAATTTTATGTAGTTTATCTATTATTTTCATATATGATCAGAATCATGTAACATGAGTCACCATCTTACTTGAGAGGATTTTGGTCCTATAATTACTGGAATGATTTATGTTCGCTTTCATTATTCAACATTCCTGTACCAAAATTCCATCATGTGATCTTATTTTCAAATAAATTAAGTAATCTGAAGTTATCGGACGAATATTTAATGTAAATAATTTCATTTGTAACGGGGAAGGATCATTATTTGGGAATCAGAATCTCGCCTGTGAGCTGTTGATGCTTTTCTCAAACTCAGCCGTCACACTTTTAATATAAATGATCTCTTAATCGAAATATATTTTATAATTTAATAAATATATAATAGTTAAGTTGAGAGTCTGTTTGGTGAGTATCCATAGGTTATAACTGTAGGCTGTAGAATGTAGTTATAGTTTTAGGTTATGAACTTTTTATGGAAAGTTACTTCTAGTAATTTTGAGATTTCGAGTTTTTCATTGGATTTTAACGCTACAACTTGTATATGACAAACAAAAATTTTAAAATTTTATTCATATCAAACAGGTAAACCAACCATTTATATCTTTCGATTGAATCAACTGTTGATAATGTATATTCAACCTCGGCTAACAGAACATGAAATTAACATTAAAAAATTCATAGCAAATTAAAGCATTTTGTATTTGTTGTTGGATATCTATACGGACAACTAATTGAGCGGAAAGTAACTCATTGAATTCTTTTACCATTAAGTTAAAGTGTTATAGCATCAATTTCTTGTTATTATTTTGTTAGAAACACAATTACTTATTTATATTACTTTATAATTGAAAAATCACATCAATACTACTAGATAAAAACGTGTTATAAACTCCATGTATTTGTTTTACATTTGTAGGCTCTACATATGTTTATGTACGAATGCGTCTTTTTAATATTTCACAATCTAATAATTTTATGGTTAAAAACCACCAATCCCATTCCTACTCCGTGATTCACTACAAGTTGTTTGGTACCATGGTTACTAATCATGCTTAGCCAATGTGAGATGTGCACAAATGAAAAACTCTAAGGCTATCTTCATCAAATATTATATTAAATTTGATACAAATTAAAATTAATTTATCAATATTAAATGTAAATATGTGATATCGTTATAAAGATAAAGTTTATTAAAAACTGACTATAAATGTAACGTGTTTATTTTTTAGTTAAACAAATATCATTACAACAATAAACATTAAAGATGATGTATGTATGTTAATTGTAGATATAAGTGGAAGTTTTAGTATATTTAACATATAACGTATTTAAAAGAATGATACGTTGAATATCATCTAGATTTCAAGTTTGTTTCATTAGAAACAAAGTATAATGTATACAAACATAATTTTCTAGACGAGTCTGAGACGAGTCTATTTATAGACAAAGTATAATGTATTCAAATGAATTATATAACTAATGACGTTTATTTTTGTAAGTTTTGAACTTATATAATATAATTATTTTTATTAAAAGGGTTATTTAAAATTAAAAAATTTGATGCAAGGTTTGTTGTTACATCAAAATTGTTACAAAATTTTTAAAAATTTGGTGTATATAAAATTTATATAAAATTTAATGAGTTGATTAGAAATAAAGTATTACACTAAAATATTAAAATTTGCGTTTAGGAGATGAGTTAACATCCTTAGACAATGTTGGATTGGATACTTGAGGTTGTTGGTTAAAACAAAACTTGGCCTCAAAGATGGCACAAAAGCCCATAAGGATGTCTAGTCCATGAAAACATCCCAAAACAAAAATATGGTTTGGATTTATTTAACTTACAGAGTTAAAATTAAATATGAATGATATTCGCTCTACAATATATACATACGCGCATGCGAACGTTAACTATATTTATATCTTTACAATATAAAAACTTGACGTGAAACCATTATCTTTTTTATAATAAAGGAAATGTGAATATCACATTAATATGTATACTAGTAATTATCTATATGAACAAAGTTGAAAATTATAATTAATTATTCGGAATCACATTTGTACGATCACCGATTAGTCAAGTGAAAGATCCTTTACAATTTGAAAGTCGAATTGAATATAGTTGTATGGACATGTTACACCTTATATTAGTTGAAGATCGTAAAGTTTTCACAATAATATAAACAGATGAATCAATCACTGCTTTAATATATTAGGGTCACTTTGGTCGGGATTATGTTATAGCTTCAAAATCATAAATACTTCTCGTATATGAACTGATTAACCTTTTAGATAGTTATATACACAATATAGCACACACAAAGGTGTCAGCATGCAGCAATCGGTATTACAAGAGTATATTTTAGCATCTCTTTTTGATCATGTGCAGACAAATATTATTAGAAAAAAACACAATTATAGTCGTATATGTTATAAGTAGAAATAAACTGAATAACATTATTTCCTTGGGATATCTTGAAATAATATATAATAAAAAATTTTGTCGAGTCGATGCAATCATAACTGTACCATTAAGTTTATGATGTGATTAAATCTTCATATGACAAAAAGTTTCTTGTTAAAAAGTATGTTAGTTTTTCGTGGTTCAATCTCAAATGATATACACTCTGTAGCAAAAGGAAACACGGCTCAAAAAATCTGGGTATCAAGTTTATGCAATAGTTGCATTAATGCATACGTTGGGCATTCAAGTGCATCATGCCTTGGGTTCATTGGCTTGTTCAAATGGACAGTTCAACATGAAGCGTGTAGATGCATAAGCTCCTTTGGCTGACTGTTTTTTAAATGTTAGTTTGGTTCTTTCATGATTCATGTCTCTTAATGAGCATTAAAAAATAGGTAGCTTATGTTTGTTCTTCCGTTAGTTTGTGAGGTCATTTAGGTTGTTCAGGAAGTCATTTCAAAATTCTTGTATTTCTCTTCCCCTCTTCAACTTTGTTGAGAAAGACTTTATCAATATTACTTTTATATTTTTCGTCTTTATAAAAATTTAGAGGAAAATTCTAAATCTAGGAGAAAGGGGAAGTAATAACATACTTTTCGGGACAGTTAACATTCTTTTCAGCAAATCTAAAAAATATGTATATTTTTTAATAAATGTTATTCATAATCGATAGTATGAATGTTAAGCTTTCTTGATAAATTTTTCATGTAGGTTATAACATCAATATATGAATATTAGATAAAAAAATCGTTAACATTCATCTTGACTGAAAGTTACCAAAATGAAAATAACATTGATGAATTTTTATCATCAGCGTCTATTTGACTAACATTAATTGAAAGAGCATCAATTGACGAATGTTAAGTGATAAATTCAACAACATTATTTTAAAAATAATGTAACCGGGGGATGAGGAAGCAGTAACATGCTTTTCGGAGTAGTTAAACATTTTTTCAGTAAATGTCAAAAAAAGAAAAGAGTTTTTAATAAATGTTAATTAGAATCAATATATCAATGTTGAACTTTCTTGATGATTTTTTTATATATATGTTATAACATTAATTGATAAATATTAGATAAAAAATTGTTAACATTCATCCTGATTGAATGTTAGCAAAATGAAAATTACATTGACGAATGTTACATCAACGTCTATTTGACTAACATCAACCGAAACAACATCAATTGATGAATGTTAACCAATAAACTCAATAACATTCTTATTAAAATAATGTAGCTGGGGGATGGGGAAGGAGTAACATGCTTTTTGGGATTGTTAAACATTTTTTTCGGTAAATGTCAAAAAAAAAAAAAAGAGTTTTTAATAAGTGTTAATCAGAATCAATAGTATAAATGTTAAACTTTCTTGATGAATTTTTTATGTAGGTTATAACATTAATTGATGAATATTAGATAAAAAAAATTTTAACATTCATCCTGACTGAATGTTACCAAATTAAAAAAAGTTACCAAATGAAAATAAAGTTGACTAATGTTATCAGCAACATTTATTTGACTGACAATCATTGAAAGAACATCCATTCGTGATTGTTAAGTAATAAAGTCTGTGTTATAGAGTCTATCACTTTATGAATAATTTTTCAATGAATATCAGTGAAATACATATTTATCCATGATTTTTAACTAATACTATCCATTTTGGTTAACATTCAGTTGGGATGAATGTTAACAATTCTCGTTTATATTCATTAACTAATGTTACAACTTATGAAAAAAATTGTGAAAAAATATTAGTAGTTTTAGCATTGGTTTTGATTAATATTTATTGGTATTTTTTTTTTTACATTTACTGAAAAGAATGTTAACTATTTGAAAAGCATTTTATTTCTTCCCACTTCCCAAAAGATAATGCTTTCCTTAAAATTTCCCCCAACTAAACTTTATCACGAGACAAATGAGACACCACATAATTGTGCCATGTATCCTTTAAGTTAAACTAGTCAAAGGATATCTTAGTAATTTTACTTGCATAATTATATAATCATTAAATTAAATTAATAAACTTCTCCCTCCAGGCTTCCTCTCTTTATGCTCAGTTGACACCTACCTCTTCCCTAGAAACCTAATCTTTCTTTTCTCTCTCATAAACTTAATTTATTTTTCTTTATGCTCCTCTAACTCTCTCTACGAATTAAACATCGGAATACAGGCTAGCATCTGCCATAACCAATTTGTTTCGAATATAGAAATTGACTCGATGAAACACCAGCAGCCACCACTAATAAGTTGTTGGTCCATTAATTTTGTATTCAATTAACTACTAACAACAAATGTAATTAAAGAAAGAGGGATTGAACACAACTTTTCTCAAGTTTAAAGTTTATTGATTACATCAAAGAATAAGTTTATAATTGTTTATTGAAGAGCAAGACAAGTAAAACTGATGTAAGTAAACAATACTTGATGACAAATTTAACTACAACAAGTCACTCAACAAATAGACGCTGATGACTATCAGTGATTAAATACTGACTAAAGTATTAGCACAAGGCTCGCTGACTGACAAGAGTGACGGCTCAAATCAAAGTTCGAAGTTAATGTAAGGGATATACAATTCGGTTGTTGAAATGGGTATTTATAGTGTGATAAATGTTCGAATGGATACTTCAAACCCTAAAACGTATCTCAACCGAATTGGAAAAGGTTAAATGTAACTTTGAAGGAATAATATTACTGCTGACTTTATTCTTAGGATCTAGAAAAAAATGATTTAATTTTCTTGCAAATGTAATATAAGCGGTTGTACATATCCTTACAAAAGATATATATATATATATATAATCGTCGTATAACTTTACGTGTTCACCTTCTCAAGTACACAAGGTACTTGTCAAACCCTTTGTACTTTCTGGATAATAGCCTGAATTGCTAGTTAAATATATGAGAACACCGATTTCCACTTCAACATTGACTTCTCTTTCTTTCTTTCTTTCTTACTTATTCCTTAAGTTTCTTATATTTAGCCTTGTATTTTGATACTTTTACGATTCTCGTGAGGTTTTTTTTTTCAACACGCCGAGATTTACATTCAACAACAAAATGACCAAGTTTTTTACAATTAAAACAAAAAGCGTCAGATTTGTCAAAAGTTTGCTTTCCCTTATACTTTTTAGTGTAAGGTTTTTTGGGATATCTGTAGGTAGACACTGCAGACCTAGAAGAAGTGGTAGATCCTTGTTTAGAAAAAAATTTCAATTTTCAATCCATCATACCCATTTCGTCAACTAGTGACTCTAGATCACTTTCATCCTCTGTTGGTGCATTTTGTGTGACAACAGCCTCTAGTTTGTAATAGTTAGTTTTATAAGTCATTTTGTTAATCATTGTAATTATTAACTTTAGTTTTATATGTGTATTTTGTAGGTTCATACGAACTTAGTAGTAGGTTTGAACTTAGTAAGTTCGTACGAACTTAGAAGTTGCTAAGTTCGTACGAACTTAGGTGCCTATATATACACAAGTCCGAAAATAGGATTTCAGGGTTGAGGAACTGAGTTTCTAGGAGACTAGTTCGAATACTTTGTGTTTGTAAGTCTTAGTTCGAAGTAATACATATTTACATTCAATAAAGCTTAAATTGTGATCTTTACATATTTTTTATTACTCGTTTATTATCGTTTATGTTTATGTGAGGATTCCGTACTCGTATAAATAAGATTACCTCGTAGATCCAGGTCACGGGATCCTACATCCTCATTAACGGAAACATCAGCTATACCACCGCCGACTTCAATGGGATCATAAGTTGTCTTTACATTTGATGTAGAGGGGGTCTCTTCAGCAAGTTCCCATTTGCCACTAATGCAGTGTTATTGAGTTTGTAGGTTTTAGTGAGTGCAAGTTTCTGAAGTTTGTCTTGTTCTTTGCATAAAAAGGTTCCAAAAGGCTTTTCGTTGTCATTTTTTAATTGTCTCTAGTGTCCTTAGGGATATCGATAGAAAATTTTCTAATAGCTAGGTAGAGCATCCATTAATTTATTGATTACATCCGATGTTTTCTTCCTAATGCCAACAGTCTTTAGATAGTTCATCAAACAGTTAAAATGATTATAGGTTTAAGTGAGATTTTCAGTTTTGTTAGCCTCGAACAACTCATATTTACTATTTAGAAGAACACATATCTTTTGTTTATGAGATCAATTCCCTCATACAGAGTGCACATAAACTCCCAGATTTCTTTACCACTTGTACATTTGATGACAGAGTACTTGACGTTATTTGGTAAATATATGACTAGAAAAGATTGAAAAGGATCGATATCTACCAACATTTTATCCTGATCAAACCATTCACTCATAGGTTCGACTATACTCCTATGAGTTGTGTCATCATCACTACCACTAGCAATATGATTCCTTTCGAGTGTAGTATGAGGAACTGATGTCACGCCGAAAGGTTGGTTCATCATGGCGGGACGTCGTCGGTTGTGATTTCCGGAAAGTGACGAAACGACACTAAGTAGGATTTACTAGGATGATTAAATGATAAGTATAACTTAAGTGTCATTCTTTAAACTACAACGTGCATAGTATCTTAGGGAGATACGTTATCTTTGGTAATTCATCTTAAAAGGTTGAGGATTTGGTTTTTTTATTCTAATTTAGATTAAAAGTAGTAAAAGTAAATCGGGGAGGTTACTCTGTTACTATAGATATAGGGGTGTCCACTATGATGTCAACTTATGTCGGGTTATATGTTACACCTAAACTTTTTATACAAAATAAGAGTAAAAAAAAATTAAAAAAATTTGTTTTTTTTTTGTTGCCTGATGAATAGTGCTATCTGCCGGATAACCCTTTTTTGTCAAAAATCTGCATTTTCTGCATTTCCTATCCGCCGTATAGGTAAACCTATCCGCCGAATTGACCTCAGCTGTCTAGTTTTTCTCCACTTTTTCACAATTCAATCCTTTTAACATTCAACTTCAAACTTTTTCTTTCCAACATCAAATATACATGTCAAAACAACTTAATTTAGTAACAAACAACCTTTAACATCAAACTTTATACAAAAGCCCAATCTTGACCCATTTGGACACTTAATACAAAACACGAGCATATATAACAAATCTGGTATTCATAATTATGTTTTAAGTTAATTAGACTTGCATAACCTACAACGAGTATACCTCCACATTGATACTATACCACCTCCTTCCCACGGTCGTTCTTCTTACCTGACGAATTAGAGCCTACAAAACAATTTCAACTAACGGAATAAGCGAAATGCTTAGTGAGTATTTAGGCGATTAAATATATACATAATTAGCAATTTGCAAAGATTTATTAACATCTTAAACTTCAATCAACAATCAGACATTAATCAACATATTACTCAACTTTTCAATTGGGAAGCAACTAGCAATAGTTAACCAACAATTTTAACTGAAATCACCTATCCACAAGAAAACCAACAAATAACGACTAATTGCCAACATGAAACCAACTATCAACATAGTTCAACTACAATAACTACCAACTTGTGGCCGACATACCACAATCAACTATTATTATCAATAACTAGCAACGTACGACCAACATATCATATTCTACCATTTTCATCAACTACTAACAACTTGTGGCCAACGTACCACACTTGACCATCATCAACAATTAACAACTTGTAATCAAATAACATTCGCATCAACCATAATTTAAACAATTAACCACTGAACAAATAAACAACTGAGCATTTTACGACTGAATTGGGTCAAGGACCTCAAACTCCACTTCACGGATCCGTGTCATCTCCTCTTAGCACGAAGCTAATATGTCACCTTCTCTTAGCATGGGGCTAATATTTCTCCACTAAAACTTCAACCACTTGTGGTCAACTACCACATTCAACAACTTGAGGGTCAACTACCACATTCAACAATTTGACATAACAACTCAATTAGTCAAAACTAACATTGTATATATCTCCACAATTATTGTATTCACTTCTAATCAACAATCACATAACAACTTAGTCAACATAATTTGAATCATATCTCCACTATTAAACCAACGGGTTATAATAACTCATTACTTTCTAGCATGTAATCATCATCTAAATACAAGAATCCTCTTACACGGATGTAATCCGGATTCATGTATTCCATCCATCTATTTCACCACCAATTTAGTGTCAACATCACATTCAAAGACTTCGTCAAACATTTCATTCAAATACCTCATAAACAACTAAATTAACGTACATCAAACAACTCCACTATTATTAATAACTAAATTAAGATTATCACATCATTTGCAAATAACTTACCAAATTGAGCACATGAACCCTCTTACACGGATGTAATCTGGGTTCATGTAATACCCATAACCCATTTAACCCCGTTCATGTAATACCCATAACCCATTTAACCCCTATATACTCATCTCTTGGTTGTAAGGTTGATAATTTGCTACAAAGAATCGTTACCTCTTTAGTACCTAGCAAGCATCACATAGCAATAACAACATAATAAGATTACAACAACTAATTCACACATTTTTCCTACACTTCATCACTTAATTCCATAAAATGCTCAGTTTGACTTTTAAAAAGTCAAACTCAGCATATACTCTTACCAATTCTATCATCTAATTCATTCAACTGATTAATTGCTCCTTTCACTACTTTATTCATCATCAAAATTAGACTAAACAACATCTTCAACTAACAATTTCGTGGGTTATCTTCATTTGAACAAGAATTCAACATTTTAAATTTGGGTAGTCAACTTTAACAACATTTTCCATCATTTGTATGCTTGTATTAACAACAACTAGTGATTATCTACTCCTTTAAACACCAAATGAACATAATTTAGGTTTACTTAATCTATTATAGTAATTTCCACCCTTAATCCCTCTTTCCCCCAAATTTCTAGGTTAAACAAAGAGAAACACCACTTACCTTTGATGGATGATGATAGATAATGTTTAATTTAACTCTTCTAAGCTTAATTTTGTGATATCTCCCAGGAAGAATGTGTGTGTCTGTGTGTGTGTTTGGTACGATTTTAGTGTGTGTGGGAGTAGAGATTTCTAGTGTTTTATTTTAATTGTGTAGTTAAATTGGTATTTTACACCTCCAACCTCCTAGTCCCACTTACATAACAATATTTCATTCTCAATTATATATATATCAACTTAGGATATTTCCCAACTAGTAATGTTATACCACACAACTTATAAAAATAATTCATTTTTAAGAATTAAAATATTACTACTATTTTTGGGGTGTTACATTATAGTAATTATGTTGATGTGAGTTTAGCAATGACAAATATATACTTTTGGATAAGTCGTTTCTACGATCCTACCGAGTATCTGACACGAAGTTGAGCACTGAAAGTTCTCCCAAATGCAATAACCAATTTAGACAACAATTGTCCTCGAGTCCTGTTTCTCATTTCTCAGCCGCCAAAGAAGTCGTATCATGACATGAATTTTTGAATAAACAATAGCATGAACGGACATTAACCCACCGGAATATGTTAGGACAACCTTGTCTAGCGATTAGTTAAATTGTTATCATTCATTCATAAAAACTATCATCACTATTCTACTACATTACTCGAATACACAATAATCGAGTTACATCTGATAAGCTGATACAGACTAAACCTAAGCAACAATCAAATAAGAACATGCAATAGGTACACGAAGGGCAACATCTAGTTTAATAAAGTGTATGAATGAATTAACTAAGTTGTGAATATTCTGAAAGTTCTCTAAAAATATTTACTATATGGTATTGAATCTAATTTATCGCTATTCACATGCTCCGTGTCTCCCATAGACATATTTTAGTCACGAGAACATCATTCATGCTGGGTTTAATGATCTTCTAACACATAATGATTGAGTGACCTATACCTATGAGTTAGTAACGTTCAACCACGACAAGAGTTGGACAGATAAACAATTGAAATTCAATTCATATATACTTATATCAATTAATTACTGCATAAGCAGAGTAACAGTACAATAAATTACATAACTACGCCAGCCTAAAAGTGTATCATAGCGCATACTTTAAATTATTTAGCATATCATGTTTATTTCCAAATAATTAATATAGTAAGACATATTAAAATTAATTCGAAGATGCAATAAAATTAAAACATTGTATAGCGTAAATTAAATCTGGGAGCACCTCCTTACAATTAAATCCTATCTAATCTTTTAATTAATTATTAATCTTAATGGTGATTATATAATTAATTAGAGAAAAAGTCTAGAGTGAGAAAATAACTAGAAAGGAAAGAAAGTTGAAGGAAGAAGTGTATGTTGGTTGTTGATGCAATTATCTATTTATAGTTGACCCGTATTTTGACTTTTTTATTCGTATTTGACCTTCGAAAATCACTCCCGTATCGCACAACCATCCCAAGCTGAATTTATGCATATACAGGTCGTTTGGGCCGTATACAGCTCATGCAGGCGATATACGACTTGCACTGAACAGTATACGGTTCATGCAGGCCGTATACGGACCACACTGTTGTTGGCCGGATTTGCGGTGTCGTCGAGTCGTGTGCACGAGATCGTAACTTGTTTCCTCGTTTTGGCTCTAACTTCTCCGTTACTTATATGTTTTTAGCAATTGTTGAACCCACGTGATCGTAATCACCTGATCCATAATTTAAGATTAATTAACATATATTTTTCCAAATTTTATCAACTAGTTGATTAAAACGCGAGCGAAATGTCTTTTGTTGGTTTTGCTCTATTTTATTCGTTCTTCACCCGTTTTTAGTGATTCTTGAAGCATTGTCTTCGTAATTACTTAATTAATAAGATAAGACAAATAAATCATTATTTGGACAATTAAGTTAATTATTTGGTACAAAAGGATAAGATATTGTACGTAAAGCATGACTTTTTACTTGATATCAGGAACATATGGCCTTTCTTTAAGATTTAATTAGAAGTGGATCATGAACCCTTAGAAACAAAACCATACGACCTTTCCACATTGGAAATTGATAAGAATCGAACCCGGGTTGTCTCCTTTTGGAACCATTGTCAATGTATGAGTTCGTAGCTTCAAATACAAATACATGGTCAGTAGTCATAATAGATCTAGATATTAATTATCCAATATACTTTAATACCAATTGTAGGTCCACTAAGTTTGTATTGAGTTAACTACTAACAACAAATATAATAGTATCTCGTGACCAAGTGTTACATCAGAGAATGATGTAAACACTGGATAATGCTAAGTTACAAGAAGGGTTACTGTTAACATATGCATCGACTATAGACTACTTAAGATTATCTTTGTCATATATAAGTTACTTTAGAAGGGTTAGAGACCCAACATCAGTCTTCTTTTCTCCTCCGTCCTTATCGATTCCTACAGGTTTCTTAAGTTATCTATCATATTTCCCAACAGCGATCTCGATCGAGTTCTTATAAGTGAAGCAGATCTGGTATTTGTTTTCCGTCATCACTATTGGTGTTTGTTCATCAGGTTGCTTTCTAATATGTGCATCAACTATTTCAACGTGGATCGTGTTGTTCAATATTATGAAGGTGCAATAGATATCGAAGTGGAGAACGAGTACTTATGCACCACGTGTTTTTAAATTTCAAGTATGTATCTTGTAGCTTCTTAACATTTATTAAAAAAATTGTTATGTATACTAATAACATGAGACATGTGAACAAAAAAATTGATGTGAATTCAATTATTTTGGTTCTCGTCAACCTCTTTAAAGTCGTGCATCAATTTGCTTGCGGATGTGCATCAGTGTTTTGTATATGTTTTAAGTAAGAACAATCAAACATAATTTGTTTCTATTGGTTATACACTTATGTATCGGTTATAATGGTTGAGTTTTATAGGATGAATTGTTTTGGGACGTACTAAATATACTGCTTGACCCCTTAAAAGTCTATTGAAAACCATGTTTTTTTTTTTGGAAAATTGCAAGTCAGACTACATATATTGGAGACTTGGGATGTGATTTTCCTCTTGTTTTTTATTGCAAAGTACAACGACATAGTATTAAATGGTTGATCTGTTTTTTGATGAGACGATTACTACAATGAAACTAAAAATTTATTTAGAATGTAATTATAAGTCATATTCTCTAGTAACTTTAATGAAATTGAACAGTCATATAAGATTGATTATAAAAGTGCCAAAAGAACTTTTTAATCTTACACATTTTGTTACTCATTTTCTTTGGCTTTACACTTACAATGTCCTTTTCATATCAATTCTACTAAGAACAATGTTTATTTACAAACAAAAAAAATTAAAGTGATTCAACAAGTATTTATCTTTAACAAGTTTTATTCGTTTTGCTACGACTTCCAAACTTCTACACAAGTACTCCATCATCTTTATTTATCTATATATTTCCATCTATCTATCAATATAGTAAATAGAATACAAACATTAAGCAATAATATAGTAAGTATCTTTTTTCTATTAAATTTGTTTGTTCTCGTCAGAAGTATAAACATCTTAAAAACTTTTATTTTTAAAAAAATTTAAGCTCACTGCTAATATTACAAGGATTTCCCAACCTTATAATTAAAAAAAAAAAAACTATTTTACTTTTATTTTTTAAAGTGTTTTGTTTCACAAAATATCTTGTTTCTTGAAAACTAGAAAAGAGAGCGATGCTTCTTACCCTTTGAATTCTAGAGGAAGGGATTGATATTTTAGAAAATCTTAACCAACAAGACTTTGAATTTGTTGTACCTTATGCAAATCAACTTGTACATTTTGAAGATTTTGTAAACAATAAAAAGAGGAGAATTTCACAAAAGAACTAACTTTTGTCGGTAACAGTGGTTAAGTCTGTCGGCTACAGTGGCTACACTTATATTTTATGTGTATCTTTATCTAGGAATTTAATAAAAGTTATCAACTCAAGTATAATAATATTTCTAATGTTATTTTTCAAGGACAAAAAGGCAATAAATCATTTTCTTAACTATCCGAGTATTCGTACGAGCCACATACTTGTATGGTAATGGGATTTACTATGGAGAATAGTAGTGGTCCTGGATGAATTTCATGATGGTAACTTCATGATTATACTATATTTTTATGAAAATTTCATCTTAGTACTTTATTATTTTTATTTTTATTTAACTTTTTTAGTTGTTGCAAAATTCTAATAATTATCTAGTGATGGGTATTCAAAACTCGTGTTGAATATATTAATTTAATCTAATACTTAATAAAGTACATATAATTTATACTCACGTGTGATATCAAATTATACTTATGTATGATCGTGACGGTACATATAAAGTTAAGGATTTAAGTAAAGTTTATGGCACAAAAAAATGTAATTGTCTATTCGAATTAGAAGGGAAATATTTTAAAAAATATGATCGTTGGACATTAACACTGATATGTGTTGAACCTAATCATCAAACTGTACAGTATATAGAGGGGCATCCATTTGTAAAGCAATTAACAAAACATGAAATTAGTTTGGTCGCGGAACTAACAAGGAAAAATGTGGCGCCACGTGATATTTTATTAATACTAAAGGAGTAGAATGTGAATAACGTGTCCTCGGTCAAAACCATTTATAATATACGACAACAAATTCGTATAGCCGAGCAAGTAGACAAATCTCCCATGTAAGTTCTTATGTCCATTTCACATTTGAATGGTTACGTTTATGAGCTTTCTACAAAACGTGATGCGGCACCGAACGGTCGGTTATTGTCACGGCGTTGTCGTCACTGGTTGAGGTTGTCGTGACGGTGACAGAATGGTGTGCTATCAATGGGTGTTTTATATTTGTAATGCGGGGTATCCTAAATTACTTACTACGTACTAGGGTTTACCAAGTGGTGAGTATGACTTAGGTGTCGTTCTTAACACTCAATGGACATAGGATCTTAGGGCATAAGTTATCTTTGGAAATCTAGCTAATTTTCTTAAAGTGAGAGGGGTTTTGGTTTTCAGTTACTCTAATTTAATTAAATAAAGCTGTAAAATAAAGGGGGAATGAGTTGCTCAGTTGCATATATATATATATATATGGGTGTCCACTACATTGGATTAAGGTAGTTATGATGTTATGGCTTTAGTAGTAATAAATTCCTACTTCTGAATGAGTCGTTTCCACGAACCTGCCTCTTATCTAACACGAAGTTGTCTATAATCAGATAAGGGGCATGTCACTTGGGTGGTGGATACGAAGGCTCATATAGCACCGGGATTTATCCAAATATTATAGCCAACTTAATCAGACAGTCATCCTCGAGTCTTGTTCCTCATTCTCAGACATCAAAGATATCTATATTGATGACATGAATCGTTGAATGAACGATAAGATGAACGGGTGTTACCCCCACCGGAACAAGTTGGGATGACTTTGTTTAGCGGCCAGTTAAGTTGTCATCATTCATACATAGAAACTACAACTACTATTCTACTACATTATTATGTACATACAACAATCAATTAATATTCAAAGATCTAGTCATGCATTTAACTGAGTAGTGTGATCAATTGATACTGACTAAAAACGTAAGCAACAATCAAACAAAAACATGCAATAGGTATGTGAGGGTAGTATCCAGTTTTACGAGCCAGGTAAAGGAACTATCTAGGTTGTGGATATTCCGAAATTTCTCTAAAAAATATCCACTATGTGATACCAGATCTAACCTATCTCTATTCCAATGAACCGTGTCTCCTACAGACATATTTTAGTCAGGAGAACAGTCGTCATGTCGAATTCAATGATTCTTCTTACACATAATAATTAAGTGACATACACCTATGAATTAGCTACGTTCATTTAGAGGAAAGATTTTAACCACAACATGAGTTGGACAGGTAGATAATGGAGATTCGGTTCACATATTCGTATATTAATTAATTATCGTGTGGACAGAGTAACAGTATAATCGTTTACATAACTACACCAACGTAAACTTCTATCATAGCAAACACTTTAAGTTATTTAGCATAACATGGTAATTCTAGCATGCATTTCTAAACAATGAATAAAACAAGACATATTGAATTTAAATGCGTAGATATAAATAATTAAAACATATTACATGCGTAGGAACGTTCTAATATCGCAGTGTTTGGAGCAACTCCTTACAAATTACAAGCCCTAATTACCCTCCTAATTAATTATTAATCTTAGTGAATAAATAATTAATTAGAGAGAGAGGCTAGTGAGAAAAAATGAAAGAAAATAGTGTGTAAGGTGTAAAGGTGTGAAAAAGGTGTCTCAATGTTGGATGAGGAGGTTGGTATTTATAGGCAAGTTCCTGAACCGTATTTTAACCATCTAAACCCTATTTGACCTTCACAAAATCGGCCCGTATTGCGTGAATCGTATCAAGATGCAAGATTTACTGAAATACGGGTCGCGCGAACCGTATACGGTTCGTTTGAGCCATATACGGTTCAAACTGAGCCGTATACGGTTGGTGCGGTCCGTATCTCCGGGGTCATGTGCTTGTGTGCGGATCGTAATTCATTCGTTGCTTGTTTTCGTCATAACTTCTTCGTTTCTCGTCCGTTTTTAGCGATTCTTGTACCCACATGATCGTAATCTTATGATCTTCAATTTGATATTAATCAAAGATTTTTTCCATAAGTATCAAATCTATGATTTGAACGCGAGCGAATGGCCTTGTGTTGACTTTGCTTCATTTACTTCGGTTTTTGCTCGTTTTTTGTGAAGTTTGCAATATCGTCTTCCTAATTACCTAATTAGCACAATAAAGCAAATAAATTAATATGGATAAGAAAACATGCGTAAAAACGTGATTTTTACGCGTTATCAGAACGATTCAAACGAGTTAGAAAATCTCTTTTTTTGTTCATCCAAAATCATTAGATATTTGGCGTACATTCTCACATGTGGTGATTATTGATGCCACATATAAGACGAACATCTATAATATGCCATTTGTTGAAATTGTTGGTGTAATTTCAACTAACCTGACATTTTCCATAGCCTTTGCCTTTATGGAAAAAGAAAAGGAGGCTAACTATACATGGGTATCAAACTGTTTAAAGTTAACACTATATGGTTGCATGCATCCATGTGTTAGAATAACAGACAAATAGTTGGCTTTGATGAATGCATGCCATGAAAGTGTTTTCGGATGCTACTCGATTGCTTTGTAGATGTCACATTAACCAAAACATTGTGAAGAACTATAGGCAAACAATCAAATCACAACCTGACTAGGACTCATTTATTTCATTGTGGAAGTTGCTACATGTCACACCCCCAAATTTGACATTTACAGTTAATCATGCGGAAGCTTTCGGGGCGTGACGAGGATCGAATAACAATACCTCGAGCGTATGATTATCGCAGAACATCGATATTATAAGGATGCCAAAATAGTTTTACAAACATTTCGGCTCATCGAGCCGTCAACGTGTCAAGGTTATCAAATACATCATTTTAAATAAAACGCAAGTTCCGGGATTCAATAAAAATACATAAAGTCAATATTATAAATAAATCCCGTCAGTTTAAATATGGCATCCTAATCATCGTGGCAGGTACGGTCCCAAATATGCATGTGTCTTATGGCATAGCTAATTCCCCTGAAAAACATATTTATAAAAGGTCAACATATCGTTGAGTGAATTCACAGGTTTAATGACTTTATCATAAACCATTATTTATAAACATTTCATCAATAGATCAAAAGTGGCATCAACGGCCTATTGTGCGATTATTCTCAATTTAAAACAATAAAAGCAAACACTGACTGTGATCCCCCGCAGACTAGCTAGGTCCTGCGAGTTAATATGTCGAACTAAACCTATAACCAAACCACAACTCACATATAATTCGTTTGCCTTGGACCGGTTAAGTATACTCGTCCCCAAAGTGCGAAACAACGTCGCTAGTTAGCGCGACTAACTAAAATAAACGTGGGATGGGGATGTCAGCCCCGATAGTACTATCTGTATACTCAGTGGTTAGCGTCATCTTACTAATGGTTATAGTGATTGTCAGCAAGAGGACTTCTATGCTACAACATGAAGAATTTAGTCGCCCATAAAGATACGTTGTCAGGTTTTAATAATCGCATAAATCAGTTATATGTTTTTCACCCCAAATTTGAAAGCAGTAAAACGGTAAAAGTGGAGCTGTGAACTCACCTGGAGTCCGAGCGTGCTAGCAAAACAGTTTAATAATAATTCCCACGTAAGTCTCTTAACGTCCTAAACGTAAGAGCTTAAATCAATATCGGCAGACGACACAATGGTCAGTCTATGCCAGTTGTTCACTCAACACAATGGTCAGTCTATTTAAAAGAACGACACGTTGTGATCCCACTTTGTTTTCAAAATCATTAAATCGTAACTAAGTCCACATTAAAAATACCTTATTAAACGTATTATACTATTAATGTGTAACTTTCATTTATTCAATACATATACTTTCACATAGGTATATATATATTTATGTATCTCAATTACGTTTGATTTAGGGTTTCATGACATGTATTAACGTTGGTAGTCTTTCGTTATTATTATTATCATCACGTCATCTATTTCCATATACACATATAAATATATAAATATACTCATGTAAGCATCTATTTATATATATATATATATATATTCATTTTCACTATAATTACCATATTTTAAACGTTAGCATATATATATGTATCCTCAAAATCATTTACACATTTTTCTTGTCGTTATGATATATCGACCAACAATATGTACATTTATTCATACATACATTCCTATACACATATTAATATAGTTATACGCCTTTATAATTTATTTTCATACTTTTACCTTACGATATTATTTAATCCCTTTTAAATTCCATTTATAACCTAACTTTTATAACTTAAAGTTTAATAACCTACATTTTGTCCTAAGTTATTCTAGTACTTATTTTACACCAAATTACATGAAATACACTAATCTTTACATTAAAAGTCCTTAATATATGGTTTTAATCGTTTTTAACCTTTTCAACTTAGTTAACTCATTTTTAACAGATTCTGTCCCATTTTTAGGTCAACCTTGCTTACGGTTTTGACTAGTCAAACATGTTCATAAAATTATGAAAAATTTTCTACACGTTCTCCTATGTCTTAGCTTTCCAGGAACATAAGATTTGTAATTTTTGGTTAAGTCTAGGGGTCCAAATACATTTTACATCACACAAAGGTCCAACAGTACTTATTTTGGACAGTTGGTCATAGATCCATATGTATCTTGAGTTTTACTTAACTTCACAAAATGAAATCATACAACTTTCAAAGCTAACACAATTTGTGACTTTCAGGAAAAAGAATCAACTCTTTTTGATCTACGGTTTGAAAGTTATGATATTTTAAAGTCAGGTCATTTTCTGTCCCAACAGTACAGCTTGTACACTTTAACTTATAAATTCATTTTAAAATAGTAATACTCTTCTAAAAATTATGAATCCAGTGGGGTTTGATAGCTAACTTCTTGAACTTAACTTTAGAACTAAGAAACACGTAATTTCATCAAGATTTGACCAAGTTATGAAGCTTCAAAGTTAGAAAAATTTTCTGACGTTTTTCAAAATGCATAATAGTGGACTGTTTTGGTACATTTTTGCATAAATCACTTATCAAACATGTAAAAACGATTTTTAAAGCTAGATCTTGTAAAGAGTGAACATCTAAACATAATAGAACCATAAAATAATTATTTTATCATAAATATTACAAGATTATGGAAGAAATGGTCCTTACAATGCTCTAGGAAGCAAAGGGAAGTGAAATGGAGGTGGATGAGGTTTTGCAAGAGCTCCTAGTTTCCAATCCTTGGTTTTATGATGTGATTAACTTGGAAATGGTATAAGGATGTGATTATGAACGTTTTTGATGGTTTAAAAGTGAAGAAATGATGATCTAAGTGTGGTGGCTCATGGTGGTGCAAGGGAGGTGCAATGGTGGTTCAAGGAGGAATGTGGTGGTTGTTTGAGAGCAAAAGAGAGAGGGGAGGCTGCTGGAAATCAGCAGATTTAGAGGGAGAGAAAAGATGTTTGTGTGTGTGAAATGTGATGCAAGAATGGCCAAGTTATGGGGAGTAAGGGGAGGCAAGGTATGGGTGCAAGTATGGGTTCAAGTTGACCAAGAGGGGGGTCCTAGGGAGGGTGCTTGGGCAGATTTTTGGTCAAGGGGAGGACCCACTTGTGATTTCCCAAATCAAATTAAGTCTAGATATTTTAGTCATTAGGTGCTAATCTCGATTAGTTAGGTTTTAATTGCGCGATTAAAGTTAATTAGGAGTAATTAAGGTAGATTAAGGTTAGTTAGAGTAGTTCCTAGCGACTTAATTAATTATAAGTCCTTTCGATATCATACGTATGTTTTCGATAATTCGTTTATTACAATTCGCGAAATCTCTACGTTTTTGCGTTAATTGAATTTGTATATTCGTTGATTCTATTATTTGAAACGTTATGCCATAACTTGGCATATTAATAGTAAATAACTACTATTTAATTATCAAATAGTTTTACGTATTTATGAAAAATGATCACCAACATTCGTGAATGTCGGTCTCTACCGATTGTTTGTGTAATTCTCGATGATTACGAATGCATCCCGCATTAAAATAGTGTGCATCTCATATGCAACTATGGGCTTTGTGCTAGACTTATTTTGATGAAAACGAATTCACGTTAATTAAGTAGGAAATTAGCCTAAATGCACGTAATTAAAATGTACGAAATTTACCCTAATTTGAGGGTTGTCACACTACAAGATTCTCCAACGTTGATATCGTACTTGAATAACTACAATCAACTTAAATCAATGTTGATTCCATATTCACGTATGTTTTTGTATTTCACATTCATTATTTATTTTTGTGTATCCATAGAATTCTTACACCAAATATACTTTTTCAAGTATTTTCAACTACATAAATCAAAATTGGTTGAACAAATATAAGTAAATGTTTGTATCTGCCTGGATTGATCAACATCTCAACTTTGGAAATCGCACAACCAATCGAGTTGAGAGTCAACATGCAAAGTTAAAAAAATACTTGAAAATTTCAAAATCTAGTCTCGATAGATATGTTGGTTGTATTGATCACGTCATGGAGTCGCAACTTACACCAATTAATAAAAGCTTAGAAAAAAGCAAAATTGTCCGCATTCATCAACATAATCTAAAGTGTTTCAATTAATTACGAGGTTTTGTTTCAAATGCAGCTCTAAATAAAATACTTGAAGAACTTCAACGGTTAAAGGATTCCAAGTTAGACTCATTAAATTGGTTGTCAACTATGCAATAGTTGTGGGTTACCTTATGCTTGCAAACTTTCAGTCTACTTGAATTCAGGTAGATACATACATCTAAAATATATATATATTTTTTAATCTTGAACTTTTTAAAATTTAGGTATCTAAAATATATACATCTAAAATAGTTATTTATATATAAATGCATGTCGATGTATTCCCTTGGATTCGATAGTTATCTTTTGGAGGAAGTTAGATATTTTGCCGTCAACGTCTGCACGAAATGACGATATTAGTTATGACGATGAAGTATAACTTTTTAAAGAAAATTTAACAAGGAGTCTATAGTTGTGAAAAAAAGTTTGTTACAAAAGTTAAGGGATATAATTGGTCGAAATACAACTTTCATTTGGGAACCTTGAGTTCAAAAAAATACTTGTGGATGACCAAGCTTGCAAAACAATAGCAGAATAGGCGTGTCAATCCCAGTAGTCAAGATCCTGATAAGACTAGTTATTCTACCGCATCAAATAATAATTAATTAGTTTTTAAAGTAAAATAATTAAAATATGAGCACATCATTAAGAACTAAATTATTGCTTAAGTCATATCATTAAGGACTAATCAATATATCAACATAATTATTATTAAATTATTGCTTTAAATTTGAGTTAGTAAACTAAAAAGTTTTCTTCGTTATATAGAGTCCATTGGACTAACTAGATGGTACATGTGTTTGAAAAAAAAAATTAGAATGGCAGGAAAATTCAGTAGTTACTGAAACGGATGTCGACATGGGATAAAAATGATATTACCCAAATACCTCTACGACCATTCGAATGAACTAATAAAAACTAGTTATTTAAGTTATAATTAATGTACCTAATAAGTGATCCAGTAGTTTAAAATTGTTTCTTATTTATTTTACATCAAGTCTTATTTCACAATAAGTCTATACATACATATATATATATATATATAAGCATCAAATTTAATAAGAACATAATATTAAAATGAGAACAATGAGAATACTTTTAATTTTCATTTACAATTTATTTTTATTTGTGAAGCTTTAACTTTTTTTATTTCGTAAAAATTTTTAATTGTGAATCTTTATTATTTTTTGACTTTACAAAAATTTACGAAAGATGAAACTCTATTTCAATTCAATAGTGTTTATTGTCTAAATTATTCTTTCAAGAACAATTTATGGAAACCAATTATTCAAATTGTTTGAATATTAATTCAATTTCTTAACAAAAATAAAAAATCAATTCAAATTTATATTTATATTCTTTTTGTCAATCCTATAATTCTATCATTTTTTATTTAAACTCTAAAAACTTATATAATCTAAATTCTGTAATTACTATATATATAATTTTGTATTAAATTATTGGCATGTATTATACGTACATATTCAATTATTTTTATGGTTAATTGATTTTTATATTTTGAACTAAAAATTTTTCAAAATCATCAAATACTAATAAACTAAAGAACCTAATTGAATATCGTAACAAATATAATCACCCGCTACTTTACCCGTGCAATATGCCATTATAATTTTAATTTAATCTCCAAATCTCCTTATCTTTTTAACTATGTCGTTTTTCTAGTTATATTTGTCAATAGGGTTCGGTCTGCAATCTCCAATTGTGTATGATCTCAAGTCAACATTTGTTGAAGCTTATATACTAGTTAAATTTCTGCCAAACAAAAAGAAGAGAAAAATTTAAGTTTCTTATATGAATTAGCTAGAAACGAAATTACTTATTCACATGAATAAAACAACAAAAGTAGCAAATGTGTCTTTGAGTAATAAAAATTGCAAAGTATGGTCGAAAATTAATAGGTAGACAAGGAGTCGGTGAGCACCCATTCAATAAAACAATAAAGAAAGACACCTGGGAAAGTTTCAGTGGTACATGATAATTAAATAGTTTATATTGATAAATAATTAAATTAAATTAAATACTTTTTATGGCTTTCTTAAAGTTTTCAGCGAACTAAACGTGTAGTTATTTTCCAGTAATGCTAACTTGTAGTGAGCCTAAGCGTGTTCTTTTATTCTAAAATCAAGGACATGTATTTTAGCCTAAAGAAAAAGTAAGCTCATTATTTTAATATATGAGAAAATATATATTCAATAAACAATTTGTAGATATTTCCATTGTATTAGACACAGATACTAAAACCATATGCTTTTCACACTATGCCGTTCATACAGGTACTTTGCTTGATTTCAGCTGTTATAATAATAACAGCTACTAAGTGATTGATTTTGCATATGAACCTTTCTTTAGATTTACCTTTTGAAATAGTGTAAAAGTCGTATATATTTAATTCCTTTGAATTCAATAGATATTTGAAGTGTTTACACATCCGAGGAGCAATTGTTTATATGGACTTTTTTTTAAATAGGAACAATAAGCCAGCCAAACCAAAGCAAGCAAAACTTGTTAATAAGGATCTGGTCAAACAGTCAAACCAACTCCTATTATACTTTCTACAGGGACCGACGTTGCCGTCTGTCTTTGGTCAACCAACTAACCTCCCACCACGTCATATATCGTTTTCTTATTGTTAATTATTTTCCATATGTATAAATACATTACAACCCAACCTCATATTTCCTTCTCTATTCTTTCATTTCATTTCAATTCATCAAACTCACCATCACTACTGAGTTACAATATCTAATTTACGTGTCAATTTATAATCTGATTCGTTTCGCCTGATGGGAAACTGTTGCGTGAAAGGATCAAGATTTGAGTGGGCAGAAACCGACGATGAAAACGATCAATGGGTGTACTACTCTGACCCCAATCTTCAACATAAACAAAGCCTTTTGAGTGACCAAGATACCGAAAATAAATCGAGTAACGGCGTTTCTTTAAGTGAAAACGACAATAATGGTAAGCACAGAGAAGTGAAGATTATGTTGACTAAGAAGAAGCTTGAAGAATTATTGGGTAACGTTGAGGATCTTCAAAACATCCCCGTGGATCAAATATTGGATCGTTTGGTCGACTCAAGCGATCGTTTTGAGTTCCACGATATTGATCATCATCATGAAGTATGGAAGCCCATGTTATCAAGTATCCCTGAGGAGAACTAGCAATCTGGATCACTTTTTGTTGTTAGTAAAATGTTTGATTTGCTTTTTGTCAATTTTTGTTTTGTGTAAATATGTGATATGTTTTATACAATCTACTTCCTCATATTCGTTATAAATAAATACTCCAATTTATACATGTCTTTAGTTAAAACTTAGTAAAAGGCCGGCTACTAGATTATTTAAGATACCAACTTTGCTTTTTACTTTTTATATATTTTTGGTATCCAAACCAAGATGCACAACCTCAGCAAAAGTCACAAAAACTAATTAAAGTAAAAAAAATATTATTAAAAAACGAGGTGTTAACGTGTTAGACAAGTTTGCATTCCTTTTATAGTAACAGTCTCTTCGCATATCAATGGGGGGGCACCTAGTTGCGTTGTTCTGAAAATTACGATGTATTGCTCGTCAAATGAAATATTGATAAAGATACCCGGCTTGAAACTTACTATACTAATTTTAATCCTAAACTAAATGATTAAAGTTGGTACAGTAAGTTTCAAGGTCACTATCCAATAACTTTTTATCTAATGCGCATGCGCACGTATTTTACCGCTTCTTTTTAGTTAGGCTATATGAACACCATTTATATGTTATTCATGCCTATATACTATCTATATATCATTAAAGTTACAATTAGCAGCTTTTTACTTATTTAAAACAAATAATGATTAGGTTATCAATTAATTTACTTTTTCATATTCTTATTACTGTTAATATTATTATTATTATTATTATTATTATTATTATTATTACCGTAAGTGTTATTTAATTTTGATTATACTTAAAAAGATATACATAATTATTTTTAACAATATATATAATTAGTTTTCGTTTAATTTTCCTTTTTTATGCAAAGTAGTAACGTAAGTTTCATTAAGACTTAAGAGCATCCATAAAAAAAACTTTTTTTAAAGCGTTTTCGTAAAAGCTTTTTTGTGAAAAGTTTTCATCCTAAGGAACAAAAGTTTTTAAGTAAATTAATTCCATTAAAAGTGATGGTCCCGTAAATAGTAGTCAAGTGTAAAAACAAACAATAAATTTAAGTATATTTATGACAAATTTGCTTCTAACAGATTTTCAGCGAGAGTACGCTGATAACATTCAATGATCAACACTTAACTGATAAGTGAGGGCATAATGGCTCACTGACAAACAGGATTATGCTTAATTAAGGTTGGAGGTTGTTAAGAATATAAATAGGATTTGCATGTGTATTATTTGTATTAAGTGTGAGATGTATGAGATTAGTATAAATAGGTGGTTAACCTTTTTCATTTGTAACACTTATATTGAAAATATTAATTTGTGCTTAATAGAAAATCATTCAATCAAATTCTCTTTCAACATTCATCATACATTTGCTTGATTTTGGAGTAACAATTGATATCAGAGCTTGAGTGATTAAAGATTTGAAGAAAAATGAATCGAAATGGGTATTTGAATGAAAAGCTACTGTGATTGTTCAATTCGAAGTGAAATTGAAGTGGATTTGACAAATTGAACCGATCAATTTGTTTCATAAGTGTTTAGGATCAAATTGGAAGTGATTTCAGTTACTAAATTCATCATTTGATCGATCTCAAATTTGGTGTTCTTAGTGTATGAGACTTTATTCATGAGACTTTAGCTGAGACTTTATTCATGCGACTTTAGCTGAGACTTTATTCATGAGACTTTATCTCTGTGATTTTATCAGTAATGTCGCATTCATATATTGATTATTTTAAGACTTTTAAAAACTAATATTGAGTACGTTGTTCCGTTTTGACTATGTTTGACATATTTGACTAGTTTTGACCTATGATTGACTTGTTTTGATTAACTTGACATCCTTCAACATTCGTTGACATATGTTCACTGAATTTGACTTGATAAGTGTGAATTTGACTTGCTTAAGTGTTTATGATTAATGATTCTTAGTTGATGAATTTTCAGGAGTCTTTTTATGCTTCGTTGACTTTAAGATGTCAAATTAGTATTGTGAAGGAGATTAATAGGATATTGACACATGAACAAACTAAAATATTTAGAGACACATGCTTTGGTATATGGTTTGGATTTGATGTGTCCGGACAATGACCCGGGTTATGTACATTATATACTGTAGAGACGATGTGAGCATTCCACGGCTGAATAAATCTATTGAGGAGGTAAAAGAGTTTATAGTTTAGGGTGACCCCGAGTTATGAATACGATTCGGGCGGAGGGAATTCAGTTTGGTGATCGGATTTCGGTTTGGTCCCAAGACTTGTATGATGGATTATATTCCCGAGGATCTTTGTAAGAAGACCCCTGCATTTTGAGATCGGGTGTACCCAGAGTCTGGAAAGTGCATCTCTATAGATGAGGTCTTGGCAAAGCTAAAATTAAAGAGACATTTGTTAGGGAGAAATTTTTTAGCGACAATGATTGTGTGCGCTTATCCATCATTATGCTTATAAAGCGGGGCTTCATAGGAAAGGAGCCCAATCAAGTTGTTGACGATAGTTTTCGGCATCTGCAAAAAGATTTCAGTGTCTTTAACGAGTACCCTTGGGGTTCTCATATTTAGGAGCAGACTTATTCCCAGTTGTATGATCGTTGGAGAGACTAAGCAGCCACATTTTAAAATTATATAACCTTGTTTTTTGCTTAATTGAAACTGCAGGAGGATGATAAAAATTTAAGGCCGTTGAGGACGCTTAAGCTGAATGATATTTAGAAGAATTTTAATTGGTGGGTGAAGCAGATGTAGGTTGATGATGATGACGATGTCAAGCAACTTACGAAGAAGGCCCGGAAAAGTCAGGAGGATGAGTCTCGCCCGCCTTCACCCACCTCATCTGATCATATAGATCATGATCACGGTACATTTGATTTAGTTATCAGACATCCGAGCAGGCTGCCACCATCCCTACATTACGGGATCGCGTGGTAGCGCCAAATGCCACCATAGCCACATTACGGGCGCATGTAGACACGCATGATGCCACCATCGCCGCATTACTAGAGCGGATGGACACGTAGTCCACCTCCATCGCCACATTGCAGGAGCAGATGCAGACTCTGCTTTAGGTATTAAGTTGTTTACAAATCCTATCTTAATGATTTTGTATTTAACGCATATTCTAATTAATTAATTCAGGACCACGACCACGATGATGAAGAAGGTCATATACCTAACCTAGGTCCCCCTTCTGCATCCTAGCTCTCCACGCCACGTGAGTTTAATTTGCGGCGTGGTTTGCGAGCGCGGTGAACGGGTAAGGCTAGGCTATCACCGATAATCATGAAATTTCATTCACATTGTTGTGTTTAGCAAAGATTAAAACATTTCATTAGATATAATTTTAAAACGTTGCAAAAACAATACAATACAACACACTAAGTGATTATTAACTAATCGAACAACCGTCTTGCACTTGAATAGCCGGTCATAATCTTAGAAATGGGTAACGGCATCTTTGTTTCAGAATTTGACGGATGTGTCAAATCATTGCGTGTAACGTAGACCTCAATTTCTCTACGTATTTTAGCAAATTTAGTAATCTGCTCCAATTGCTCGACGTTATCTATTATCAACTGTAACCCAGTATCTAGCTCTTTATAATGCTCTTTAAAGTAGCAGTACCACCCCAAGATGGAGTATAATAACCCAGCTCTTCCAAAATGTAATTCAAAATTTTTTTTGAAAATTCATCAACATCTACACAATCAATAAACGTCAATAAAACTTAAAAATACATTATTTTTGCGCTCTAAAAATCTCCACCGTGACGAAGCACGATGCTAAACAACTCAAAAACTGTTGCGTATAATTCATCAGTTTTTTATTTTTAATTTGTAGATTGAAACTATTAAAATTGATCGGTGTGAACCATTTAGGAAAGTGTTGATTTTTAAAGCAACCTAAAGTGGTTGTAGTTTTACTTAAATTTGTTCAAAACTTGTGTCATCTTATCTTAAGGTCAAAGTATTTATAGAAATTTTAAGAATCCCGAAAATCACAAAAGATCTTATCCAAAATGGATAAAAAGGCATTTTATCCAAAACTTAATTGGACATGCAAACGAGGACACGCAACTCCCAATTTGCGAGTTGCGTGGCCATCTAGCACGTCCACTACAAATTTTCTTAGTCACGTGCCTGTAAACGATCCCAAGTAACTGGTACACGCAACCTACAAGTCCGGACACGAAAATCACAAGTTGTGATTGGCGTGTGGTGGATAGTTTTTGCAATTTTCGATTTTTTGGGGTATTTTTTATATTTTATTTTTTAAAAGTATTTTAGTTATTTTTTTTAATAATTTTAGAAGTGAACATTTATTTTGAAATAAGTCAAATTAAATAAAACAAACATTAATATTACAATAAATTTATATCATATTTTAATTAAAAATAAAGTAAATATAAGAATGTGTCATAGAGTATACATGCCAAAATGATTAAGAATACACTACTATCATTTACCATAAATAACATATAAAATAAATAAAAGCAAATAAACAATAAAATGGTGGTAGACCGTGATGTCATGCGATACAATCACAAGTTGTACGATTTCTAATGAAAATATAAGTAAAATTATTTTAGATGATATTTATATAGCAAAATCGATTTTTCTTTGTGTAACCCAACTCAACTCACCTTTTCCATTAAAAAATTGTTTCTTTATCTGACACCTATACAATCCAAATTTTAGTCGACTCCTTCTATCATCAGTTCATCAGAAGGTCAGTTGAAGTATTGAAGCTATAGAAAGCTTCAACTGTTGTGACTACCTTAGTAACCTTAGTAAACATGTCTGCATAATTCTTAGAACCAAGTTGTTATTCAACATTAGCGTACCATTATTCACAAGTTCATAAATGAAATGTTACCTTATACTAATGTGTTTCGTACGACTGTGAAACACAAGATTCTTCCTAGGATGTCAACACTCTGATTATCACAATAGTCATGTTTCTTCCCTAACTCTTCCAGAAATTTTCAACCATATAAGTTCCTTATTCGCTTCCGTGTTAGCCATATACTCAACTTCTGTGGTTGATAAAGCTACATTTTTCAGAAGTCTAGACTTCCAACTAACAGTTGTTCTTCCAACTGTAAAAACATACCCCGTAGTGCTATTACCCGAATAATCACAACCACCCAGATTTGCATCCGCATCACCTCTCAAAATGAAATTCTTTTTAGTAAAATATAATGTCTTATTAGAAGTGTCTCTCAAGTAATGCAAAAGCCACTTGACCGTTTCTCGATGCTCTCTACTTAGATTTGACATAAACCTTCTAACAACTCCCACTGTATGAGCAATATATGGTCTCATACAGACCATCACATACATCAAACTACCAATCGCCGATGCATATGGAACTTTTTCCATCTCCCCATTTTCTTCATTTGTCTTTGGTGACTAATCTTGAATAACTTTAGGATACCTGCTTAAAGGCATATTACGTGCTTTGGCATATTTTATGCTAAATTTCTCTTACATTTTTCTAACGTACTTTTCTTGAGACTAATAGAAAACTTTCAACTCTATGTCTCAGGATTCTCATGCTAAGAATATTCCTTGTAGCTCCCAAAATCTTTCATCTCAAATTCCTTTAAAAAATGTCTCTTTAATCTGTTAGTATCTGCTATTACAGAACCTGCAGGCAATATGTTATCAACATACAGTAACAATACGATATAGGAGGACTTGAATTTCTTCAAGTAGCTGTAATAGTCCATTGTCGTAGCACTTGTTTCAACCCATATAGACTTTTTTTCAATTTTCAAAAAGCATCTACACTTTACCCACTACCTCAAAGCCATCAGGTTTAGCCATATAAATGTCCTCATCAAGATCCCCATGTAAGAATGCAGTCTTCACATCCAGCTACTCTAGATGTAAGTCTTCGACAGTCACAATACTAAGCACCAATCTAATAGTAGTTATCTTCACAACTAGCGAGAAGATCTCATTATAGTCAACTCCCTCTTTTCTATTGGAAACCTTTGCCCACTCACATTGCCTTGTATCTTTTTCTTCCATCAATTTCTTCTTTGATCCTGTATACCCATTTATTATGCAAGAACTTCTTATCACGAGGTTGATTTACTAACGACCATGTCATGTTCTTCTCATGTGAATCCATCTATTCCTTTATAGCAAGCTTCCACTGTATGAAATCTTTCATTCACGTTATTTCAGAATAATTTTTCGGTTCATCATTTTTAGTTAAAAGTAGAGAGTTTGTTTGTGGAACATCCCACTGGAGTAACCGTAAGTGTGGCTAATTCATCCATGCCACTATCATCATCTCTATCATCCGATAGTTTTATTTAATGTAGTTATTTACATTGAAAATAGTGTTTTTGTTCTTATTATTATTATTATTATTATTATTATTATTTTTTTTTTTTTTTTTTGTGTATATTATTATATTGTATTTATATATTTATTTTTATCTTTTATTTTTATTTTAGGTTATAGGTGTAGTTAATGTGGTGATGTGTTTAAATTTAGTGTTGAAATATATCTTATACTATTGGTTGACCTTATTTATTTATTTATCTATTTGGTTGTTTATTTAAATTGAGCGTATTTAGTTGTCGTTTGTCATTTGTGTTGCAATTACTAACTTTTTGTTTCATAACTTATATAGTTACAAGCAGAGGCATACATGGAAACAAAATGTTTACCATGCACGAACTAAATCCAAATATTTATCATATTCTACATCACTTTAACCCAAAGAATTATACACACTAACTAGACATATACTATTTCACAATAAAATACATAAGTTAGCCAATAAAAAACATCAGTGCCTCATACCAAACCTCATATTTGCTTACAACATCAGTTCATTTCACTACAACAAAAAAGAGTTTATAGGACCTTTTTCGTGAGACACTTTTTGAAAGGCGTCCTATAAAAACATCTAATAGGACGCTCCAAATTTTTGTTCATATTATTAAATTATCTGTTACGACATTTTATATGTGGGTTCTATTACATTAAGTTTGTAGGATGTTTATTTGCTAATGTCTTATTATTATAGTGATTAATAGGACACTTCATCTGTGGTTCTTATTATATTGAGTTTTAAAGGATGCTTGTTGGTTAAGGTCTTATTAGATTATAGACTATTAGAACACTTAATACTTTAGTCTTATAACATTAAGTCTAATAGGACACTTCATATGTGGTTCTTATTATATTGAGTTTTAAAGGATGCTTGTTGGTTAAGGTCTTATTAGATTATAGACTATTAGAACACTTAATACTTTAGTCTTATAACATTAAGTCTTATAGGACACTTATTCATCGAGGGCTTATTATAGTAGAGGCTAATAAGACACGTGATATGTATGTCTTATATATTGAGTTTTAAAGGACGCTTGTTGGTTGAGGTCTTATTATATTATAGACTATTAGGACACTTGATATTTAAGTCTTAGTACGTTAACTCTTACATGACTTTTATTTATCGAGATCTTATTATAGTAGAGGCTAATACGTCACGTGATATGTAAGTCATATATATTGAATTTTAAAGGATGTTTATCGGTTAAGGTCTTATTATATTAAATACTATTAGGACACTTGATATCCGAGTCTTATTACGTTAAGTCTTACATCACGTAATCTTATTCGTCAAGGTCTTAATATTATAGTAGAGGTTAATAGGACACATGATATGCAAGTCTTATTACCATCGAGTATTAGTGGACGATTATTTGATGGTGCCTTATTATTGTAGAGTATAATATGACACATGATATTTGAATCTCTTATTAAGTTTTATAGGACACTTAGTAGTCGGGGTCTAATGATTCAAGGGCGCACGTGGTAGCCATGAGTACTCGTATGATAATTGATTGACATCAACATCAAAAGCTTTTCCATATAAACAACACAATAACTTTAGTACTTAAAAAATCCCAACAAATATAATTACTCAAAGCAATCTATGATGACTTTAAAGTCCAAAAGCAATCGAAAATGAAATTAAAAATATTCATACAGTTTTAGCATTCAAAAAAATATTAACAAATTATTTTGAACAATCCAAACAAATATAATTACTCGAAGCAATTTGTGATGATTTTAAAAGCTACAACATTTGATTCGCCTCCATGCCCATCTTAGTGTTCTTCTTGCAATCATTCTCACCCAAGGTACCTAATCATCTGCTATAAAGTAATTAAATAAACATAAGACATATAAAAGCTCATAGAAAAACTCTTAATATTAGGATAATTATTACTATTAGTATAACTATTTTGATCCGTTCTACCTTGTAGTACAACAAAGTAATGGTGGTCAAACAGTCGGGTTTTGTGAGTGGCTTCATAATTAAGACCTGGTGGGAGAAACCACAAAAATAACATTAGATAGATCCATGGTTTAAAGATAGTGACATAAATCAACAAACAACATTCAGCAAACCAAAAACAGCAAACCGGGAACAACAATCTGAAAGCAGAATGCAGCAAACAACGAACAACAAACAACAAACAACAATCAGCAAACAACAAACAACAATCAGCAAACAGCAAACAGCAAACAGCAAACAGCAAACAACAATAAGCAAACATCAATCAGCAATCAACATTCAACAAACAGCAAACAACAATTGGCAAACAGCAAAACAGCAAACAACATTCAGCAATTAGCAATCAGCAATCAGCAATCAGCATTCAGCATTCAGCATTCAGCATTCAGCAAACAGCATTCAGCATTCAGCATTCAGCAAACAGCATTCAGCAAACAGCAAAACAGCAATCAGCAAACAGCAAAACAGCAAACATCATTCAGCAATCAGCAATCAGCAAACAGGAAACAGAAAACAGAATACAGTAAACAGGAAATAGGAAACAGCAAACAGGAACTGAATAACTTATTGATTTATAAAAGGCACAGGTAACATAAACGTCGCTTCAGCATCAATACCAGCAGAATTCATCAAAGCATAAACTAAATAACTTATTGAATCATAAGTACTTACGAGAAGTATAAGAGACAAACCTGAGATTTACAGGAGAGCAAATCAAAGAAAATTGATAATTAAATAACTAATTTGTTTCTAATTGATCTTCATCTCCATCTAAAACTGTGGTATTGGTGTCAACAACCGTTCCTATTAATCCCTCTCTAATTAAGTCAATATCCATATTGTCATCATCTTGGGGACCGCTTGATGCATTACTCTGCAAATATGTTTCAACATCATCTAGACATGCTTGTTCACTCATGTCATAAGAATCTCTAGCTGTTGTCTTGATCATAACATGCCATCCTTTGTGAACAGGGTCCTCAACATAAAACACTTGTTGTGCTTGACTAGCTAGTATAAAAGGCTCATTGTGTGGCTTTAATCCTTCAAAATTAAGTAGAGTAAACCCATTCTCATCGATTCTTTTCCTCCTACCGTTAGAGATCCAATCACAATCGAACAACACTACTTTCTTGTCAAAAGAATATTCTAACTCAATGATGTCATTTAAAACCCCGTAGTATGTTACATCTCCTATAACTGGATTACTATCTCTGGCACTAGAGAAGCTATTTGTCATTGCCTCAAGCATAACTCCACTATTTTGTGTTTTTCTTTTACGTTCGAGATGTTTTGTGTGAAATCTAAAACCATTTATGATAAATCCCCTATATTGTTTCACAATCTCCGTGGGACCACTTGCCAAAGTCCTTAGTTCTTCTGTGATCCTATGATCCCCTTTATTATCAAGCTCCTCAACCTGAATTTAGGTCAGATGTGTTAAATGTTAGCATAAAATTTGAGTAGTTGGAGTTTCAGAATTTATATATTTAGGCTTATTACTTACATGATCGTGAAACCATGACTCAAAAGTTTCACTATGTATACGTTGAACCTCATGCTTGCGCAATCGTCGATTTCGATCACCAACAATTTGAAGATGTTCACTGCCATGACAAATATAATAAAACATTTTATAGCAACGAAAACAAGACTATAAGTACGAGTTCTATTTCTAAAAATATATTTACCTGATGAATTCCTCAACTTTGTTACAGTTGAACAATACATAAGTATGTGCTTTAGTCAACGTCTCAAGGTCCAATGCTTTAATCACTGCGGCACCCACCGGTCGACCAGGCATCGAAAAGATAGGTAAAACATTGACACAACCACCATCATCATAATTCCTACTTTCTCTGTTATGCCTAGTCTCAACGTCAGGGGATAGGTACAAGGAACAAAATGACATACACTCTTCTACTAGATACCCTTCTGCAATCGAACCTTCAGGTTTACTCCTATTCCGCACATAAGATTTTAAAGTAGACAAATACCTAGGTGATAACAAATATGAAATTTAATTAATGATATCTAAAAATAAGTAGCAATTAAAAAATTATTACGTACCTCTCGATTGGATACATCCAACGGTAATGTACTGCTCTTGAGGAGGACGATTCTCCTGAGGTCGAAAAGTGTGACCTATCTTTGCTGTGGAACCAAACCTCGCGTAAATATTAACAGCTTGTGGAGTTGGGCGAGTTGCCTTTTCTGTTGCATCAGGTAGAAACAAAGTGTTTAACTTCTACAATTAATATTTAATATAAGGCACTATCTTTTCTCATGTTCTTGTCCATTCAATTTCAAAACAGAAACATCAGCTTGTCCATTCAATTTCAAATAAATACAGAAAATCGACATGTTTATAACATCTATAGAGGTTGTGTTTCAAAAGAATGAGAAGCAAATAAGATGTATACCTGATCAATTTGATAGCCGTTTAATTGAGAGGACTGTTGTAATTTATTTCCGTCGAATATGATTGATAGATGTTGTGGTGTACGAGTTTTACATGAGAAGATCAAGTTTAGGAGAAACCAATAAGAGCTGGAAATTATGTTAGGGTTAAGTGTGGGAAGCCATTTTTAATTTGGGCCTTAAAAGTATATAGTTAATAAAACGCAAGTCAATTTGCAAGCAAGGTGTTCTAGCCAAGTTGGTTTTCTCTGTCACTGAGTAAGCAAAAGAATGGGGGTTCGATCCCCACGTAATTCTTTTTACTTATACAAATAAGGGTACCAAATATGAACTTTTTTTACATCGAATAATTAGAGGTATTTTAAAATTTGATTTTTTTTTATCATATGATCACGAATTTTAAGAGATCTTAACTATACAGTTGAGCTCAACTTGACATCTCGCCTTGAAAATGATTCTAGTCGCCTTGAACTCTACTCAAACAACTTTTAAAAATGAAACCTTTTCAAATATATTTAAATTAATCTCCTTGTTATCGTTTTATAAATTTGTTGGTTACAATAAAAATTTTAATTTTCACATTTTGTAACCGAATTATCACAATAATTATACGTGATTAAGATGTTATACTTTGCAATATAATTACTATGGATAATCACAATTGTATAAAAACCGTTATATACTCGACTCGTTAACACCCCAATCAATTTCCCAGCCTTTACTAGTTCACTTTGATTTATTTGTCAAAAGTTGCAGCTCACTAGTTAGACTAACCAAATACGTAATTGTAACCCTTGGTATATATCTATCTATATATATATATGCTTATGCTATACTAATAATTCATTGACTAAAAATTAATATACAAAAGTCATGACCAGAGGAAATTTTAAAGCTAGATAACGATGATAATTTAATTTGTTACCAAAGTAATAGCTTACCAAACTTCTTTTTCTACCCAAATTTTGGGGAATTACTCTGTGCAAATCACAACACATACATCATCCTCCCCAAAATTAAAATATTCCCTCCCCAAATTATATTATTCCCTCGATCAATTTTACCATCAATTACTCATTTTCTGTTACTAACAACCTCTAAGACATTCCCTCATTGAAAACCCTATCATATCAACCTCTCAATTTTACGCAATAACAGTGGCGGCAACAGTAGCAGTAGGAGATCACATTGCAATATTTTGAGGTACCAAAAACTTCAAATACTCAAAAACGATTTGATTTTTATGATCATATATTGATGAATTTTTTCCTGGTATGAACATTATTTACTTGTGTTATGTTGTTTACTAACAATTTATGGGAAATCCAAAAATGGTATATATGATTGATGAAATAAATTTAATATTGCCGAAGCAGGTTTAAGAATCGTGAAGTTTGCAGTTTGCCTCTAGTAAAAAATCTCTTCCCTATTGCCAATTGCCATAATGATTTGTATCCAAAATACAATATTGTATTTTATTACACAAACATATAACCATGGTTGTCAATGGTATAGATATTTGTTCTATAATCCTGAATCAAGTCAGATATCAAATATATTTGTTCTAGTGATATTTGATAGTCACGACCATATTTCTATGCTTGATATCGCTATTGTTTTTGAAAGAAAGTGGTGTCACTAGCTTGGGCTTATAGAGCCAACTATATTGTCATGGCTGGTAAATCGTCTAACACCTTAACAGTTTATAATGCTGCTCTGTTGTTATATAGTGATGTAATTTGTTTTTTTTTCTACCCTATATTGTAGTATTAAAATGGGTCAGACAATTGGCAATTGTAGCACTAGGTAACTGATACGAGTCTTGGTTAAGCTATAGGGGTGATACTTGATAGTCACGACCATATATCTATGCTTGATATCGCTATTGTTTTTGAAAGAAAGTAGTGTATGTCTTGGTTAAACTGAGAATTAGTTAGTTCCTCCTGACATGCATTTCAAGTGTATACATTTAATTCTTACAGTTAGATAGTTTAGGGTGGCGAAGTTGACCATTTACTTGTGAACAAGTTCGTTTTGATCGGTTTTGTATGTTTATAGATTCAAAATATTAGTGCACTGGTATGGTGGTGGTAGTATATAGAAAAATGAAATAAATGGATAAAAAAATGTTTGTTTCTTAACTAAACCCAACCCGTTCTATTTTGACCAAGACAAAAACAACTCCTTTCCACCCTAACCCTTTTGAACAATTTCCCAACCTGTCGGACTAGTCCATGTTGCTGATGCTACGTGTACCACTAAGTATGCTTGGATCATCTATTTGAGTTGCGTTTTTCTGAGTATAGCGTTATAACCAACCATCCAACAGTTAGATGTTTCAACTGTAAAATCATAAGGTAATCATTCTGTGTATCATTATTAGTTTTCATATGTTTTAATTTTTCCTACCTTGTCATTACTCAAAATGATGGGATTTCACTACCATAGACATGCAGTTTATGAACAGACAATTATATAAAAGTCATTCCTTTTATTTTTCTGTCAATTTTATGCGTGTATTTATTTCTATGTATATCCATTAGTTTTAATGTTTTGATTCAGCTTTTACATTTCTTTTAGTTATATTACCTTCGCTACATTAATAATGGGAAATCCGAGTAAGGAAGATCAAGGTACACAGAAACAAATGAATGATTACGAGAAGGCTAAATTGTTGAGGGTTAAAGAGAACCAAGAACGCTTAAGAGAGCTAGGAGTTAGAAACATTGCTAACTCTCTTACAAGTTTAGTACAAAGTAAGAAAACAAAGAAAAACAAAGACAAAGCATCTAGTAATGAGAAGGATGCTGATTATATGTCTGAATATGGTGGTGATGGTGAGGGATATAATAAAGAAATTATTACAAGTGCTAGAATGCCCACAAAGGTATCAAGTTTGGCATTTTTATTTCATATTTATTTATTTTCTGTAAGTTCTAATCTGATGGTATTTTAATTTTTATAGCAACATCGTCCTCAATATATTGCACCAATGTCAATGAACCGATATGCTAATTTAGCAAAGAATAAACGGGTGGTTGCTCCAAATGTCTCTCAATGGTGCAAGGAAGGTCGAAAGGGCAATGGACTAATGGTTGGCAAATCTAATGCAATCTTGAAGCAGAAACAGTCAGCAAAGCTATCAGGGGTAGTTAAGGAGAATTTAACAAAACCTAATTCAAGTGGACCTAGGAGAAAATTGTTTCTTGTTGATGAAGATAATGATGAGGATGATGACCCGATATTCGAAGGTAAGTATGTATTGGTGTCAAACTTCTATATCTACTATTTATAACAAAGTTCACTTTGGAAACCCATGCTTCATTTTAGCTCTCCTATGATTATAGATATGAACGAAGAACAAGATTGTTATGAAAATGAAGACATACATGGTGATGAATATGAAAATGAATACATATATGGTGTTGAATATGAAGATGAAAATTATATGTCAGCTAGTAATGATTCAGGAGATGAGGATGAAGAACCTTTGGTAAAACAACATGAAGGACATGAAGTAAACGAAACAGGTTAGTCAATGTAGGCTTTCTATGAGTGTTTTATGCCTTATGTCGAGTACAATAACGAGTTTTAAATTATAATATAACTTTGTCACAATTCTTAAATTCTCAAATGGCTCTACCCCACTAACATAGATATTTATTTGAACTTTTTGACATCTGTGAAATACATATGAGGATGTAGTTGAAATGGAGCAAGACGGTGTTGAATATGAAGAGGAAGATCATATGATGATGAATAATGAATTGGAAAATGAGGATGAAGAACTTGTGGTAGAACAACATGAAGGACCTAGAGCAAATGAAATAGGTTAAGTTTGGTACACTTCTTTTTTGTTTATTTTAACATTGACTCTATAATTTATAACTAGTGGTTAATTTTTGTAGGTGCGAGAAATGTAAAGAGAAGAGTAAGAGGTCCAACTCGCATGAAAAAAATCTGGGGTGAATCGGAGATTATTAAAGTTCAGTTTAATGAATATGGGCAACCTATTGACAAGGAAAAAACTAGTCAACTAACCCATTTCATGGGGGCTCTTGCTAGGGGTGGAAAATACTGCCCAATTTACAAACCTTGGCCTAAAGTTAGTGATACTAAGAAACAAGCATTACTAGAAGTCTTAAAGGTACTTGCTAAATTTTATTCATATTCGACTGGCTAACATATTAGTTTGCTCATTTAATAATATTTGTTCTTTCTTTAGACAAAATTTGATCTTCCTTCAAGTGCTCATGATTGGATCTTATCATCATTTGGAAAGAAAGTGAGAAATTGGAGAGCAAGACTGAAAGAATACCATGATCCATCTTTGCCACTACGGGAGCAAATAAAATGTAAGCCAGCACGAGTTCATAAACGTCATTGGAAGAGACTAGTTAAGTATTGGAATAAAGATTCGTCTAAGGTATTAACTTGTTATTTCTTGTTAGAATAGTAAGGTATGAAATACTTGTTTTCATTTGTATTAAAAAAATATCTTTGTATTTTCCTTTTCTCTTTTCCACATTAGAAACTTAGTGAAAAAAACAAGGAAAATAGGGCGAAAAAAAAGATGGTTCAAGTTACTGGTAAAAAAAGTTATGCGAGAGTACGTGAAGAACTAAAGGTAATTTTCTATTTTATTGTAATTATGTGAAGTTTACATAATATTAATGTAATATTTCAATATATTTTTAATATACAACTTTGAACTTTGTTGAAACAGGCATCTTCGGGATGTGAACCAAGTAGAATGGAAATGTTTCGTGCCTGCTTCTCTAAAGATGGAACTACAAAGAATAAGGAAGCTGAAAAAGCAATTGTATGTACTTTAACATCGCACTGTTTACATTTCTCCGTTGCATATTTGAATAGATTTAGTTAACATTCTATAGTCTTGTAATTATTTATACTAAACTTCCTTGTTACGTATATGGAGTAGATTTAAAGTATATAATATATTTTTAATATAGGAAAGGATGCAAGAATACAGATCACAGCTTCCAGAGGGTTGCATTGATAAGCCAGGGCCAGAAGATACATTTTCTAAAGTTATAGGCAACGATCAAAATGGTCTTGCACGCATGTATGGGCTAGGTGTTCGTGCTAGCGATGTTTGGGGTATGATTCCAAGTCGTTCAGCTTGTCGTAGAGAGAATATTGATTTGAAGATTCGAAATGAACAGCTAGAAGCTGAAGTGGCTCAATTAAAAGGCAAGGAGCCACAAAGGGAAGGGTCAAGTGAATATTGTATAAATGACTCAAGTGTCCCTTTACGGGTATGTGTTTTATTTGTCTAGTTTTTATGATTTATGTAATTATGTTGATTGATGTATACATGTTTATTTGAATATGATTGACATTCTGGTTGAAAATACAATTTTGTAGGTTGGAGTTGAAGTTTACCTTCGAAATATTTTAAACTCTACTGAGATTGTAGCGAAAGGTAGGATTAAGAGCTTGGATCCGAATGAACATGTTGGTGGTGAAGAGATTGGACCGGGTTGGTGTGAGGTAAATATTCAAGTTCCTATCAAAAGATATGAACGTTTGGTGAGGCCATCCGACTTACTTGTCACAATTGAAGATGCTGTTGGTGCAAGTACTGCGTGGCCTTGTACATTCGTTTCGGTATGTCAATCTTGTTGAACTCTTTTTATTTTATAGAAAAAGGAAAATTTTATTACTTTTACATCAATATATACAAAACATCATGCATGATCATACATATCACCTATCCACTATATGTCCATACATACAACAACCATGTACAGCAGCCCTTAGATCAGTAGAACATCACGACAATTCTAATTTATCTGCCTTGAACATTGTTCTCATCCACTCAATTACGGGTTTGAATTTCTTGAAACAAACCGTCCCCATAAACTTTTATACTTATGTACATATTGTTTCATTGTAGGTGATGCGTGAGGAAGATGCGTGAGGAATATGCATGAGGACTCAAAACTATATTTTTTTAGTTCTTTTTTTCGTGTGATTGATACTCTTGAGTTATCATATAATTGTTGGTGGAATTTATTTTGGATGATGTTATTACTTTATTTGGTTAAAGACCTTCATTATTGAATGAATTTTTTGAGTCATAATTTAATTTATTCTCTTGTTATTTATTGAATAATCTTTATACTTGTACAGTGTGTATAAACAATAAACACTAATTACTATAATTTTAGATAATATATTGTTATATATTTGTAATATTGAATCGTATTAAATGAAAACAATTCGTAGAATGCTATTGATATTATTTAATAATAATATCACCAAATGCGTGGATCGTGTTAGTACACCAAAATTGGTCCTAAAAAGTATTTGTATTAGGACATTTTTCTTCGTCCTCATACGAGTATTAATAATATGTATGATTTCATCCTCTTAGACTTTTTAGGACGTTTATGCGTGTCTCAAAAGATGATAGCAGGCTACGTGTATTAGAATTTAGAACATCAAAAAGCGTCCTATAATTTAGTATGTTAGGACGTCATATGTGTTACATCAGACATTTATGGGACCAATAGATAAGTGTCGTATTATGTGTATTAGGACGCCTTTTGTTTATTACAACACCTTTATATGCGACACATAAGTACTTGGTCTTATTAGGTAAAAGGTCCTATAAAATACCCTTTTAGGACACTAATGGGCGTCATATAACACTAGTTTTCTTGTAGTGTTTGCAGCTGTTTTCCATTAGGTGCCTTCTTCACTCTAGGTTTCATCCATTCAAAACTACGTACCTGTAGTTCTTGGAGCAATCCCGCACACCTTAAATTCTTTTTCCCAAACACCTTCGCATTTCTATTTTTCCATATTAAATATGCCGCAATCCAAACTACACCTCTCTACAATTCTTTCAACAAAGAACTACCTAAATTGATGTCAACTGAGGTCAACAATCCCTCACTATCCAATAGCCTACATCCCCCCATTTTCCACCACTTAAATACTTTGTCCCATACTATCATGGATTCATTACAGAATAACAAGGAATGATTTACTATTTCAATACAATTTTCACACATAGGACACAACACTGAGTGTACATCAATACCACATTTGTCCAACTCCGCTCGAACAGGGAGACGTTTCCTTCTTGCTCTCCAAATAAACACATTGACCTTGCTTGGGACTGCCTTGGACCTTAATGTATATTGCCCCGCTTTCTCTTCCCCAAGTCCATCTATTTTCTTTGTCATCTCTTGAACCATGTAAACTTGATCACTACCATCCTTCCATTGCCATTTATCTCTACTACCTGGATCTATAGCAACCTTGGAACCTGACTCCAATCCCACTCCCAAACGCAACGATTATCCACCAAATTTCCTCTTTCTTTTACTACCACTTTCTTATTTTTCTCCAAGTAATAAAGCCTCTTGAATCTATCTTTAAACACCATATTACCCAACCATTGATCCTCCGAAAACAAACTTGAGAACCATCACCAATTTTTCGTTCAACATAGGATATAAAACCACCCCTTTTAGAATTGATTTCCCACCTAAACCTCCTTATCCCCTCCCATGTGTAACCCATTGTACCACAATTACTACTGATTTCATCTTGTAGTCCCCCGACCCACCCCTAAATACTTTTTATAATTTTTACCCAAAAAGCATTACATTCTGTTTTGAATCGCCACCACCATTTACCCAAAAAAGCCCAATTTTTGGCTTTCAAAGACCCAATGTTTAAACCTCCACCCTTGTATGAAGTTAATACCTCATCCCATTTAACCCAACCCATTTTGGAACCCTCCCCATACCCGCCCTAAAAACAATTACGACGCAATGATCAAATTGGCTGTTTCTTTGTTTTTAATGTTCAAATTGTTCTTAAGGAAGAACTTGAGGAGGCTTTATATCGTCTAATTTTATTTTTCAAAATAGGGAGGATTGTATTGAATGCATTTGGTTATTTTTTTCATTTATATTACTATTACTAACTTTTTGTTCTCTAAAGTGAGGTGTAGGGTATTCTTTTGCTTTATTTTTTCATAAATATTTTAGGATGAGTGATGAAAAGTGTTATGGAGAAAATTGTATCCACTGTGAAAAGTGTAGTGAAAATTGAAATAGATAATAATGTGGATACATAATTCTTGAGGTTAGGTATCAATGACATTCTTAATAAGATACGGAATATAATTTGTGAACTTAATCTAAAGAAAGCTACGTATTTTATTGACATGGACATTTTTTTTTATGATCAAGTTGCAATTGAGGAAGAATTTGAGGAGGCTTTAGATCGTCCTATTTTGTCTTTCAAAACAGGGAGAATTTGTATTGAGTGCATTTGGTTATTGTTTTTCATTTGTGTTGCTATTACCAACTTTTTGTTCTCTGAAGTGAGGTGTAAGGTATTCTTGTGTGTTTTTTTTTTTTTTTTAAATATTTTAAATCAGTGATGAAAAGTACTTTTTCACTCTGAAAAGTGGAGTGAATAATGAAATAGATAATAGTGTGGACACATAATTCTTGAGGGTAGGTATCAATGAAAGTTTTAATAAGACGATGAATCTTATTTGTTAACTTAATCTAAAGAAATCTACGAATTTTATTTACATAGCCGTTGTTTTATGATCAAATTGAGATTGAGGAAGAATTTGAGGAGGCCTTAAATCGTCTTATATTGTCTTTTGAAACAGGGACGATTGCATTGAGTGCATTTGATTATTGTTTTTCATTTGTGTTTCTATAACTAACTTATTGTTCTCTGAAGTGAGGTGTAGGTATTTTTTTTATTTTTGTTTTTTCATAAATTTTTTAAGATGAGTGATGAAAAGTGTTATGAAGAAAGTTATATCCAATGTGAAAAGTGTAGTGAAAAATGAAATAGATAATAGTGTGGATACAAAATTCATGAGGTTATGTAACAATGAAAGTTTTGATAAGATGCGGAATACAATTTGTGATATTAATGTAAAGAAAGCAACGACTTTTATTGACATACAATTTTTTTTTTTATGATCAAATTTCAATCGAGGAAGGATTTGAGGAGGCTTTAGATCGTCTTATTTTGTCTTTGGATACAAGGAGGATTGAAAAGCATGAAATGTTGGATTGTTAGAGTAGATTCTAAATTGTTTCATGTTTTGTTTTGGTTTTTTGAGTTTTATATTTATTTTATTATATTATTTATTGTTAAATTTTTTTATCTGATATTGTTATGTGTAGTTTGAGTAGAAAATACGATTTTGTGTAATGTGATTCATGTTGGATTATTATGTGTATCTTTTTGTTTTATATTCTTTGGTATGTTGATTTTTAATTGTTGTGGGTTTATGATAATTTTATATTAAATTTTTTATTATTTTAGGTTTAGATGTTGAAAGAAAGATGGAGAAGAAAATTATTTTGTTAGGTAGGATGAGTATATAAAATGATCAATTTAATTTTATATGTATGTCATGTGTCATAACTTAACGGATCTAATTGACAATCATTTGTTAAATGGACTATCAACATGAATAATTGCAAATTACAAGCTCTATCAATCAATGTAGTTTTTAAAGTAAAATGAGAATCAATGACATTTTCTGCAAACCACATCACCTCTAAGGGTGTTCAAAGAGTAGGCTTTGATTTTTATATTTCACGAGTCGTAGGGTGGTGTAGCTCAGTCTACTACCAGCTTTCAATGAAGTTGAGCTGTACAGAGTGTTGTACTTTATTTTGCCCAAAAAAATGAATGTAATTGAAAACTGAAAAGTAAATTTCACGCAGATATGTGACAATTCATTGTCCTCGAGATGAGCATTAATTTAAAAGCTGATTCATAGGGTACAACTCTAAAACTCACAAATATATACGCAAATATGCATACAAATAGCTGCAGGCTACAACACTGTCAATGGCGACTTTGACTCCGGTAACTATCTTCAGGGATGTTACCTTCTTCATCATCATCATCTTGATCATCAGTTCTTGAAGAGGTAAACATTATTTCCATCGAGGTGTCTATTTTAAGAGTGTTTGTTTTTTAAGAAGTTTTGTGTTGCTTTTTGTTATGAGATTAGAAAACTTGAGATATGAAAACTTTCTTTTTGTTACAAGATCTTCATTTTTCACGTTTTCATGGATTTTTATCATAATGGTTTTAAATTTTATATCAAAAACACACGAAGAAATAATAATAAAAAAAAGAATATAAAGAAATTTAATGAATCAGTTTTGCTTGAACCTGTTTTTAAATTTTGTTTCTTAATATGATTTTAGTTTATTTCTTCAAAATGTAACTATTAGTTTTATCTTTTGTTTTCATAAACTCATTATGATATTATTGTTACATAAATATTGATAAGATTTGTAACTTTGTTCATAAAATGTATACTATATAATATATATACTTTAAAGTATACAATATCTAATATTTGAACTCTTACGAGTTAGGGTGCGATTCAGTTAAAATTTTGTATTTAAAGTTTCATGCTGGTTCACGAGTCAATTCATGAGTAAACAACTATGATTGTGAGTCAACAACTATGATTTTGTTCGTGTTTTTAAGTCATACAATATATAAACCATTTAGGGAAGTAGATGGTTAGATTGAATATTTGACTAATTCACACATGGGGTGGTAAAGTGGTCTGTTTGATCGAGTTTGTTAAGCTGGCAGGTAAAGAAAAATTATTGTTAAAAACGAGTTCGATCAAAACCCCTCACATTTTTACATTTTGTAGGTAAAATTGTCTGTTTGATCGAGTAATATGCTAATTAGTTTTGAATATATAGTTTGTAAAAGTCTGTTTGATTAAATAGCAACATTCTTTTGTTTTCATTTGGCAAAAATATAATAACTATGGTGTATCATATTGTTCGAAATCTTTTATGTATCTGGTGAAATACTAAAGAGTTTTATTAGTTATTTATTCGTACAATCTTTCTTTTTATACTTTATATCGGGTATTAAATTAAATTAATAATGCTACATGAGACGAATTGTCTAAGCTGCAGATCACCATGAGCAGTCCTTCCGACAATGGTGAATCTCCTAGCTCCTTGTTTAAGGCAATCCTACTCGGTCGGATGTACCAATTGGTCAGTTACTCATTGTACTCTAAAAGCATCTCTAATACACTATTTTTAGTGTACTGAATTGTGTTATTTTAGTGTAAAAATAATCTTTTTAATTATACGGTTACACTAAAAAAAATTAGTTCAATGCGTTATACTAAATATCTTGTTAACCGATTAAAAAAATACAATTCAACAATATGACATTAAATTTTTTATATAACTATTAGATTCTTTTAAGAAATATGATACCAATCATTGTATTTAGAAATTTCAAAAATATAAATAAAAATTTTATAAAGATTATAGAGTTTTTTAATAAATATGATGGTAAACATTATATTTAATGTAATTCTAAAAATATTAATTACGCATTTATTAATAAATACATAATATTAATATATTTTATATATTATATATATTATCATTACGAATTATATTTAGTGATGCACTTTGTTTGGTGCAGCACTCAACAGTATCTTTCATTACATTAAAATGGTTCACTTTTTAGTTTAGCACCGAATTGAATTTTTATATTTATATATTATTTTAGTGTAAAAAAGTACCGATAATACTAACATTAAAAATTTCTAAAATTGAACCTAGTTAAATACGCGTACAGGTTGCACATTATGAATGTACTTTGGGTATTATATGTTATATATGTTGTGACAAAGAAAAAGTGAATCATTTAAAAACCGCCCTTTCTAACGAGGGTAGCATGTAAATCTCAGCTGACCAAATTAAGGACGGGAAGATGGCGCGTGTCTTTTCTATGTCGTACGCGTGCTGCAATGAGTAAGAGTTTCTTTGACTTTTATATTTCGGTTTGACCTTTTTAAATTTAATTTAATCAATTACTTGAAATCACATAACATATTAGAATCATCACATACATAATTTGGTATTTAGTTAGCATAAGATAATTTGGATACTAATCACTTGAAATAACCTAATTATCACAAAACAGAATATGATTATTTAGGCTTAACATATGATTATAAATCACAACTAGTTTCTTAAACACCAGTTTAAAGACAACCAAAAAAATCAATTTACAAACATATTTGAAGAGACATCAACCAACACTTTGGGAGTTGGAACCCAAAATTAGAAAACGCATCTCCAGGTTTACAAGCACCTTTATAAGATAATTTTTTTCAATGAATTTATTAATAAGGTAGGTTTGATATTTGGGCTTTTCTAAATTTAAATTTAATTTAAATAAGCAGTAAAATAAAAGTGCAAATAATTTAAGGATGAAATAGATAAAGGTAGAACATCATTGTCGGAATTTTAATAATTTGAATTTTCATAATGATGATCATTATAATGTTAAAGAGGGATTATCTTAAAATACTGGATAACGATATTGGTGTAAACATTAGAACCCTATCAAATTAGTCTTGACTCTAAGTTGATATGTCACTAGAAACTAAGTTATAATGAAAAAAAAAAAAAATCTTCCCCCTTAAAGTTTAAATCTTGCAAATATGGAGTTTTAAGTTTCATTGTCATTTACATTCTCATATTTGCTTTCACATTCATCCATTTATTCTTAAACAAGGTAATTCTCACTTTAAACTTCAATTTTTATCAACTTTGAGCTAGAGTTTGTTCTTAGTAAATTTATAATAAAAGTTGTTCATTTTTAGTTTAGTTACATGTTTAGGAATATGTAACTTGAATTGTGAAAGCATATGGTTGTATTGATGTTTAAATTGCAACTTTGATTTTTAAAGTCATGACTTTTGATAACTTAAAAAGTGTCGTACGAATTTATCTGAAATTCATTCGAACTTATACCTCTGGAAATCTCCTCTTCTAAAACTTTCGGACTTGTGTATATATAGACATCTAAGTTCGTACGAATTTAGGCAAATTCGAAGCCCATACGAACTTACTAAGTTCGTACGAACTTACACATATACACATACAAGACAAAAGTTAACGATTACAATAATTAACAAAATAACTTATAAAACTAACTATTACGAATTAGAGGTTGTTGTCACACAAATTGCATCAACAGATTCCCGCTGACAATAGCTCTAGTTTCGATATACCAACATACTCCCTTTTGACAATAGCTCTAGTTTCACTAGAGATGTTGTCACCCGAGTTGTCTTTGATCTTGATTCCGTTAAGCTCTTTTGACTTCTTGCATATAACACTTTTTCCATAAAATCTTCATTACCTTCTGACATCTTCATCCTTCATGTCTCCAACTATCTCTGTAGTTTCTGAGATCTTCATCAAATCATGTCATACACCCTCAACAACTCTTGTAGCTTCCGACTCACCCTTAGAAATTTCATCTTTTTTAGATCTTAACTCATCTAGGTTTATCACTACGATTTACTTTTAGAAATTTCATCATTTTCTGAACTAAACTTCTCTAGGTATCATCTAACTTAGACTTATCACTATTAAACTCGTTAGTTCAATAGTATCTGTCTCTATTAGATTGATTAGAGTCCCCCTTAACCTGTTCAAGCTTACCAAGTCTTCCAGTTGAAGAGTTATGTAGCTCACCATTAATTGGTCTACTGCTAGGCAGCTCACATCATTTAGTAAGAACTTAAATTTGTACAGTTTTGAAAATTGAAAATAAAACATAACAAAACAAATATGAAAATTATTCATATTAAAAATCACATTTTTTTTAAGAGTCACTGTTACGAATATCATATTAACCATGATGTAGACTGTTTGTTTACCTTTTTCATTTTTATTCTTAACATCTTTTATCTTAATTCTAACAAAGTCAATTTTAGTTTTTGACTCCTCATTGGTCGCTGACTCAGTTCTCTCTGAATTGGTCGAGTCAGTGATGTCTACCATCTCAGAGACTTTTGGTCGTGTAGTTGAGTCAACTTGTTATACATTTAATAGACTATTTAAGGTTTCAACTGAAAATCTTTTTAGTTTAATTTTCCTATTAAGATCAACAATTCTAACCTTAGCGTCTGTTAGTTCTTTTTCTTTATTTGAAGACTGTCTGGTTAAATCGGACATATGTTCACGATCTAAGTCAATTATTTGACGCCATGAATGCCAGAGGTTCCTCTGCCCATTCTGGCTTGAAGTTTGTTCTCTCCCACTGAGTATATAGATAGTACTATTGGGGTGACGTTTCTCCCACAATTTGTAGTTAGTCGCGCTTGCTAGCGATGTTGTTTCGCATCGAGGATTGTATACTCAACTGGTCCAAAGCAAACGATTCATCGTATGTTGTGCTTTGATTATAGGCTTAGTTTCAACATATTGACGCATAAGACTTGCAAACCTAATGGTGGATCATAGTCAATGGTTTTAATCAAGAATAATCGAGACAATAGGCATTCGATGCCATTTTTAAATTACTGATGAATTTTACTAAATGATTGTTTATGATTGAGTCATTATACCTGTGAATTCAGTCAACAATTATGTTGACTTTTTATAAATATGTTTTTCAGGGAATTAGCCATGATGTAAGTCACATGCATATTGGGACCGTACCTGCCACAATGAATTAGAATGCCACGTTTTGGATTAAAACATTGGGATTATTTATAATATTAACTGACTTGTGGTTTTATTTATGAAATCCCGAAAACTTATATTTTGTGAAACAATGTATTCGATAACATTACTCTTTTGAAGGTTTGAATTACTGTAATGTTGTAAAAACTATAATTGGCATCTTAATATATATTGTTAAGCGATAATCATACGTTCTCGATAAACTATTATTTGATCGCCGTCATGTCCCGAAAGCTTCCGTATTATTAACTGTACGTATTTTAATTTGGGGGTGTGATAGATTACTATTAGAGCTAATGGTTATAGCGAACTAGGAGCCATAGAGACCTAGACTATAACCATAGACTTGAACATTCATTCATTCATTCATGTATGTGCATATTCACTTTTAATTACTGCACGGGCCTATTAAAATACAATATGGATAATGACTATGTTTACTCTACGATCTGCGACACCGATGAGGACTCGTACGAGCGTGATTACAATAGTGACATGTCGCCAGTATACGATAACATACTGGATGACCTTAGGACAACTTCCGACGGTAGTATCATCGTTAATCCGCTGAAATCACCGTTGACCATGCCAGGCAAGAACTACAACGTTTATTCCGACTCGTCTGAGGCAGAGGACTTACCTATCCACCATCGAATGACCTCTGACAATAGTAGTGACACACCACCGCCCTCACCGCCACCACACTCGATGACACCCAACACGACGTCTTGCGTTGTTGCGACCCCTAGCCCAGTAGCAGGGACAGCACGCGGACCTATCGCTAGGATCATTGTTAGGAAGACAGTTAGGCGTCTACCCACTAGACCACTAGCACACCGTGACCCGACATCGGCCAGTTCTGGGGAGTTATAAGCAGAGCCATCGCCGAAGAGGCAGAGGGTCGAGCATCCGTCTTGGATGCCGACTATACTGGTGCATTGGAGGACACTCGAGAGCATTCCTTCAACTTATGAGGCGGGAGAGTCTTCCCGAGCGCCACCGTCTCATACCATCAGCGGCGAGCTTATAGAGTTGACCGTCCCTAACTTGGTCGACATGACCAACACACACGTTGGGAGCATAGCTGAGATGCGAGCTTATATCATGGAGCTTTAAACCGACGCCTCTCGACTAGACAAAGATATGATTTCCACTTATGAGCGCCTCGAGACAGCCGAAAGCCATATGATCACTGATAGGGAGGCACTACACGCTACTAGAGCACAGAAGGACACACTTGGGCGACGAGCACGAGTAGCAGAGGTAGCAGCTGGAGTTAGCCTGATGGTAGCATCACTGGCGATGTGCTTGACCTACTTTCAGTAGACCTAAGTGCGGCGGGTTGTGCCCACACTATCTACATTTTGAAAACCTTGTAATGACTAAGGTATAAAAACCTAAGTACAATTTTATTTCACCACATGAAATATATAAATACCCTTATATTTATGTATGCATAATGTGTGGTTGTTTACTTTTTCGCATTTTGTGTTGGCATCGATTGTTGTATCTTATTCAATTTTTATTGTATATATTAGAACTAAATCATGTCGCACAAACGTCGGAATATCCGAAACAGCCAAAATTGAATAAGATACAACAATCAATGACAACACAAAATGTGAAAAAGTAAACGACACACCATGCATACATAAATAGAAAGCATTTGTATATTTCATGCGGTGAAATAAAATGTACTTAGGATTTTACACCTTAGTCATTACAAAGATTTCAAAATGTAGATAGTGTGGGCACAACTCACCGCACATAGGTCTACTGATAGTCGGTCAAGCACATCGAGAGTGCTGCTAAAGCTAACTCCAGCTGCTCCTACCAAGTGACTCCATCTGTGCTCTAGTAGTATGTAGTGCCTATCTATCTGTTGGGACATGTTATTGTGACTCGTAAATATATGATATTAACTTGTTATTATTATATATTTGTTATATGTTATTAGACAAGTATCGATTTCAAGTTAAAGTCAAAATCGCGAAATAAGAAGTCAACTCGCAGGTCTAATAACCTGCGAGATGAGATCTCAGTTCGCAGATCAATATGGACTCGCAACTTTCCTCTACGAGTTGAGATCTGGGCTCGCAGCCATCTGGACTCGCAGCCCCATGGGCTGCCAGTTGAGTCAACTCGCAAAGCCCATGGCCTGCGAGTTGAACCAGATATATATATTTAAATGCTGCTCAAATGTTGAGTGATTTCCTAGATATCCGTGCCATTATTACACACAGAAAATAATTAAATATTCTCCTCGTTTTTCGTGTAGATATAAAGACTATTATATTATAGGCTCGGTTTTGAGTGTTTAACCTTGTGTTAATATCAAAACAAAGCCACTAGTTGATAGTTTAGTTATATAAACTTAAACCTAAAGTATTGAGGGATTCCGCACCTCAATACGTTAAAGATAACCCGTTATCGAACCAAGATCTAGCGACGTTATAATTGATATCAGAGCTTTCGGGCTTAGAAACTTTGTTGTTACAAGGTTTTTGGTTATTTAATAACTTTGGGGTTGTTTGACGAACGAAATCTACTGATTATTCGTAAAAATACCAAAAAGTTCAGTTCCCAGATTTTGAGGTGCCGTTTTGCGAGTTGAGATTAGGGTTTCAGCTGTTACTTGCGAGTTGGGATTCACTTGCGAGTTGAGATTGAACTTGCGAGTTGAGATTAAACTTGCGAGTTGAGATTCAGCTGCGAGTTGAAAGTCCCTTGCGAGTTGAAATTTCCTTTGCGAGTTGAGATTCACTTGCGAGTTGAGACTGACTTGCGAGTTGAAATTCAGCTGCAAGTTGAAATTTACTTGCGAGTTGAAGTTCTTTGCGAACTGAAATCTATTGCGAGCTGAGATACACCTGCGAATTGAACTTACAAAATTTTATGATTTGACAACTTTTGAGACTTACTGAGATGTCTGACTTGAGTAGAATGATTGAAATGGAACACGAGGTTGGAAAATCTAATGTTCCACTAAAATTGCTCCGACTCGAGAACTATTATGGGTGGAAAGACAGATTCGAAAGTTACTGTAGATTCCATGACATCACCATCTGGCTATGTATTCAGAACGGATATGTTGCACCTACATCTGAGGTAGAGAATGCAACTGTGATTGTGCCTTACGACAGAATGAATGACAATCAAAAGAAGGAATTCACTATTGATAATAAGGCACATTCATCGATAAAAATGAGCCTTCCAAAGGAAATCAATCACCAATTGAAGTCTTTTCACACAGCTAAAGAGTTCTGGAATGCTTTAAATAAAAGGTGTGAGGGAAGCCCTCAGGTGAATGGCGGCAAGTGTAATTTTCTGAAAAAGCAGTTTATGGTATTTAAAGCTTTTAGAGAAGAGGACATTGAAGCCTACACTACCCGATTTTATCATTTATTAAGTGAACTTGACGATCTTGAAATTTTCTACAATTACAAGGAGAAAACCAACAAATTCATTGAGGGTTTGCCTTGTAAGTGGGAAATGTATGGTATCATGCTTAAGGATAATGATGAGAGATACGCTACCATGGCCATAGACTAGGCAATTGACAAGATAAGGGGATAAGGGGTTATGATTTCTTTAAAAAGACGAGAGATACAGATTCTGATCATCTACAGAATCCTGGTCTATATCATGGAAAGACCAGTATCTCGAATTCTTCATCCAATTCGACCACTGCATTGTTTGCTAGTGAAATTGATGAACTCGAAGAAATGTTAACCGAAGATCTGTGCTTCATAGCTTCGTATGGATGTGAAAAACGAAGCATGAACACAACCTCTGATAAGTCCACTCAAGGGCATCATAAGATGCCGATGAGTGTGAAGTCAGCTGAACAGCAACTCTCGGTACTGGCATCGTTCGTTGATTGCTATGAAAACTACATTTAAGTGAAGTTCAACGATCCTGCACAATTTGATGAGGACTACGATCAAGTAAATCGCGATGACTTAGAGGAAATGGACCTCCAGTGGCAGCTTGCTATGGTGTTAAGAATTTCCTGAATCGAACGGGTAGAAGAGTTATTGGAAATTGACCTTGATTCGACAAATCAAAGGTAAAGTGTTATAACTGTCAAGGCTACGGACACTTTGCTAGGGAATGTGAACGACCAAAGATTTATACTGGTTCTGCTAAACAAGACTTGGGAAGTACTTTAGCTTCCAAAATCTTAGTACTTTAGCAAGTAGATGGTTCTTATGATTGGTCCACTCAGCTTGAGCAAGCCCTCATGGCTGAGATAGACGATTAAGAGAAACCGACTGAATCAACTTCTTACATGTCGATGGCTGAGGAACCTGAAGCCAATGTGCCACACATAGAAGTCAAGGGGAGCGATGAAGATGTGCTCTACATCAATTCGACTGAAGAAATGAGTCCTGATGACTTCATTGCATACATGGCTTTCATTCAGACAGATAAGAAAAAGGTATGTCTGGATTTTCTTACTCTTACTGATGTTTGCTATTTAGTTACTAATTTACAAACTCAGGTTAGTGTTTTTGTAGAATCTAACAAAACCTTAACATCCGAATTAGATATAGCTAAGTCTGATGTTCGTAGGTTAGGTGTGGATAAGGTAGCATTAACAGAAAAGATTAAGAGTGATGCCTTAGATAAGACCAGTCTAACTGACATGATTAATGAACAATGTATTAAGATAGACGGGTTATATCAAAACTTTAATGAGCTAAATAGAAATATTGCTATTAGATATAAAGAACTCTCAGAGTCAAACATGAAGTTGGTAGAGCTAAATAGAAAACTTGAAGGTTATAGGACATCTTCTTTGACCTTAGATAGAATTATTAGCTCACAACGTAGTGTGAAGGATGTAACTGGCCTAGGTTACTCTGATGTTCCTCCGCCTTTTAATGCAAATTATACTACTTCCATTGACTTAGAGATGACAGATGCGAATCCTGAGACTGAGGATTTGGAAATTCAACAGTCTGATGCATCTGAGACTCAGAAGGATTCTATTAACGACCCATCATTAGACAAAGGTACAGTCAAATCATTCACTAAAGTACTTTTTGTATCAAATGGAATGATTGGTAGTACTAATGTAAATGATGAGGTAATTAAGAAACAGAAGGATATACCTTCAGTGTCTTCTAATCAAACAAAGAAGGGGACTGCTAAGACATGTATCTTTAGTTCATCACGAGTTCTGCACGAAAGTAGATGTCATGCTTCAAGTGTTATCAAAAAGTCAACTCGCAAGTTTCAACTCGCAGGTCAATAAGTCAACTCGCAGAGTTCAACTCGCAAGTCAACAGGTCAACCAATGTGAACTCGCAAGATCAGTCAACTCGCAAAGTTCAACTCGCAAGTCAGCTCGCAAGTCAACGCGCAGGTTGGACTCGTAAGAGTGGGCTGCGAGTTGAGTCTGGATCTCAACTCGCATCAACTGCCATGATGACATCACTTTTAAATTTAATTTTGGTGAGTTTTTGTGCAATTAAGTTATGCCATTATGTTCATAATACTCCGATTAACATAAACCCTAAGATTTCTTGTTAATTTGAGCATTAATTTAGTGATTTTTGTAATTGTTAAAAAAACAAAACCCTCATTTTATTAAAATGTCGATCATGAGTTGAATATACGATAGAATTCATTGATTTATACCTTAAAATGTTCACAATGAAAAGTTGAATAAACTTAAGGAAGTGAAAACGTCGTTCTTGTAACAAGAATCACGAAAAATAAATGGAATTTGGTCTCGGTTCGCAAGTGGATTCGCAAGTGATGTGAGTTCGCAGGACTATGTGTTTTGGTCATGCGGGTTCGCAACCTTTTATATCTCTTGACTCGGCTCGCAAGTTCTGCTCAACTCGCAGAGTTGAGCTTAACTCGCAGAACTCAACTCGCAGATGCAAAGAATAACTTAATTGCTTCAAGCCTAGCCACAGGTGCAAACACTTCATTGTAATCAATCCCCTCTTGTTGATTGAAACCTTAGACAACTAGACGAGCTTTATTGCGAATCACGATTCCCCGATCGTCTTTCTTGCACTTAAATACCCATCTAGTTCCAATTGGATATTCTCCAACGGGTAAGTCAACCAACTCCCAAACTTGCAATTTTGTGAACTGAGACAGTTCTTCTTGCATTGCCTCGACCCACGAATTTTCTTTCAAAGCTATCTGAACATTCTTAGGTTCAATTTGTGAGATAAAACATGAATATAGACATAGATTTGAAATCTCTGTCTCGTTCATTTCAGCATACAAGCTTGAGTGAGTGGATGTGCTGGATTTAGATTGATTTCGAGTTAGAACCAGAGAATTAAGATCACCGATGATGTTATCAATTGAATGATTCCTATTTATTCTTGTTGACGTAAAAGGTTGAACTGGAATATCATCTTGTAAGTTAGCACCAATTTCCTCCAAAGATGATATACCATCATTAGTAGTTGACATCCTTAATTGTCTTAGAGGAGTGAGAATATCATCCACAATCTTTTAAGAAGCAATTTCAGGATCTTCACACTCTTGAGGTATATCATCTTGAGATTGTTGTGACTCGATAGGAGAGACCACATCAGTATCGACAATAGTCTTAACATCAGACGTTTGAAGACTCGATGTTGGAGAAGGAGTAGGATCCTCATCTCCCGACAATAAATGCTCAGGAATATCTGAATTACTGACATAGTCACTGATAGGGACTTTAAATGAATTGAAAAGATCTGAATAATCTCTTATGCGAGTCATGTGTATAGCTCGTAACTTCAATGTTATAAACTATTTCAACACGTCCCGAAGTTTTGTTGAAGACCCGTTTGTTTGGTGAGTTAGGCACATAACCTAGGAAGTATCCTTCGTCAGTCTTCTCACCAAATTTAGGTTCATAACTTGTCTTCAACAACGTACATGAAACTCCAAAGGGTTCAAACCCTTTTAAGTTCGGTTTCTTATTGTTCAAAAGCTTATAACATGTCTTGTTCTGCTTTTTAACCGTAAGAACCCGATTGAGAACATGACATGCTGTATTCACTGCTTCTGCTCAAAATATGACCGGAAGCCTTGAATCTGCAAGCATTGTTCTCGTTGCTTCAATTAGAGTTATATACTTCCTTTCAGCAACACCATTTTGTTGAGGTTCATATGGTGCACTGAATTGATGTTGTATGCCTTTGCTTAAGCAATATAAATTCAACGTAGAATTCTTGAACTCAGTCCCATTGTCACTACGAATTCTCTTAACTCTTTTTCTATAGATATTCTCTATTAGATCCAGAAACTTCATAAGAATGCCAGAAGTCTCATCTTTAGATCCCAAAAAGAATACCGTAGAGAATTTAGAGAAATCGTCTGTGACAACCAGACTGTACCATTTGCCACCTATGCTTCTCTTGCTTATTGGGCCAAAGAAATCCATATGTAGCAACTCAAAAGGCGAGGAAATAGAGTTCACAGTTTTAGACTTGTGTGGTTTCTTATGCTGTTTTCCTTTCAAGCAGGATATACACTTGTCTTCAAATGCAAAACTCTTCGGTGGTACACCCAGAACTAACTCATGTTTTGTTATATAGTTCATTTTACGAAAGTTTAGGTGTGCCATTTTCCTATGCAATATGAGAGAGTCTGATTCTAAAACCTTGGATAACAGACAAGTAGACTCGATTGAAGTAATAGGAGCATTCATGTTGATAGCATAAATGTCCTTCCTTGGAGCTTTCATCAGTATCCATTTTTGAGGAATAATAAATCCCGACTTCAGGATTAAGGCCTCTTTCTCAGTGAAGAGAACAGGGTGACCTTAATCACAGACTTGGGAAACACTTACTAGATTGTGCGTCAGTTCTTCAACATAATTCACATCCTCTAGAGTCAAAGTTTCATTTGAATTTTCCTTTTCCAGTAATGACTCCTCCTTTATCACCAGCGAAGTGCACTCCTTGTCTCAGTCCACCTCTGAAGTCTGTCAGTAGACTTCTGGTTCCTGTCATGTGCCTAGAGCATCCACTGTCAACATACCACCAATTATCATTGTTCCCAGTCTGCTCCTGCACATACAAGTTGTACACAATCAGTTATCAAGAGGGACCCAAGCCATTACGGTCTTGGTTTGTCCCTTATCATCTACAAACTGTAGCTCTTTAAAGTAACCATCATTTCCATTAGGAGCTTTGGTCACCTTTGAAGGATGACATCTGCTTTCGTGACTTTGCAGTCTTAGCAGTCTCCTTCTTTGTTTGATTAGAAGACACTGAAGGTATATCCTTCCGTTTCTTAATTACCTCATCATTTACATTAGTACTACCAATCATTCCACTTGATACAAAAAGTACTTTAGTGAATGATTTGACTGTACCCTTGTTTAATGATGGGTCGTTAATAGAATCATTCTGAGTCTCAGATGCATCAGACTGTTGAATTTCCAAATCCTCAGTCTCAGGATTCGCATCTGTCATCTCTAAGTCAATGGAAGTAGTATAATTTGCATTAAAAGGCGGAGGAACATCAGAGTAACCTAGGCCAGTTACATCCTTCACACTACGTTGTGAGCTAATGATTCTATCTAAGGTCAAAGAAGATGTCCTATAACCTTCAAGTTTTCTATTTAGCTCTACCAACTTCATGTTTGACTCTGAGAGTTCTTTATCCCTAATAGCAATATTTCTATTTAGCTCATTAAAGTTTTGATATAACCCATCTATCTTAATACATTGTTCATTAATCATGTCAGTTAGACTGGTCTTATCTAAGGCATCACTCTTAATCTTTTCTGTTCATGCTACCTTATCCTCACCTAACCTACGAACATCAGACTTAGCTATATCTAATTCGGATGTTAAGGTTTTGTTAGATTCTACAAAAACACTAACCTGAGTTTGTAAATCAGTAACTAAATAGCAAACATCAGTAAGAGTAAGAAGATCCAGACATACCTTTTTCTTATCTGTCTGAACGTCAGCCATGTATGCAACGAAGTTATCGAGACTCATTTCTTTAGTCGAATTGATGTAGAGCACATCTTCATCGCTCCCCTTGACTTCTATGTGTGGCACATTGGCTTCAGGTTCCTCAGCCGTCGGCATGTAAGAAGTGGATTCAGTCGGTTTCTCTTGATCGTCTATCTCAGCCATGAGGTCTTGCTCAGGCTGAGTAGACCAATCATAAGAACCATCTACTTGCTGAACTTTGGTCGTTTACATTCCCTGGCAAAGTGTCCGTAACGTTAACAGTTATAACACTTAACCTTGGATTTGTCGAATCCAGGTCGGTTTCCAACAACTTTTCTACCTGTTCGATTCAGGAAATTTTTAACCCTGCTTGACACCATAGCAAGCTGCCACTGGAGGTCCATTTCCTCTAGGGATCTACTTGATCGTAGTTCTCATCAAATTGTGCAGGATCATTGATCTTCCCTTCAATGTAGTTTTCATAGGAAGCAACGAACGATGCCAGCACCGAGAGTTGCTGTTCAGCTGACTTCACACTCATCGGCATCTTATGATGCCCTTGAGTGGACGTATCAGAGGTTGTGTTCATGCTTCGTTTTTCACATCCATCCGAAGCTATGAAGCACAGATCTTCGGTTAACATTTATTCGAGTTCATTAATTTCACCAGCAAACAATGCAGTGATCGAATTGGATGAAGGATTAGAGATATTGGTCTTTCCATGGTATAGACCAGGATTCTGTAGATGATCAGAATTTGTATCTCTCGTTTTTCTTAGAGAAATCATAACCCATTAGCTTGTCAATTGCCTACTCTAGGGTCATGGTGGCGTATCTCTCATCATTATCCTTAAACATGATACCATACATTTCCCACTTACAAGGCAAACCCTCAATGAATTTGTCGGTTTTCTCCTTGTTATTGTAGAAAATTTCGTGGTCGTCAAGTTCACTCAAGGTCCTCTTCTCTAAAAGTTTTAAATACCATAAACTGCTTTTTCAGAAGATTACACTTGCCTGCCTTCACCTGAGGGCTTCCCTCAAACATTTTCTCTAGAGCATTCCAGAGCTCTTTAGCTGTGTGAAAGGACTTCAATTGGTGATTGATTTCCTTGGAAAGGCTCATTTTTATCGATGAATGTGCCTTATTATCAATAGTGAATTCCTTCTTTTGATTGTCATTCATTCTGTCGTAAGGCATAATCACAGTTGCATTCCCTACCTCAGATGTAGGTGTAACATATCCGTTCTTAATACACAGCCAGATGGTGATGTCGTGGAATCTACAGTAACTTTCGAATCTATCTTTCCATCCATAATAGTCTTCAAGTCTGAGTAGCTTCGGTGGAACATTAGATTTTCCAACCCCGTGTTCCATTTTAATCATTCTAGTCAAGTCAGACATCTCGGTAAGTCTCAAAAGTTGTCAAATCACAAAATTTTGTAAGTTCAAGTCGCAGGTGTATCTCAACTCGCAATGGATTTCAGCTCGCAAAGAACTTCAACTCGCAAGTAAATTTCAACTCGCAGCTGATCTCAACTCACTAAGCAAATCTCAAGTCGCAGCTGAATTTCAAGTCGCAGCTGAATCTCAAAACGGCGCCTCGAAATCTGGGAACTAAACTTTTTGGTATTTTTACTAATAAATCAGTAGATTTTGTTCGTAAAACAACCCCAAAGTTGTTATATAACCACAAACCTTGTAACACAACGTTTCTAAGCCCGAAAGCTCTGTTACCAATTGTAAGGTCTCTAGATCTTGGTTAGCGATAACGGATTATCTTTTAGGTATTAATGTGCGGAAGCCCTCAATACTTAAAGTTTTAGGCTTATATAACTAATCTATCAATTAACAAGCTTCGTTTTGATATTAACTAGTGTTAAACAATCAAAACCGAGAATATTATAATATTTGGTGTGTGTAATAATGGCACGAATATCTAGGAATCTGTTTAATATTTGAGCAGCATTAAAATATATATATATCTGGTTCAACTCGCAGCCCATGGGCCTGCGAGTCCAGATGGACTGCGAGCCCAAATTTCAGCTCGCAAGTAAGTCCTGCGAACCCAAAAGGCTGCGAGCTCGGAACTCAACTCGCAGTAGAAAAAACTGCGAGTCCAGTTTGAGCTGCGAACTGAGATCTCATCTCGTAGGATATTTGACCTACGAGTTGACTTCTCATTTATTGATTCTGACTTTAACTTGAAAACGATAATTGCCTAATAACATTTAACAATTAATAATAACAAGTTAATATCATACATTTACGAGTCTAAACCAATTTTACAAGTTTGACAATAAATACACTAATCCTATTACAAGCTAGATCTGTTGTCACAATAACATGTCCCAACAGGTGTGTCACTACTATCGTTAGAGGTCACTCCACGGTGGATAAGTAAGTCCTCTGCCTCAGACGAGTCGAAAAAAATGCCGTAGTTCTTGCCTTGCATGGTCAACGGGGATGTCAGCGGAGTAACGATGATACTATCGTCGGAAGTTATCCTAAAGTCAGCCAGTAGGTTATTGTATACTGGCGACATGTCACTATCGTAATCACACTCGGATGGGTCCTCATCGGTGTCGCAGATCGTAAAGTAAACGTAGTCATTATCCATACTGTATTTTAATAGGTTTGTGTTGTAAGTAAAAGTGGATATGCACATGCATGAATGAATGTTCAAGTCTAGGGTTATAGTGTAGGTCTCTAAGGCTTCTAGTTTGCTATAACCATTAGCTCAGATACAAATCGGTTACACCCCCAAATTTGAATACATACAATTAATAATACGGAAGCTTTCGGGGCGTGACCGCGATAGGATAACAGTTTATCGAGATGCCAATTAAAGTTTTTACAACATTATAGTAATTCAAACCGTCAAAAGAGTAATGTTATCGAGTACATCGTTTCACAAAATATAAGTTTTCGGGGTTTCATAAATAAAACCACAAGTCAGTTATTATTATAAATAATCCCATTGTTTTAATTCAAAACGTGGGATCCTAATTTACCGTGGCAGGTACGGTTCCAATATGCATGTGACTTACGGCATGATTAATTCGTTGAAAAACATATTTATAAAAAGTCAGCATAATTGTTGAGTGAATTCACAGGTTTAATGACTTAATTATAAGCAATCATTTAATAAAATTTATCAGTAATTTAAAAGTGGCATCGAATGCCTATTGTACGATTATTCTTGATTAAAACCACTAACTATGATACCCATTAGATTTGGAAGTCCTATGAGTTAATATGTCGAAACTAAGCCTATAACCAAACCACAACTTACAATGAATCTTTTGCCTTGGACCCGTTGAGTATACAATCCTGATTACGAAACGTTGCTAACTAGCGCATTAAATTACAAACAGTGGAAGGAACGTCACCCCGATAGTACTATCCGTATACTCAGTGGTTAGCGTCATCTAACTAATGGTTATAGTATTGTAAGCAAAGACTTAGATACTACAATTGTCAGAATCAGTTGATTCATCTAGATTTTCATCTAAATCAATAAATCTTTCTTCATTTTCTTCCTGAATAATCACTTTCGTCATTGATGGGCTTACGATGTGTTCATCGATATTCGCATCGGGATCTACACCTTCGTCTAACCCAACATCAGAAATAGAAGTCCATTAATCATGTGGAAGAAGTTCACCTTCTTCTAGGTCAAAATCAATATCTTCATTTATCTCATCAAGTATATCGTTTTCAGAATCAGATAGATTCAACATTTCCAAACCTATAGAAGTACATACACAAATAAACATTAATATCATAAATCCTTTCATTGATTTCCTGAATCAATCTAAGAATTTCCTTATTAATCAATAACTATTAATTTAATAAATTTTTCATTGATTTCCCTGAATCAATTTAAGAATTTCCTTATTAATCTCTTTGTGTATTTAAAGCACATAATATAAACTTATAAATCTTTCATTGATCATAAAATAAAATTACAACCAATATAAGATTACAAAAGTCTTATAATATCAAAACATACTGTTAATCATTAAATTTAAACATTAATCTATTGTGAATAATCACCAAACATTCAAGTTCTAAAACTTAATTGAACAGTTATATTACAAACTTAATAAATCTAAAATTTTGTTTCAGCTAGCTACACCTTCATCAACACCAGCACCAGTCTCAGTACCATCACCAGCACCAGACTCCCCCTGAATATTAGCCTGCTGACTTGTCGTAGACGGACCAGCCAGCTCACTATCGTTCTGAGCAGTGGGATCATCATCTGTATCATCTCGTATTTTCTTTCTGTGGATCCCAAATGATGATCTTTTAATCAAATTAAGTGGATAAGGAGACAAGAACACAAGCAAAAGATATAAAGTTTAAACAAAAGGAATAAAACTTTATATTTCTCAATACCCAAAATATTCTCTCAATGTAAATGTAGCAACCAAAATACAGAGAATAAAGTGTGTGTAAATGTGTTGCCCTAAATATCTCTAACTTTGATATTTATACTAAACAAACTGGCCATTTTGCGACACAAGCTTTGTGTCGCAGAGATCACTAATGCGACACAGGTACTGTGTCGCAACTACAACTAATGCGACACAAACCTTGTGTCGTAGTACACAGAAAATGTAATTTTCACTAAGTCTATTTCATTTACAAACACAGTACAGAGTAGACCAACAGACAGACACTCTAAGATGCATCAACAAACTCCCCCGTGTCTTCAGCTTGGTCTTCAAGATCTTCGTTCAAACCCAGCCTGCTGGAAATACACCGCCAGCGTGTATTCCATGTGTCACACACACATTGACAATCCTCTGAATTGAAGTGCGAACTTCTTGTTCATCACGTTCTTCTCATTGAAGCGAATCGGATTGTCAAATAGCTTTCTCAGATCTTTCTCAGAGAAATTTATTAAGCTCATCGGATCAAAAACTCTGAATTGAGTTTTCTTCAAGTTATAAAGTGAGCTCTTCTCTGGTTGCTCGGTTTCAGGCACAAATATCAAAACTGCCTTACCAGTATGAGCATCCAGTTCCCAGTAATGAAGTCTTCTTAGAAAGTCCAAGGGAACTGTCTCCAGAGGTATCTTCTTCAAGCACTCAGCTGGAGGATAACGCATTTTGATCAATTGCTGTTTGGTGACAGGATCTAACCGTTTCTTATATATAATTCTTGTTCCCAATGTCGGTTTGATGAAACTGTACCGTTTAGTGCGAGTTTCACGTTGAAGCGTAGATAATCAAAGGATTAATCAAAGCAAGCTGAGCGAGACGATTAATTTCTCCTTTTGGCAAGGTGCTCAACTTTGAGAATGATCTATTGAAATATTGGATACCATCAAGCCTTTTGATCATAAATAATCCATTTGAGATCTTCCAACTCTTTATCAGTACAGTATACACTCCAGTATGATTTGCAGGTGACCGGCACTTGTTTCCCATCTTTTCCGTGCGGCCACCATTTAGCAAGTCTTTCATCTTTGGTCTCAATCGGTTCATCATCAGGAATAGGAGTCTCCGATGTTCCTTCATCTTGAGTCTCAGAAATATTATCAGTTTCGTCTTCAGAAGAATCTGACTCAATAATTGGAGCATCATCATAGAACTCATCATCATCAAGCTCTTCCTCCTCAACCTCAAAATCAGCATCTTCTTCAAAGTTATCACTATCATTTTCCGAATTGACTTCGTTTATCATGCGTTGAATAAACGAGAGGTCTGCACAAGAATAATCAAATACTCTAAAGAAGGTATTTCATTAGAAGGTTCAATTAGTACATCATCAGATACAGACTCTGACCCCGGTCCTATTGGTTCTATTGATGGACCGGCGGGAACAGACTCTCTCGAACCAATAGACCGGGTCTCAAACTCCCTAAACCTATCCTCTAATTGTGTGATTCTAGACGTTTGAGCTTCAATTAGGGCGGCTTGTGACTGAATGAGATTGGCTTGATCGTGCACAGTCTTTTGCATCTCCTCCATCCGATCCAGAAGTTGCTTTATAATATCAGGATGAGGATGCACAGGAGTCTGAACCTCCGAAGGCCCAGCAGTCGAAGAAGCGCGAGGTCGACAAGGCGCGGCCGATTCCTTGTCATCGTGTAAGAATGCGGTGACATTGTGACGTGGTTCCCAAAACAAAGCATTCACATTAATACTCTAAAGAGGATGCGTTATTTTCAAAAAATAACATTGACATTTGTGAATTAAAAATGTCTTGCGACACAAGCCTTGTGTCGCAGGATTTAGGAGCGACATAACGAGTTATGTCGCAGTTTTGCAATTAAATCAATTTAATGATTAATCAGCGACATAAGGGTTGTGTCGCACAAATTGTATGGCGACATAGTAGTTGTGTCGCATAGAATATAGCGTCATAAGACAGCGACATAAGACTTGTGTCGCAACATTAGCAGCGTCATAAGATAGCGACACAAGTATTGTGTCGCAGTATGACAGCGTCATAAGACAGCGACACAACGCTTGTGTCGCAAAGATGAACACTTTGAAACCCAGATTTTCTGTTGAACAGATTTTGGGGTTTTTGTGTTTCTATCGTTTCCGAAGGTGTACCAATATAGCAGGAACATTGATCAATAATTATTGGACGCATTTAAACACTCAAAGTCAGACAATTTCGCAAAAATTAGGAAAACCTAAAAACCGAAACTATAAATTCAAATGCTAACGTGAATATGTAATGATAAGTGATAAAAATGGTACCTATAGATGCGTATGAAGAAGGGGAACACGAAAACAGCAAGGAAACGAACAGAAAACTTCACAAAATCACAGAAAAGTCGAAAATGACGTCGGGATGCTTGTGTCGCAGAAATCCCTTGTGTCGCTGGTTTTGAATTGTTGTGTCGCTGGTAATTAAATACTAATTACAGCGACACGAGGGTATTTATACCCCTGACATAAGGCAGCGACACAAGAAGCGACACAATGGTTGTGTCGATGTATGGGCAGCAAAATAGGCGACATAATAGAGCGACACAATGATTGTGTCGCTGGGCCACATATTATGCGACACAAGTCTTGTGTCGCATTATAGTTAACACAAATAAGCGACACAAGCTTTGTGTCGCAGAAGTCAATCAAGAGTTCATGTTTTTAAGATATTTTATATTTGTGACACTTAGTGAACGAAGTAAATAAAAACCAAATATCATAATAACAAATAAACAGCAAAGAAACGCTTTGAAAAGTGTCGATTTAGGGATCATATTAGGAAGACAGATTCGCAAGACAATATCAAATTTTAATTCGATTATCAATATAGTTGTCCAAATTTAAATTTATCAAGCAAAGTTAACAAGCCTGAGAAGCAATCTGTAACAAGACGATTATCGGTATAGTTTGTCCACTTAAACATGTAACACACTCAACTTCAAGCTTAACAGTTATTATTAGAGTGAATAGATCTTTGTGACTCCCACATAGATATACTCCTAGTATCAAGACATGCCCAAAACTTCGATTAGTTAGAGAGAGCGTTTGAATTCAACATTTTTAAGAATCAAGCCAGCGGTGACAGGTTTGTACTTACGTACAACAAAGCGACATAAACTTGATTCAGGTGTAAGCAAAACCGGACTTGGTCAAACCAGTTGGCGACCTGGTAAGTAATCTTTGATTTTATAAGATTTGAAAGTACTTTGACTTTTCTTTGCTTAATGTTTGAAAGTATACTGACTGAGACCAGGTCTGTACGGACGTACAACAGAGGAAACAGACAGCATAAATCTCCAAATGTTGTCAGATACAAACTCAAGTGAATTGAAGCATGGCAAGCTAATACATAAGAATTTAAGACACATTGTCATACATCATATGATAGTCATCACAAAGGAGTAAACACGAATTAAAGTATTTCTTAGTTGCTCAAAGAGGAGTATGAACATGCCTACCAATACATCGTGCAAGTAATCAGATGTTTATAACGACAAGTATAACAAATACGAGATAAATCTACTGATATATCAAGGATAAAACCTAAACTTGTCGTTTGAGGAGTGTCTCCTAATGTACTATCATATCCTAGTGGTTTACAGACACAACTAAACGTCTTTAACAGATGTTGCAACGTTGCGTTTCTTTAATGCTAGTAAGCATAAAAAATGGCTATTGCTTTACCCTTTTTTTTTTTTTTTTTTTTTTTAACAAATAATAATAATAAGAACATAACAGACTAAGGTCACAAATATTACTTTTGAATGGGAAAGAAACGTAACCCTATCATGTTGACAAGCTCATCGAAACGAGCACGGGAAAAGGCTTTGGTGAACAGGTCGACATTCTGCTTAAGGGTATCTATTTGGACCAGATCAATTAGGTGTTTTTCATAACAATCACGAATGAAATGAAACCTAATTTCTATGTGTTTGGTCTTAGAATGTTGGAGAGGATTACGAGTAATACATATAGCAGCAGTATTATCTATATGAATAAGAGTCATAGTTAAGAGTAAACCGTAATCGCGCAACTGGTGTTGTATCCAAAGAACCTGGGAACAGCAACTAGCAGCAACAATGTATTCAGCCTCTGCGGTTGAGGTAGAAACAGTTGTTTGCTTTTTGCACTGCCATGATACGAGCCGAGGTCCAAGAAACTGACATCCACCAGAAGTGGACTTCTTATCCATATTGCATCCCCCATAATCCGAGTCCGAGTAAGCAGTGAGCGCGAAGGTTTTCTCATTAGAATACCAGAGACCAAGAGTTGGTCTACATTTGAGATAACCGAAAATTCGCGTAACTGCCTTCATGTGAGACACCTTCGGTTTAGCTTGATACCTAGAACAGAGAGATACTGCAAAGACAATGTCCGGACGCGATGCAGTGAGATACATCAGAGAACCAATCATAGATCGGTAATCTTTTTCCGGACAGTCCTCTTCATCTTCTGCTGGACCAAGGTGATGATTCAGCTCTAAAGGCGTCCCATAGGATTTACAGTCAGTCAAGTTATACCGCGTAAGCATGTCGTTGACGTACTTGGACTGATGAATGTAAATCCCTTTAGCAGATTGTTCGACTTGTACGCCCAAGAAAAAATTCAACTCCCCCATTGCACTCATTTCAAATTCTGACTTCATGATCCGCTCGAAGTCACGACACAGTTCATCCTTGGTGGAACCAAAGATGATGTCATCCACATAGACTTGTACTAATAACAAGTCCTCCCCTGCATGCTTGATGAAGAGAGTACTGTCGATCGTTCCGCGTACAAAACCATTCTTCAGAAGATGAGTCGCAAGCCGCTCATACCAAGCTCTAGGAGCTTGATGAAGACCATACAATGCCTTGTCCAGCTTGCAGACGTAGTTCGGATGAACAGAGTCTTCAAATCCAGGGCGGCTGTTTGACATAGACCTCTTCAACCACTTGACCATACAGAAATGCACTCTTAACGTCAAGCTGGTAAACCCGAAATCCTTTGAATGAAGCGTACGCCAGGAAAATGCGGATGGATTCCAAACGAGCAACCGGAGCAAATACTTCATCATAGTCCACTAGACGTGCTTTGTTGCGAATTACCACGCCCCGATCATCCTTCTTCACACGATATACCCAACGAGTGCCAATAGGATGAACACCCTTGGGTAAAGGCACCAAAGTCCATACTTGCAGCTTGTTGAATTGTTGAAGCTCTTCCTGCATAGCTTCAACCCAGTATGGATCCTTTAACGCATCAGCTGTCTTCTTCGGTTCTACTTGGGAGAGAAAGCATTCTTCAATTTCCGAAGCAAGACAAACAGAATCAGTGACGGTAACAGGAGACGGTGTTAGCACAGATTGTTCAGCAGCAGCAATCTGTCTTCTCGTTAAAACCCCTTTGTTTAAATCACCAAGAATGGCATCAACTGGATGTGACACATTGATCCGAGAACTCGGAATTGCAGCTGGAACGATGATAGAATCAAGGTTTGTAGAGTCAGCTTCAAGTTCGAGTTGAAGTGCAGGTAAATCTTCAAGGTCAGATGCAGGTGATTGAACAGAATCCTCAAACATTTGTTCCTCATCATTTGTAGGATCAGGAACATTTTCAGTAACGAGTGAAGGTGGAGTCTCACAAGTAGCAGCAGGAGCAGTTGCTGGTGTTCCTGTAGGTGGTGGAGGAACAGAGATGGGTGGTGTTTCAGAAGCGATGTCCAGCCCATGAAGTAGTGTCACTATATCCTCTTCTTCATTTTCCTCAAGAATATTGAAAGAATCAAACAGTGTTTGATAGTCAAACAAATATTCGGGTCCCTTCCCCTGAGGGTTGTCAGTGTAATGGAAAAAGGTGACTTCAAAATGTTCTTCCACACGCTTGGTCACTAAGTTATACACGCGTTTGTTGGGTGAGTTATTAGAGAATCCTAGAAAAACACCTTCACAGGATTTCTCACCAAACTTAGCAATTCGTTCCTTGGTGTGCATAATAGTGCATAGACAGCCAAACGGTTCAAGAAACTGTAGATTAGGCTTTCTATTGTTGAACAATTCATAGGATGTCTTGTTCTTCTTCTTAACCGTTAATACCCGATTTAGAACGTAGCAGGCCGTATTCACAGCTTCGGCCCAGAAGGTGATTGGAAGCTTAGAGTCAGATAACATTGTACGTGCAGCCTCAATCAAGGTTCTATTCTTACGTTCTGCAACCCCGTTCTGCTGTGGAGTCCTTGCGGCACTGAATTGGTGTTCAATACCATTACTCAAACAGTACAGTTCCATAATCGAGTTCTTAAACTCTGTACCGTTATCACTCCTAATTTTCTTGATTCTCAAATCACAAAGATTCCTTCTCAGGAGCTTTAGAAAGAAGACAAGTGAGCTGTGTAGTTTCCACAGTACTCATGTCCAGAATATACGTGTCTCGCTCCCGAGGTGCCCTCAGTAGCACCCATTCTTCAGGGATCACAAATCCCGGCTTCAATATACAACATTCAGTGTCTGTAAAAGTAGTAGTGTACCTTTTATCGCACACTTGAGAGACACTGAGGAGATTGTGCTGTAATTGCTCCACAAAATTTACCTTCTCAAAGCTTACCATTCCATTGGTAAGCGTACCTTGACCAGAAATAACTCCCCCTTTATCACCAGCGAAGGCCACATAACCTCCATTGAAAGCATGAACTTCAGATAAAAGAGAAACATCACCGGTCATGTGCCGAGAACAACCGCTGTCGATATACCATTTACTATTTTTTACATATTCAGGTTGCTGCGGCACCACAAACAAGGTACATTAGTTAGAAATGGAGACCCAAGCCTTTATAGTCTTGGGTACTCCAGTAACATCATCAACAATGACCACATCAGTCAAAACTTTGTTATCAAAAAGTTTAGAATGTTTTACTGATGAGGTATTGTTGGATGTAGAATCTTTGCAAGATTCTTTAATCTTCCAAACCTGCTTAGGTTTGAATGCTTGCGAGTCAACAACTTTGAGATTCAAGTTTTGCAAAGTATTTTGCTCAACTTTGTTGATTTTGACAACTGGGACAGAAGTCTTTGAGCCTTTCATTGAAATAGGCTTCTTTGAAAATTTTTTAAGTTTTGAAACTTGAGAAACCTGTTTCCCAGACTGTTTCTTTGCAAGCACATGACAATTATTTATCAAATGACCTTGCTTCTTGCAGTAGAAGCAAGATCGTTGCTCAAAACAAGATTGAGATTGAGGAACAAACCGATGAGCTCGACCAAAAGAAGCATGTGTTGAACAATCACACTTGTGTGAGCATTCAACAGCAGCAGATGCTTTAGTTGAAATTTTAGAAGATTTATTTAATTTAATCGTTTTAGAAACAATCTTCTTTTAAGGTTCAGCCATAGCTTTACCTTTTCTTTTTGTTATAGTCTGTTCTTTTTGTTCGATAGTAATTATATGATTTTCAGGCTTGACGTTTTTCTTAACTGGTCGATACTCTTGATCAGTTATATCCTCAATTTCAATTTCCTCTTCAATAATACGAGGAAGCACATAAAGAGTCTTTCCTAATTTAGGCTCAACTGTATTTTCAGATTTAATAAGTCCAGTCTGATGAATCTTGGCCTTAATAGGTTTAACTTTCTCAACCTTTTGAGTCTTACTTGTTTCAGACTCACTAGTATTAGCCCTAATAGGCTCGGGCCTACTAGTTTCAGGTTGTTCACATGCAATGATGACATTTTCAGCCTTAACTAGCTCAGGCTTACTTATATTGATGCTCACAGTAGGTTTGACAGTTTTAACATCTATCTTAGTAAAGATAGGCATCATATCATTGACATTATCCCTAACAGGCATAGGTAAATAATCCTTAGGAGGTGGGACTTGATGAAAACCAAGTCCTGCCTTACTCTTAGTGTCAGTCCTCTGTGCCTGTAGGATTTCATCAAAGACTAGAGAGGATGTTGAAAAGTTTGAAAGCTTTTTCTTTAAATTTAGAACCTCAGTTTGAGATTCAACAAGTTCCCTTTTAACAGATGATAACATGTCAACATAGCTACCAATTTCATCTTGTTGTTCAAAAATTTTAGCTTTGAGTTCCTTTTTCTCTTCCAAAACAGCTTTTAACTTTTGACCACTGGCCTTATCACTGTCCCGTAACATATTATTTGTTTCAGTTAAATTTTCTATGACAGTGTTAAGGCGTGTGGTATCCTCTCTATACCTATTTAGCTGGTTAGTTAATTTAATGCATGATACACAAGATAAGGGTTCATCATGTACCTCATGCACTTCAGCCATTAGTGCCCGTTCTGTATCATCTTCATCTGGGTCAGACCATTCCCAAGCATTGTTGGAAAGCAGTAGCGCAGCGGAAACCATCGCTTTTTCATCAGATCTGGTCTTCTCAGATGAGGTGGACTGAGAGGGCTTGGACAAACCGGAAGGTGGATTCTTCTTTCTGTCACATTCACGAGCAAAGTGTCCATAGTTGTGACACTGGTAGCATTTTACCTTGCTCTTATTGAATCCAAGACCCTTCTCTTCCGGATCAGTGACGTTCTTCCTCCCAGTCTTCTTCAAGAAATTCTTGACACGTCTTGTAAGCATAGCCATGCTCCACTTCAAGTCCATTCTTTCAAGCTCTTCTTGATCAATTTGACTGAAATCTTCTTTAGTCATATTCACAGTGCTGTTCTTGTTGGATAGGAAGTCATCATACGCTGACAAGAAAGCGGTGAATACAGCTGCATGTTCCTCAGCAACTGCAGGAGATGCTCCTTTAAGATTGGAGTAAGTACCACCCCCACTAGCAGAGTTTGTGGTAGTATATCCAAAACCACCAGATAAACTAGGAGCACCAGAACCCCCAGAGAAGAATGCAGCCCCAGCAGCTTGAGTCGCTGCAGCAGGAACATCCACACCATATAACATGGGATTCTGAATATGTGCAGTAGCCTTGGTCTCCTTCTTCTGCATGTCCAGGAGGTCAGCAGCAATCTGTCCAATTAGATCATCAAGCTCCATATCCAGGTCTGGGTTTCAAAGTGTTCATCTTTGCGACACAAGCGTTGTGTCGCTGTCTTATGACGCTGTCATACTGCGACACAATACTTGTGTCGCTGTCCTATGACGCTGCTAATGTTGCGACACAAGTCTTATGTCGCTGTCTTATGACGCTATATTCTATGCGACACAACTACTATGTCGCCATACAATTTGTGCGACACAACCCTTATGTCGCTGATTAATCATTAAATTGATTTAATTGCAAAACTGCGACATAACTCGTTATGCCGCGCCTTATCGACCAATGATTGCCTTCCTTCGCCGTTCCAGAATTTACAACGCAATCACGGCCACCACCCCTATCTACCGTGATTATGTCACGGATTTTTGGGCTAACGCGACGATAAATTCAGATCTCCCATACACCAGGATTATCTCCCGAGTTCATGATCGTGAGATCATAATATCCGAACAGACTATCAGGGAATTCTTTGAGTTTCCGGACGACTCAGAAATGCCGGTTACTTTCTCAAATGTGTTTATCTCTGGCGGCATGATTCGTCTGGGTTATCCTACTATCCCCAGAGATCAATATCGCAAGGCCTTTCTCACCAAGGTCTGGCGGTATTTGATGCACATAATGATAGTGTGCCTCTCTGCACGCAAAGCTGGTTTCGATGGCATCAGCTACTCAACTGCGTCAGCAATGCTCGGCACTGGTATACAATAAGCCCTACAACTTTTCGGGCTATATCTTTCGCACTATGGTGGACCACACTCAAGCAGGTGAGAACCAGTGCGCTTTGTACCCACGATTTGTTTAACTTCTCATCAACCACCTACTCCCGGGATTACCGGTGGCCCCACAGCACCAATTCCGACCGACGCCGATGAATACCAGAATTTTGTGGTCTCCGGCCAATATGCCAAGGGTGCACCGGTTCCACCTGACGTGCCTCTTTTTGGACACATTGTGGATGAGGCCTATGTGCCTCCGGAGGGTGA